>CM016625.1:25233635-25731240 GCA_005393395.2 Gossypium australe | reverse complement strand
ATATATCAACATGATTAAACCATACATACTTAAGTTAATTGGAAGTATAAACAAAATGTAATTCTAAACTTTTACCCAAACCAATTCGACCCTATACATGCCATATAAACCAAGTATACGTTGCAAAAGCTACTGGAACAAGTTGGATAGTGTGGCTCGATGTGTTGATTTGACCTCTCAACTTCTTGATAATTTACAAAGAACATTAAACAACACAAGTAAGCTTAATGAAGCTTAGTAAGTTCGTTGGCTTTTAAACATAAATCTTAACGAACACACTATAACAATTCATTTAAGTAAATCATTCAATATACTATTTCTACCAAACACAACTTCGATTAACAAATTCACTTATTTGAAATTGATATCAATAATAATTTTAAATCTTCAAACATAAATTCCATATTTCACTTACCAACTCTTATAAATTCAGAAAGCGTCTTATGGATATGAGTACATCGTATATAGAAGTCCGAAGGCTGCATAGAAAAGAAACCCATAAGGGTTGAACGAAAGCTCATAAAAGCTGAATTGAAACTCGTAAGGGTAAACTAAAGCTCAAAAGAGCTAAACTGAAACCCATTAGGGTTAAACGGAAACTCATATGAGTTAATTGAAGCTCATGAAAGTTAAACGTAAAGTAAACACGAAACTTTGAAACAAATGTTGAACCTTAGTTTATTTGGGTGATTTATCGTCAATTCCTCCTTTGCACTGAACGATTATACTCAATCCTGCGTTTCGTTCACTTCGAACATTCATTTCAATGTAATAGCTTTAACAATAATTTTATTTTCAACAAATGATATGAATAAATACATATTACCATTCATCAATTTAACAAATAACATTAAATTTTAACCATACGAACTTACCTGGGTCAAATTGTAGAAATTGTAGTAGTTCAATGGCAACTCTGCTAATTTCCCTTTTCATAATTATCTAAGGGCTCTTGATCTAAAATGTAAAATTATTCATTCATTATCATATATTTCAATTTCAATTCACTTCACCATTAATACCCCTCAATTTTAAAATTACACAATTACCTTAACTTTTATAATTTTTTTTGTAATTTAATCCCTAATTAGCCTACCAAATAAACTAATTTTTCTTAATTGACAATTTATCTAAGTATTCTAGGCTATCTTATAGCTTTGATACATAAAAATTTAATAGCAAACTGTAACACCCCTATCCCGTAACCAATACCGGATTAGGGTTAGATGCATTACAAAACAATTCCGAACATTTCATAACATTTCACATCCAATCATAACAATCCATATTTAACGAGTCCCTTAATGAGGTCTACGAGACCTTAATCACATGTTAGAAAGGGGTCGGGACTAAACCGAATACATACGAGAGTTTTTGAAAGTTTAAAATTTTTTCTAAGTTACAGAGGTCATACGCTCGTGTGGACAGGCCGTGTGCCTCCCACGGCATCAGACACGCTCGTGTGTCTAAGCCATGTCAAAACAGGGCATATATACTGACTTGTCCACACGGCTTGAGACACGCCCGTGTGCCTCACCTGTGGTAGACACTGATTTGCACCACACGGCCAGTCACACGCCCGTGTGTCCAGCTCGTGGTGTATCTTGACTTGCTTTGAGTTATAACCATGAGAGACGCGGTCGAGCCACATGCCCTTGTGGGCAGTTATAGGCCATTTTCAAGGCCAAACTTGCCCACCACACATTGATACACTTACAAGCTTCAACTCTCATGTATTTAAACCTCAATTGGCAACCAAAACATACCATCATATACACCAAATAATCATCAACATCATCTATTTCCTTACTTAAAATCAACACAAATAAGTTCATCCAAATACCAATTTCACAATCTAAAGTATACAAGTTGAGCATCATGTAATTCTTACCACAATCCACATTTAATCCATCATTCTCATCAACCAAATTAATATAAAACATACCATTTTCATACTCATGATTTTATACCACATTCATCATTTTCATAGCATCATATATATACCAACAACACTTAACTACTAAGCTATATCACATGACAAGGTTTGTACAACTCAAAACAAGCCACATTGACTAGCCTATACATGTCAATATTCAAATATGCACATCTTTCAAAAGTACCCAAAATAGATTACCGATAATGTGATAGAGATGCTGACGATCCCCGGATCTGAGCTAGCTTTACTGACACTGTAGAAGAGAAATACATCACACAGTAAGCCTGAGAGTTTAGTAAGTTCGTAACATAATACATTCGAATTAATAAACCAGACTCATTAAACAAGCAAAGCCATCACATAGATCAATTCTTACATAATAATACCATATCTTCCATAGCTAAAGTACTTAACCATCCATCATTCCATACATCATCTCACCAACTACAAAGGTTCAATACATACCTTAGCTAACACATAGTTATTCATCCAATCATGCTACTCAACGCTTGATATAGCATGTCGATCAACCTTCGCAACTCATTTGGTTTAATCGCACACTTAGTGCCAATTTCGTAACCGAAACATAATTATCATCGCACACTTAGTGTTTGTACTTTAAACCGAACTTATCTCGGTATCGCACACACGGTGCCAAATTAATAAGCTGAAACTTCTATTGTTTCGCACAAACAGTGCTAATAAACTCTGTTCGTTTCTAAATTCGCACACTTAATGCCTCAATACTCGATTATATATGTGATACATTTCTATTTCATTAACTACACATTCATTCAATTCTCATCACATAGATATAAATTTAACAACTAGTATTATATCTGAACTTACCTCTGGCGTTGAGATACTGAAACGATCAATTAATCGAGCACTTTGCCTTTGCCTCGATCTCGATCCGAATCTCTCCTTTCTTGGTCAATTGAAGCTTGAAGTGGCCGAATGTTTCAAAGCCCCAAACCTTTCTTTTTCTTCTTCAATTTCGGCAAGGAAAATGAAAAATGAACAAATTTTGTGTTTTGTTTTATTTTATCATTATTAATACACCAATTACCATTTTGCCCTTAATGAAATTTAATAATAACAACAAAACCATGCTATCATCTTCCACTGACTTATAAAATGGGCTAATTGCAACATAAATCTTCCAAATTATAAAGACAACAACAATTAAGCACTTAACAATCAGCACACAGCATTTTGCACTTTATGCGATTAAGTTCTTTTTGCAAATTAAACACAATTCACGGAAATTTCACATAGGCTAAATCACATACTGTAAAAAAAAATATTATTAAATTATTATTTTGATCTCGAATTTGTGGTCTCGAAACCACTGTTCCGACTAAGGTATAAACCGGGCTGTTACACAAACCCTAATTCTTAAATTGTTCACAATTTAGTCCTAAAATCAATTTCTATTGAAATCATTTGATAAAATCATCATATAATAAAATTAAAACTCTAAATCCATGTTAATTCATCACAAACATCCAGCACTCATCAATGGTAACTTTCAAAATTACTCATAAAATCAAAAAAATAATGAAATAGATAGTTAGACCTAATTGTAAATGTCTCAAAAACATAAAAATTACAAGAAGTAAACGAGAATTGAACTCACATGAAGTAAAACTATGAAAAACCAGCTTTAAAAGCTCTCCTATGGCTGTTTTTGGTTGAAGATTGATGAAGAAATGTCTAGAAAATCTTCCAACCACTTATTTGTTTCATTTTTTCTAAATTTACTTTAATTACAATTTTACCCTTAATTTACACTAACTTGTTATATCTCTGCTTATGCCGCCTCAGCTATCCTTTGTGTGGAAATTTTCCCTTTACTCCTTCCTTATTTATCACTTAAGCTATTTAATCACTATTTCTTTAATTAGCAAGTTTTGCACATTTTATAATTTAGTCCTTTTTAATCAATTAACTACCAAAACGTTAAAATTTTCTAACAGAACTTTAATACTAACTTAGTGATACTCCATAAATATTTATAAAAAATAATTATGGCTTGATTTATAAAATCGAGGTCTCGATATCTCGTTTTTCTAAACCACATAACTTAATAAATTCTTATAACACACAATTTACTATTTAAAAAATTCTCTTAAAATTATTTTTAACTCGTAAATATTAAATAATAAAATTTACGAGCTCACTCGTGGGATTTGGTGGTCTCGAACCACTATTTTCGACACCACTGAAAATTGGGCTGTTACATATACATAATACAACACTAAGGAATTGGGTTTAGAAAACTCTCTAGCAAAATACTTGAAGTCGACACAACTTACGCCTGTTTAGCCTTCCTTTTATCCCTTGGGCCTTCTCTTTCTTGGTTAGCTAAGCATGATAACAACATAAAGATCAAAACAAAGACATACATATGTAATAAAACCTTAATTTATATGCATGTAGAGGACTTATAAATGCTAACTACTACTTAAACCGTTACAATTCACAATAAATTATGTTGAAATTCTCAGATTGTCCTTTTTCCTTTGATCGAAAGGTATGAAAAAGTTAGAAAGATTACCATTTTGCTTCTCAATTATTCAGGCTAACATATTAGATTCTCCTTTTCATGCAAATCGCTCTTTAATTTCCTTTTCTTATAGAATAAGCCAGAGAAAAAGATGAAAAAAAAAAAAAAGAAAAATGAATACCAGAATGAAAGAATTCGCCCATTATGTAATCTTTTCACTATTGGTTCCCCTAATCCCAAGTTAGCCAATATTATTAATAAACTTAATCATAATATTTCCCACTAAAAATTTAGTTTTAAATTAGTAGAACTGATAGTTGAAGTCTAACTAATTACCACTCAGTTAGCAAGATTTATGTAATTACATTAAGACCCCCATACACAGAAATTTTTATAATTTGATACCTCGAATTACTGTTGTATTTATCCTTTAACATTTCGGGTGTGATAGCAACAATCCAACTTGTTTAACAACTTTGCACTTGCCTCCATTACTTGAACGTGTATTGTTACCAATAAGCTTGGACCAAGCTAGACAATTGGCAATAATTTCATCCACATTATGATTCTCCATAGAAAAAAATTCACAAATTTCTTACCTTCCATAACCTCCAATAAATTGTGGCAATAATGTGCTCTAAGAAGTCTTCTTAAAATGTTGAGCATTGTTTGTGTTGTCTAATCCAATTGTTGAGACTTACACCAAAGAAATTAAATAGTAGTTCTTCTAGACCAAATTCTCTCCAAGTTTCTTTTGCCATTATATAGTTTCTTAGAGTGTGCAAATAGACTCCACATTACCAGCAAATGTGGCAAGAAAGGCCATTTTTTAGCTTCTTCCTAGAAAGCTTAACATTTGTGAATAATCTCCATTGCATTGCAAGCAATAAAAATTGTTTTATCTATTTCGAAGTCTGAAATTACCAAACACTCTTCTATTTGCAACTAGCAATTGATTTACTTTAACATTTTATGTTAAATTTAGTTACATATGTACTTAGTTTATCTACTTTCCCCCCTCCAATCATGCTTTTCTTCACTTTTATCTGGTTACAATTAAAAAAAAATTTAAGAAATGAAATTAGCACAAGAATGTGTCATATTGGTGAATATATTATTTTTTGTTTGATATTATTTTTCAAATTATCAATTAGATTAAATATGTAAGAATTGAACCCAAGTAACAGGTTCATTGGCTAAAGTGGGTTAATCAATGATACAATGTTTGATTCATAGGTTTCTTTGTGTGGAAGTATAGTGTAGCTTGTGTATGTGGTTGTGTGAGTTTGAACTTGAATTGTATAAAAAAAAAAAGTCAAAATTATGGCCTTTTTTGTATTAGGAAGAGGGCAAAGCCCCAAGTTATAGGGATGGCAATAGGGTGGGAGGGGATAGATTTCTGCTCGACTCAATTTGAAACTTGCTTGACCCGAATTAGAACTTGCCCGAACCCGACTCTTAAGGAAGAAATTGTCTGAACCCTAACCCAAAATTTAATAGAAGGCTTGATTCCACCCCTCCCTACCCTGACCTAAATTTAATTTATTTTTTATTTTAAAGCAAATAATAATACATTTATAATTGTTTTATTTTTTATTTTGAAGCAAATAAGATTTTATTTTTGGGTTTAGACTTAAAACTTAATATATTTATATGTTCAATTGTTCAAAGGAAAAACTAAATATATGTGTGTATATTAGATGTATTTTTGTTTATGTCTTCGGCAGGTTTACCTCAAACCTTAGCCGGCTATTTTACTAATTTCAGCCAATCTGACCCGCCTTGAACTTGATTTTTCAAAATAAAAATAAAAAAACCTTAACGAATCAAGTCCCATTAGATTTGGGTTTTTTTTGTCATCCCTAGTAAGTTACAACAAACTAAAACTAAAAACATTTTCTCTCATATGAAATCCTCATACTATCACTATGTAATTTGTGTCAAAAAGTAATCAGTGGGGCATAAAAGATAGGAACTTCTTACGAATCATTGTTGAAGTTCCTCGCCATGTATTTAGCTGTCAAATTTGCTTATTTGAAGACATGGTTGGTTTTTCACATCCCATTGTCTTTTCTTCAATTCCTAGATGCTTCTAAGGAAATTCTATTAGCATATTTTGTCATTCCAATAAGCATATTTACTACTAATTAGTTACTCATCTTGAGCACAATTTTCCTAAAGCTTATCTCCCAAGCTAGATTTAATCCATTGTTAGGTCAAACAAATTCTCACATTTCTATTGAAACCAACAATCCAAATATGGTTTGAGTTGCGAAGCACTCTTTCTACGTACAGTAGTCATAATGCTTTTTTGATTGAGCCATCAATATTAATTTTTATCCAATCCAATTCAATGGCAACCATCCAACTTGTTTATGGACTTTTCACTTGGCTCTCTTACTTGAACTTAGATTGTTACCAAAAAGCTTGGACAAAGCCAAGCAATTGGCAATAATTTCATGAGATTATGATTCTCCATAGAAAAATTCACAAATTTCTTACCTTCTATAACCTTCAACAAATTGTTGCAAATAATGTGCTCCAAGAAGTCTTCTTAAAACGCTGAGCATTGTTTGTGTTGTCTAATCCAATTGTTGAGACTTGCACCAAAGAAATTAGACAATTGTTCTTCCACACTTAATTCCCTCCAAGTTGCTTTTGCCATTATATAGTTTTTTAGAATGTATAAATGGGACTCCACGTTACTAGCAAAGGTGGCAAGAAAGGCCATTTGTTAGCTTCCTCTTATAAAGCTCAACATTTGTGAATGATCTGCCTTGCATTGCAAGCAATGAGAATTGCTTTATCCGTTCCGGAATCTAAAATTGCCAAACAGTCTTTTATTTGTATTTGCTTTGGTCTCATATTTCTCTTCATAAAGAATTCATATAATTCCTATTATTTTTGGAGAGATTTTTTTATGTAATTTGGACTTTTTGATTGTTTGCTTTTATTTTGGGGGTTTTTACCTGTTTTCATAAATTTTTGAATTGCATCAAAAATACAATTTTACTAAACACAACGTGTTTCCTAAACGCGAGTGGTTTTCTTAAATATTACGGTTTTAAAAGCTTCCGCTACAAAATGTTTTTAAACGAATCAAATTAGTGAGAAAGTAGTTATAAGATTGATAAAAGATAAATAAAAGCCAATAAACGAAAACAGTTTCAACTTGATAAAATTTGATTTCAAATCCCCTTCTATGTGACATCCCAGATTCGGCCATAACATCTAGGCTGGGTTTGGGGTGTTACATAGATCATCGATGCCTGTTGCTTCCAAAGGTGTCATGTCAAATAGAGCAGCTCTGGTTCCTTCATTAGTAACCTCAAAATTTAGGATTTTCATGTCTTTATATCTAATTTTTATAAACATCCCTTTTATTGAAAATTACCCACAATTCTCCCTTATTTTGAATTCAAGGTGCTAAAGCATTGTAAAGTGGTTGTCTTTAGTTTCTCCTATTCATTGCAC
Source organism: Gossypium australe (assembly GCA_005393395.2). NCBI lineage: Eukaryota > Viridiplantae > Streptophyta > Magnoliopsida > Malvales > Malvaceae > Gossypium > Gossypium australe. The sequence continues at coordinate 25,723,321 of CM016625.1, read as the reverse complement.
CATATCTCATCCCTAGTTGAAGTGATTTCACTCTATTGTCTTTTTTGTGAATGAGTGCATGGTTATGGAAGTGCTTCTTGTTTCTCTCCTCGTAAGTAAGCCATTCTAATCTAAACTTTTGTTGTCAAAGTAAATCCTCTTTATTTATGGCATCCTCCTATTCTTATCAAATTTGCTTATCTAAATCTTCTACCTTTTTTATTACAATATTTTTCCATGGTAGATTAAACCTTTTCAATCTTGCAACCACCTTCCTTTTTATTTTCTCCAAGTTACCAACCAAACACATCACATTTTAGACTTTGACAACATTTTAGACTTTGACAACATTGGTAAATTTAGTGATCATTATCAAAATTGAGTCATTTTCTACCCATTTTTCCTTAACCAACTCCTTAAAAAGGCAGTGAGATAACGATCTTGACAAGGAAAAAAACAACCTTTTCGAATGTGTATTACTATTATCCCCAATTCCAATAGTTGTAGATGATGATCATATTTTAATTTAGGAAAATGAAAAATAGTGGTTTCTGGCATCAACTCATCTCAATTTGTATTACATAAAGCTCTATCAAACCTTCCAAGTAAACTTTCACCCTTTAAACCCCATATCATACAAGCCTTGACTATATTGAAAAAAATTGCATACCTATACTTTTTCTAGCATTCTTTTTGTATTTCTTGTCTAAAAAATAAACATCAAGTAAAAGCACCGGAAATTATTAAGTAATTTTAAAGTATGTTAATGAGTGGGGATAAAAATAAACATATGAGAAATTAAGAAGGCTTCAAGGTGTGTAGTATTGTCACTTTCTTTAAGGTTCTATTCGCCTCCACCTATATATGGTGTGCAAAAGAGTTACTAACAAATAAACCTCGAGGATACAATGAAGCTTAATGACTGTCTACATTTTTCATTGACAGAAACAATCCACTAAGCACTGAGCAGAGCATAACAATGATATAAATTTCGATAAAGAATTTCTCTAGTAATTCTTTATAGAACAATCTAAGAATATAAAATATGGTGGGAGATCATAAAGAAACTTTTTTCTATGTTTCTGTATGTGTCCAACAAATGAAATTCTTCTCCTATTTATAGGAGGTCTCACGTCTCTTCATAGGGACATAACTACCTAAACGAATAGTCATATCTTTAACCACAAACATAATTATTCAATAGGTATCAACATGAATAATTATGGCCCTTTGTTATTAATTAAGTGATATAACTTTCTATAGCAAGAGACATATCACTATGAATACTGACAACTTTGCTTAATTATCATCTGACATTATTTTTGAATCACCTGTAACTTTTCAGTTACTACTATTGGAACATTATAAATATTTTGAAAATGTTCCAACAATCTCTCTCTTATTTTCAAAATATTCTAGATTGCATAAATGAAGATGTTTTGCGATTGAACCTTCACTTAGTGAAAACATGTTAAAGTTAATCGAAATTGCACGGTAAACTATGCTTTGAACTAATTATTCCATTTGATTAGCCAAACATATCTCACAAAATTATTTCAATACCAGTTAATGCACGGTATCTAGGGACACTATTATGACCATGTGTTTGTAAATTTTTTTCATGAGTGCTCTTAGAGCCAAGTCCTTGAGCTCCTAAAAGTAACGACATTTCCACTTACATAGGTAGATTCCATCGAGAGTGTTCCCATAATTATAACACTCTAACACATTTATGTTATGGGTCTATTAAGAGTAGAATGCGCATTCTTCCCTTTATCATTCGGGTACCTAGCACTTTTCATATTGGGATGATAATTTTATTTTTATAGTGTTAGAAGTCACATATTGATGATGTACTTTGTCTCATTGAACTCAAGACTTGACGTTATACCAAGCGTTGAGTCGAGTTTCCATCATGGGCGACTCAAATATTATGGGCTCGTATCTAATCCCAAATTTTCAATATGCTGATTATCTATACCACATGGTGAAACTTTATAGTTATTTGTGTCTTGAAAATTCACAAGACCAACATCCCCCCCATGTTTAATTATCGATTCTTTCGCAAAAGAATGCTATCAAGGATATCCTTTCTACTATTGTGAAAGTATAGTGATCACTTTATCTTTTCTTATCATGACAATTTCATATTTAGCTACTTTATTTATTTCTTGATATCCAAGAAATTAATTCACAATCACTAAATATATAAAACCATTCATCATGTTTTTTTCACCAAGTAAGTTGTAAAGAGGCCTTGAATCCCTTGGTGAAACTAGACAACGTATTTGTTATTTTCATAGTTTCTTTTCAAAGTCAGTACATGACTTTAAAACTTTTTATTTTTTATTTGTATTCATAGTCAAATAATATTATTTTTCTCCACACACCTTATATATACAATGGTGTAACATATATAGTCATATTAAAAGACTATTAATTGTCCAATCACGTGACTATAAAATCTCACATTTATTCACCCTTTATCATACATATTATCAATTATTTTCTGACTATGATCAAAATCATGTCCATCACGTAAATGAACCAAATAGCATTCATATTGCTATTTCATACGCACTTTAGGAGCTTGAAAACAAGCATTATCATTGGATTTTAACTATATTTTAGCAAGTTTAACTAAATTTAATAAAATATACAAATCGAGTCTTTTATTGACCTTAGGGGCCGATTGAGGCCTAAGGGTGAACTAATGAACTTTGTAAGTTGCAAGAGACCATTAGAAGGTGTGCTAAACCGATACTGGTCACTATGTCGTAACATGGAGGGTTCGATGTTGTAACATAGGAAACGAAATAAAGAAATTCTGAGACTGCCTTCGATGTCGTGACACTGCCTAAGGGTGTCGCGACATTCCCTTGAAGACATCCCAAGAAGAGTATACTGACTTTTATGCCGTAACATAGGTCTTAATGTGTCGCGACTTCGACTTTGGACTAGAATTAATAGGAGCCAGGGGCGTTTTGATCCACACAATCAAGCTTAAAGCTTAGGAATGTTAACCTAGGGTTAAGGACGATGACCACCCGTATAAATAGGCTCATTTGTCACACATTATGGATATCAATTACTTAGTTTAGAATTTCTCTTTTAATTCCATTTTAACTTTTCTCTTTTCTTAGGCTTTAGATTTATTTTCAGTTTGTTCTTTGTTTTGTTTCGGGAGATTTGATTTGTGGATACAATTAAACTTTGTGGATTTGCTTTCATTCTAAATACAAATCAGGGTTACTCAATGGATTAGCTATTTGGAACAGGAAAAACCTAAACCCTATGCCTGACGACCATATAAAGTCATCAATGTAGGAATTAACCCAAAATTGGTATGGTCTATCCGTGAACACCTTCACCCTAAGCCAGTCTGGACTGTGAGGTCGGAAGATAAATAGTCCTTGCTGACTTGTTATTTTAGTCGACATATCAGAAGATACTACTAGGAATCAACTAGTTGATTGATAAGGAACCCGAAGCGGTAGTTGATGAAGATTACCGAAGCGAGCAATCACCCATAACCAGATTTAATTAATTCTACTTTTCAATCTCATAATATTTATTTCTTTATTATTATTTTTATAAAAATCCCAAAAGCTCCTTTTATTTATATTTGCGTAATATAACCTATTTCGAGTACTAATTAGATCTTTTGGTGTTTAGGTTAAGATTGATCTAGCACTAGCCTCCCTTGGGTACGATATTCGGAGTACTTACTTACTTTGTTGTAACTATATAACAACTGGACCTATATACTTGCGGATACCTCCTTATTTATATGTCTTTTACTGCAGTATTGACACTCGGGATGTTAGTACAACCGGAGGTGGTCAGATACCCACATATTTTACATAATGTAATAAAATAAACATATTACAATTGAAATCTAATTATGCAATAAGAGTAAAACAAAAAGTTTGACATACCTTTTCTTGCAAGAAAGATTTCTTCTAAATTAAAATTTGACAAGATCATTGATATTTATGAAACCACAATTGTTGATATCCATTCTCATAGTAGCACACATGTAGTAGCATGTGAATGCATAGTAAATAGATAAGTCTTCTTTAATTTCTCATAAATTGCGAAAATAGAACTTTAAAATTGTTGGCGAGTGGGGATGAAAATAAACTTACAAGAAATTAATAAAGGCTTTAAGGCATGTAGCAATGCCCTTTTCTTGAAGGTTCTATTCGCCCTCATTTATATATAGTGTACAAAAGAGTTATTTGCAAATAATCCTCAAGGATACAATGAAGTCTAATAACTATCTACGTTTTGCACCGACGAAAACAATCCATTGAGCGGAGCATAATATGGATATCAATTTCTATCTGGTAATTCTTTATAGAATAACCTCAGAATATAAAAGATGATGGGAGATCATAAAGAAACTTTTTTCTATATTTTTAGGTGTGTCCAATAAATGAAATTCCTCTCTTATTTACAAGAGGTCTCATGTCTCTTCATAGGGACATAACTACCCAAACGAATAGTCATATCTTTAACCACAAACATAACTATTCAAGTTGTGCAATAGGTATCAACTTGAATAATTATGACCCTTTGTTTTTAATTTAGTGTTTAATTTTTGATGACAAGAGACATAACTGATCACTATAAATAGTGACAACTTTTGCTTAATTACCGAGTGACATTATTTTTGGATCACTTGTAACTTTTCAGTTATAACTATTGGAACATTATAAATACTTTGAAAATGTTCCAATATAATAAACAAATTGGTTATAATTATAAATAACCTCAACATGTATATTATTATTCCAAGACAACCAAATTCCACCAGCAAAGCCTCTAGCTTTGATATGGTGGGAAAAACTAAAGCTTAGTTTAAAACTAAATCTATGTGTTGGATGGCCACTAGTTCTAGTCTGAACAAAGGTGACTACATCTGGCTTAAACTCTACAATATTATTTGACAAATCTATCAAACCATGGGTGACCACATTCCTTGCAATTCAAAGTAAAATTTTGAATTTAATTACAAAAACAAATAATAATTGTAATAAAAGGAAATCAATACCCAATTGAGAGAATTAATCCTCCACAGGCTAGATGGTATCTACTCTCCAAGTTTTTATATTTATTTGATCTTTACCCAGTCTTAGCCTTGGGGTCGGCTGGAGGTGCAGTCACTCAGGGCTCAAGGATAAAAGAGATCTAATTTCTTTTAACTTTTAAAAGTAAAAAATAAAAAATAAAATTACCAACTTTTAAGAGACCTAAAAAAATTTTCTTCCAATATTTAAAGAATCTAGAATCCCATTTTATTATTTTACCTATGCCCCAAAAATGTCAAGAACGAGCCTCTCTTTACCCATTTCCATTGTTTGTGTACATGAATTTGCAATGGAAAACATTCATGTCTTAAACGGAACTAGGTCACTAACTTCAACATCATGCTGCTTATCTTCATTGGTTATTGGTGTGTTCATTGATCTTCTTTTTTTTTTTAATTATGTGAGGAGGTGCTAAGGTCGACAACCCTCCAATTTCCAAAATTTTCCCCTGAATCGCCATCTAAATTTTGATCCTCGACTGTCATTTGGACTAATATCCTCATTCATGAGAATTACTATGTGCTTTGAATTGTTAAGAGTAGTCAAGGATTTCTAGGCTTCACCATTAAAATGGAATAGATTGGCTTGGATTTTCACATCCTTTTTATTAATTTCGCTTAGTTAGGTTTGCGCGTCTCCACTGAATTTCCTTACCCACTTTTAACTCCTTCCTAGCTTCACCTATAGAATGAATCTTAGCTTTTTCCAATAGTCAGTCCTCGCTTACTTTTAGAAATTTTGAGGCATAGTCTTCCAGGGGTTCACCTGATTATTTTTGCTTTTGACTATTTTGCATGACATGCTCTTCTGCCAACTCATTATCCCCATTTAAGTCTTGTAAATTGGCAGTAGCTGAAAATCGTGACCCCCATTCAAATTATCTTGGTTTAATGTGTTGTTCCCTTTTTGGCTTGATTTCGTTGCTCGAATTATTCCTCATTTGAATATATGTACAACGCTCCACTAGTATCCATGTTTTATAGCTCTTTTCTTCCACTTGTGCCTATCTTAAATGTACCAACTCCTACATCCGTTTCTTTATTGCCTCATTAGATTCTTCCTTGTTTCTAATTAACCCAAGGTACAAGTCTTACAAGTCACCAATCTCTCACAGTTAAAACAAATGTTTGGTAGAGCTTTATAATCCACGTTTTGAATAAAGTTTTCGATTTTACTTTCAAGATCAGTGGCCTTCCAAATCGAGACTGATAGCCATATGTGAAAACCTCCCCTTTGTTGCAAACTCTGGTGACCACAGTTGGACTAAAAGGTATTGGCCAAAACTGATCCAAGGCCCCTCAGCAAGAATCTTCATATAATCATCCTCTATCTTAAACTTAACCGTATAATATTCTTTTTCTAAATCCATAATCTGAATTGTTAGCTATGGCTTCTAAATGGCATAAGTCTTGTTGAACAAGGTGTTGAAATTTATTTTCTATCCCCAACAACTTGATTACCACTGTATTTGCCATACTTCCTTCGACAATAGAGTGAACACGACCAATGAATTTGATAGATGAAATCCCACCAATAAGATCAGTAACTACATTAGCATTTAGTATATCTATATCTTCTTCATCCAATTTATCTCTATTCATGGGATTATCATTTCTAGTATTCATCCGTTTGTTCTTGAAAGAGACTTTGACATGGATCGATTGATTTATAGCGATATAACCCTCATGAATTTATTACAGTAAGTTTTTTTTACACGATTTGACAGATGGATGTTGTTCAACAATGTTGGCCTGGCATTTTGGGTTTTTTTATAGGTAAATTACACTAACAGTCACTCAACTTTGAGGTAGCTGACAAAACAGTCACTTAGGTTTCAATTTAGTCTCTACTGTCAAAAAAATAAAAAAAACAGTCACCACTAACCAATTTTCGTTACGTCTGTAATGGAGCTATCTTTTCTCGTTATTCACTTAAAAAAATGCCATTTTCCATTCCGCTCCTATCCCCTTCCCCCTTTCCCACCATCCATTCCCTTATCACAAACCCCTTTTACTTTTTTTACAGACCTCCCCACTATTGCCCTCTCCCTCTCTTCTCCCTATTCCTTCTTCACCATCATCCCCAAGGAAAATGAACCCCAAGAAGGCAGCAATAGTGTGGCCACAAAGATTGGACCTTTACGCTATGCACCATGCTTGCACGCTGAATGTTACCACATTTCCAAATAAAGCCTGAAACGAAATTGGTCTCAATTACAAAGCTTCGATTTGCCAAAATGACAAAGCTAACATGGGGAGTTACAGTTTGCTTACTGAGTAGACCACAGAAATGAGCTCGATATCAAGACTTAACATCCAAGCGTTTGGGTCTCTTTCAAAATCAAAATAACCAATGCAGATTGAATGGACCCAAAGAGGCAATAGAAGGAAGCCAATGTTATCTCTTATGGGTACCCTTTCAGAATTGCAACCTTCAAATTTAGTAGAGAAAGTATCAATTTGAAGTAGCCAAATCATCGTGGATTATGAAATAGCATATTAAATTACCTGACTAACGATTTTTGCTAAAAGAGACAAAGATGCAGTAGCGGTGAAGAGGCCACTTATGAGCCAATTGTTAGATGTTGTTAACATGGTAGAAGGAGATGGGTGGAAATGCAGTTGAATTGGTGGAGAAAGTATTGGCATAGCAATAAAGATCAAAGACAGCTAATTATGCCTTATACTACAAAAACAAATATCATAGCAGCAGGGACGAACATGAATATAACAACAAGCAAGAAAGTGAAAGCTAGGATTAAGTTGGCAAGAGCAGAAGCAAGGGTTGGAGAGCTGTGTCTTACACCAATGATTACACAGTTCTGCTTCAGGGGTGTGTTGCAACACCAAAGGCAGTTTTGGAATTCTTGTATTCTACTCTTTATGTTGCGATATTGGACTTCCTGTGTTGCAACACGGCGACCAACCTTAAGTTGTTTTGGCTTTGAATGATGTCCTGCACACTCACTAAGTATGTTAACTCACCCTTAGGCCTCATTCGACCACTAAGGTCATAAAATGACTCAGTCTAGACTTTTTATTGAGTTAAAACTAAAATAGAAAAACTAACTAAAACATAATGAAATTGCTTGTATTCGAGCTCCTTAAGTATGAAAACTAGTTTAATTTGCTACACCGAATTACAATAAATCACCTTCCCGTATATATAGCTTGAAGCATGAAGGCTAAGTGTCCTTCTTTCTTTCCAAGAAAACCCTAACATCACGCAACCTTCACTTTCCTTCTTCCTCTTTTCTCCTTTTCCCTTAATTCCCTATTCTGACTCCATGCTTGCGATAGGTGAACTGACCCTCCAATAACCTCCACCTTCTACCCCCAACTCTTCCTTGTTGATTCCCTATATCGACTTACCTTAATGCTACGTTTGGTAGGAGTATTATTTTTCATCATGTTTTAATATATGAGTTAGTAATAAACTAATTTTTAGCCACACAAGTGACTTGTTTTTGGAAAAAAGAAGAATCTTTTTTCTTATTTTGAAAAGTTTTTATTTTTTAGGCATAATGACTTGTTTGGCTCTCCAATTTTATATAAAAAAGAGGTCATTCTAGCTTTTCATTTAATTTTTTGCCTCATTAGCCCTTGAAATTGTACTGTTTATTAAATCATCCGTAAAATGGATTGACAAGTTAACATTTGTTCACTTTATTGACGTGGCATACATGTGGACTGCCACATAGATGGCACATCAACAATTAATTTTTTAATATTTAAAAATAAAAAAATAAAAAATATAAAAATTATTAAATAAAATATTAATGTTACTAAAAGTATAATAAAAAAAAAATAAATTTTCTAAATTTAAAAAAATTAATTTATTATTAGCGTGATCACGTCAGAAAATTAAATGGAGACTCAAGGGCTAAAAGAGATAAAAAAATTAAATGGAGGGTTAAAAATAATTTTTTTTTATAAATTTGGTGGATCAAATAAGTCATTAAGATTATTTTTTATAATAATTATTACTTATCTTTCTAAATTTAAATTTAAATTTATACTAATTATTTTTTATTTTATATCTATCATTGTAACCCATAAATAATAAATAAACTTTCTATCATATTATTATATTAATAACCAAATAAAACATAATATATATACATTTTAATTTTATGTCCAGCCATAGCTTAATTTCCTAAAGGGAAAGAAACTTAATTTGGTGGCACATATAAAAAATCTTTAAACATGGCACGAGAGCTTACGAAGGGAAAACGAACTCACACGCACAACATCTGCGAAAAGTTGACAAAGTTTTTTTTTTAATGAAACAAGGAAGAATTGACAAGTTGATTTCTTTTACACAATTTGACAGATCAACAGCGTCGGTCTGACTTTTTGGGTTTTTGATTTTTTGATTTGATGTATATCACGCGATTTTCCAACTTTTAATTCACTAATCACGCGACTAAAGAGTAAAACGCGCAGGTTGTCGTTTTTCTACCAAATAATAGTAAAACGTGCGATTGCGTGTAGTTACCGATAGATATTGTGCAGTTATCACCAGAGGCGGATGCAGGGGCCCTTCCCCCTTAAAATGGAAAATTTCAATTTAGGCCTTTGAAATTTTTTTAAAATTTTAAATTACTAAAGGTAAAGTTGACATTTTGACCCCTCAAAATTATAAAAATTTGATTTAAGGGCAAAGCTCCCATAAATACCAAAAAAAAAATAAAAATTACCGGAATATACCACTTTCAGAAAAATTTACCGGAACGTGGACGCGTTTTTGCTGAGGTGGCCAAAATCGCGCCCTCTGGGCTGCGCTTTAGCCTTTTTTCCCCAAGAAACGCGCTGACGTGGCCGCGTTTTTGGGGGAACCTTCCTGTCCACTTGCGATGTGAAAAATGAATTGAGTTTTGGCCAGTAGTCTCCGGCAAAATAATTTTGAGGAGACGTTTCTGAACAAACAGTGGCAAAAAACGCGGCCACGTGGACGCTCTTTTGCTATAGTGGTCTCCGGCAAAATTATTTTGAGGAGACGTTTATGAACAAACAGTGGCCAAAAACGCTTCCAGCAGGGTGCACTGTGAGCAGGAGTACCGAAAAGCGCTCCCATGTGGACGCTCTTTTGCTACAGTGGTCTCCGGCAAAATTATTTTGAGAAGACGTTTCTGAACAAACAGTGGCCAAAAACACTTCCAGCAGGGTGCACTGTGAGCAGGAGTACTGAAAAGTGCTCCCACGTGGACGCTCTTTTGCTACAGTGGTCTCAGGCAAACTTAGGCTATAAATCAGGCAAAATTCATTCTTAGGTTGCAGAAGGCAAATTCAGGCAAAAGAAAAAAAATTGAAAAGGAGTGAACGTATTAATGCTGTTATTTACTACGACGGTGAAGTTCGTGACACCGAAAAGGTGTTGTTTTCTTATCGGAGAACACAGCGCGATTGAGTTTTAATCGGAACGTTGATTTGGTAGAACTTCGCAAAAGAATTAGGCGTAAAATATTCGGAACAACGCTAATGAAAGTTCAGTCTATTAAGTATAGATTTTGCGCTTCGGTTGATCCGGTGAGATATGACTCATTCGACATCAAAGGTCCTCGGAGCCTTGAGGCAATGGTGGAGACTCATCTTGGCAGTGGTTCACCCTATATCGAGGTATATGTAGAATTTTCATCTCCAAGTAATCTTTCTGCGACCTCAACATCTAGTATCGTTCGAGGGGAATACACGACCCCAAGCCGACACTCTGTAAGTGGGAAGCAAAACACAGAAGTGCCCGTGTGCGGTGGTAGTATAGAAAACATAACTCTATTTTATCAAAGATATTAAAATTAAATTAAAAAAATTAAATTACAAGAAATAAAAAAATTAAACTCAAATTGTATTAAATATATTAAAACTAAATTACAAAAAAAAAATAAAATTACAAAACTAAATTAGGGTTTAGGGCTGATGCCGGTGGGAACCAGTGCCACACGAGGGCGGTCGGCGGTTACGCGCTGGATTCCTCCTTCTTCTAGCTTCCGGCGGGGGTCGTGGAACCTCGGGCGGGGAATCGGGTTCCTCCGGCAGTGGGTCTGGTTCTGGGTGTTGCGATGATGACCCACCTTGATAAAATAATGACCCCGGAGGTGTTTGCATAAACCACGTCGGGGGTGACTGCATCCCGTACGGCGAAGGAACCTGGTAAAAATGACTGCTCCCCGACGGTGCCTCCTCTAATCCCACATGCGACGTCGGTCTCACGATCGGCTGGCTATCGGGAGTAGTTGGGAACGAGCTCGAACCCGGCCATGCATTCCAACCTGGGGTAGGACTGGGAAAAGGAAACATATATGGGTTAGGAGGATACATATAAGGGGCAGTGTACACACTTGGCATAAATAGTGGACGCTGTGATGTCGGTGTTGTCGGCTGAACTGATGGGCCTGGTGATTGTGTAGGCGCTGTTGATGGGCCCGGTGACTGTGTAGGCGCTGTTGCTGGGCCCGGTGACTGTGTAGGCGCTGTTGCTGGCCCCGTCTCATCACCCCTTCTCCTTGGATGTAAAGGGGCCCGACGTTCCCTTCGCTCGCGAATTTACCGTCGCCTCTCTTCATCCGACAACAGATACGGCTTGCCATGGATTCTAAACCATGGCATGTACTCCGGCACGCACGCTAACTCAGGAACGATGATCGGTTCCCGGTTAGGTAAAAAGTCATACCAGTTCTCCCACGTCTCGATATGACCTGACCAAAATCTTGGCCAATTCGTGTGCGGCTGCTGCAAGTCCACTTTGTGCTCATCATCGAGCACCTCAGGTGGCACGGGAATCGGTTGCCGAAATCCAAATTGCCGCAGCATCCGATCTGACTGGTGCATCTCCACGGTCGCGTAGGTGATTATTGGGACCTTAACGTGCCAACTGTTCGGATTTTGGAAGAACTCATCCGGAATTACAGCCCGAATTTCGGGATCCTCGTACGGTGTCTATTGAAACTATATTAACATTACCAAAATATTAGTTATATACATAATACTAGACACTACATACGAAATACTAAATTATAATAACGAAATTCGAAACTTACTTGTGATTCCGACCGTTGTTCCAATAGGAGCCGTATATCCTCAAGCGAGTTAGGTATTCCAACATGACTCGCCGGATGGGACCACCTAATTAAATAAACTTTTAGCATGCAATTATACTATAAATCTACGAAATAATTGTAAAATATAATATTAAATTTACCTCGTTATCAGTGGGAATGAATATGGCTGGTCGAGTCGAGGACGTAAAAATGGAAATCGAAACCATGCCCATGACTGCAGTAGTGATAGGCAACCTCTGATTTTTGCTTTACTCGGCCGCGTCGCCCTGCACATCTCACGGTACAACCTCGATAGCACGGCAGACCCCCAACTCAATTCACCGGCTGCTCTGAAATCAACAAGTTTCAGGAGCCATCTCAGGTGGACGAGGTTTCTAGAGAGGTCCGGCATCAGATAGCCTCCAATTATCTGAAGAATGTATGCCTGAGCATACCGTATTCTTTCTTCTTCGGCCGAACCCTAGTTCGGCTGCAGGAATGCATCTCGTAACCAGGCCATATCGATCCGAGCTCCTTAAATTCTATCCGGAATGGCACCCAGAAGCTCGTAGCATACGACCATCCAATCGATAGATGTTGCCGACCCGGTGACTACCGACCCGTCCACCGGTAATCCCAACTGCAACTGCACATCTTCTAGGGTGATGGTACACTCTTCGCATGGCAGATGAAAAGTGTGCGTCTCGGGTCTCCACCTCTCTATCAACGCGCTGATCAAAGGCGGCTCCAACTTGAACCCCCGGCCTACCGTGGCCACGTGCCAAAAACCCGCTTCCCGCAGGTAATTCTCGATCAACGGCGATGGGGGACTAGGCATGTTGCAAATATAACATTCCAACACCCGATCTACAGATTGTTTCAAAAATTATAAAATTCAAAATTAATTCACATTGCATAATTAAAAAAAATTTAATAATATTGTAAAATTAACATTAAAACTTACCATTTTCATTTGCTCGACGGCAATGTGCTTCTCGCCTAGGCGAAGTAATTCCCCGGCCATTGTAATCCGATAGAAAATTTTAAAATTTTCCAAAAAATAGATATATTAAAAAAATTATAATGGGCTTTTTCGTAAATACTAAAGGACTATTTTGAAATTTGAGCGTAAATTTCAAAGGCTTTGAGAGAAAATTGAGAGAAAATTGAGAGTAAATTAAGAGAAAATTGAGAAAGGATTGAGAAAGGATTGAAATGTGAAAAAAATAAAGGGCTGAGGGGTTTTTATACTTTTTTTGACCGTTGGGGGGCCAACGGTCAAAAAAAAATTGACCGTTGGGGCTAAAGCGCGGCCCAGAGTGCGCGCTTCTGGCCACCTCAGCAAAAGCGCTCCTACGTGGACGCGTTTTTGCTGAGGTGGCCAAAAGCGCGCCCTCTGGGCCGCGCTTTAGCCTTTTTTTCCCCAAAAAACGCGCTGACGTGGCCGCGTTTTTGGGAAAACTGGTACATTCCGGTAAATTTTTCTGAAAGTAGTATATTCTGGTAATTTTTATTTTTTTTGGTATTTATGAGAGCTTTGTCCTTTGATTTAATCCTTTAAAAATTATAAAAATATAAACTATAAAAATTTAAAATTTTATTCAGCCCCGAATAAATATGTTTTTAAAGTTTTTATTTATTTTCTTGAGGAAATACTATTCTCGCGATTATATATGGTCTAACGGACGTATATCGCGCGAGCGAGCGACCTTACTTTAGCATGTGGGGCCACTTTCCTTTTTTCTACAAATAATAGTAAAATTGATAATATATTTTATTTTATTTTTATTTTTTCTTTTTCAAAGTTTTCTCTCTCTTCCAGAATAATTGACTTTTCTTCCTTTTTTGGGTTCTCTGCCAGTTTTCTTTGTCCTTTCTTTTCGCGCGATTGCCTCCGCTTATCGAACGATATTGTGTGTCATCGACCGATATTGTGCGTTATCGACAGAGGAGGAAATTAATTTGTTTTCGATTATATATGGTGAAGGAGGAAATATTTGCATATATTAAGTTTTAAGGTTTTAAGGAGGAAAAACTTTTGCCTCTGAAACCATGGCTCCATTCTCTTTACGTAGCCGTCTTCAGGCTTCTGCGCTAAGCAAGAGGCGTCTCAAATCCAAAGCCAAGCATGTAATTATAATCTTTTTCGGTTGCTCTTTTTGCAAATTTTCGTTGCCATATCTTGCTAATTTACAATTGATATGGGGATCAGGGGAGGAAAGGGATGAAGAACATGGAGGAAAGCTTCAAAAGGTTGAAATCTGAAATGGAAGAAATAAGCGAGGAACAAAAGAATATCAGGGAAGGGCAAAGGCAAGTTAAAGAAAAATTCGGAATCATCGAATCCGAGTGCGAGGAATTGAAGAGGGAAACTAGGCTCATAATCCAGCAAAGTGCCAGAACTCAGGTTAAACTTGCTCCTTTTTCTTTAGTATATTACAAATTGTGGGAAGGATTTCATTAGCAAGGCTCTTCCTTAGATCTTAGGGCAGCTTTAACCATGTGATGGGTTGTTGACAGGTTAAACTTGCTCTTATGTTCCGCATACTGAAAGCAAGGGAAGCCGGCGAGTTGAATGCCGCTGCCACTCTCACTGAAATGCTCCGGTTGGTTTCTTAACTACTAATTCATTATAAATCTGACATTGAATCTGTATATGTTTTTATGGGTAATTTGTTAAATTGTATTAAGAAAGACACAAAAGCCGTATAAGCATGATGAGGAGCTCCCAACCGCACTTCACAGGGACCAAATGAATGGGATTATCATTTGAAATATTGGAACTGATGGGGCTTTTTAACTCACAGCCAGTCTAAAAAAGTGCTACATGTTTCATTCATTCATTCATTAATTAATTTGTAAATAGACAGTTTTAACTCTTCTGGAATTATAAAACCCCTGTACCTGATATTGGAAGGAATGGGTTCTTTTTTGTTGAGGAGGAGGAATACTTTTTTCCATGTTATAGTTTACTCCGGCTACTTTGCTCCTTGGTGCTTACCTGAACTGTTGAAGCAATGGCATAGATAATACCAGGAACCAGTCCTTGAATCATTTCAGTCCTAATCTCTTGGAAAATTTGATCTCATGCCCTGAATCGTCATCCTGTGCGAATAATTGATGCCAATCATTTCCCAATAGAAAATCCTTTTTCAAATGATTCTGCAGTTATGGTATAAGTGTTTGACACTAGTAGCATATATTCTTGGCTATGTATAAATTAGAACTGCAGTTTCTGGAAGTAACTGCCTGTAGAAGAGGACCAAAGAGACAGTAATATATACATACATGCATATATATATATATTTGAGGACACCCTCTTGAAGTCTTGAACTCCCTTTGAAACGATTGTTTCAAAAATTAATTATACCCTTTTGTGACACAACTGAATTTACACCCTTTAGATATAAGTTAGTGATCCATATGCGCAAGGGCAGTGAACTGCATTGCTACTAGTATCAGGAGATTCGTTGTGTTTGATATTTCTGCCTTTTGCTCATGCAGTGAAATAGTAGGAAGAGAGAGGGAGGAAAGCAAAGCTGACATCTGAATGACTATGGTAAGCTTCCTCGGTGCAGCTGCTCCAAATGTTAAGAAATAGAAGTGTGTGACAATTAAGCGCGTGTTATCTTTCAGCATTGCCGTTTTGTTATTAAGTACTGCAACTTATGTTTCCTATCTACTTCGTTTCATGTTTGGTATGTTAAACTTTGAACTTATCAAACCTTTTTTAAAATATGGTGACTTGAAAACAACAGAAGTTAAAAAGTAAACTAGTTATTGTTATGCTGAACATATACCTTAAATTGCCAACATTGTGCATTGTCTTGTTTGCTTTGTCTTTGTACATTGCTCTCGTTTCTTCTGTTTGCAACTAAAAGTTGATTTACTTTAACATTTTATGTTAAATTTAGTTACATATGTACTCAGTTTATCCGCTTCCCCACCCCCCTCCAATCATACTTTTCTTCACTTTCATCTGGCCACAATTAAAAAAATTGAAGACTTGAAATGAGCACAATTATGTGTCATATTAATGGATATATTATTTTTGTTTTGATATTATTTTTCAAATAATCAATTAGATTAAATAGGTAAGAATTGAACCCAAGTAGTAGGCTCATTGACTGAAGTGGGTTCATCAATGCTCGATACAATGTTTGATTCATAGGTTTCCCTGTGTGGTAGTGTAGTGTTGTTTGTGTATATGGTTGTGTGAGATTGAACTTGAATTGTATAAAAAAGGTCAAAATTATGATTTTTTTTATTTTTTAGTACTACGAAAAGGGCGAAGCCCTTATGTATAGGAATGGCAATGGGCATACAATGTGAGGTACACTGCTGTGTCCCAACCTATGTTCTTAACCGTGTAACTCTTTCAATTGGGTCACACGGCTAAACCACACACCCGTGTGTTAGGCCGTGTGTAAGGTGTAAGGGTCACACGGTCAAGCCACACACCCGTGTGCTAGGCCAGGTGCAAAAACTTAGTCATTCTATTTTGAAAATATAAAATGCAGGGGACACACTGCCAGACCATATGCCTATGTGATAAGTCCTGTGTCACACACAGTTGAGGCACACGCCCGTGTCTCTGCCCTTGTGAATAAAAATAGGCCATTTTATGGCAATTTTCTCACCCATTCTTGACTTCAACTTAAACATCTCTAATTCCATGCCTATAGGCCATAACAATGCCTTCAAAACAACCAATTCCTAGCTTTAACATTGTCATATTATCACATATATCTTAACTTTCTAATTTACCACATTAATCAATTAACTCATATAACTATGATTTATCCATCACCTAACTAATCCAAACACATATATCAACATGATTAAACCATACATACTTAAGTTAATTGGAAGTATAAACAAAATGTAATTCTAAACTTTTACCCAAACCAATTTGACCCTATACATGCCATATAAACCAAGTATACGTTGCAAAAGCTACTGGAACAAGTTGGATAGTGTGGCTCAATGTGTTGATTTGACCTCTCAACTTCTTGCTAATCTACAAAGAACATTAAACAACACAAGTAAGCTTAATGAAGCCTAGTAAGTTCGTTGGCTTTTAAACATAAATCTTAACGAACATACTATAACAATTCATTTAAGTAAATCATTCAATATACTATTCCTACCAAACACAACTTCAATTAACAAATTCACTTATTTGAAATTGATATCAATAATAACTTTAAATCTTCAAACATAAATTCCATATGTCATTTACCAACTCTTATAAATTCAGAGAGCGTCTTATGGATATGAGTACAGAGTATACAGAAGCCCGAAGGCTATATAGAAGCACATAAGTGCTAAAAAGAAACCCATAAGGGTTGAACGAAAGCTCATAAAAGTTGAATTGAAACCCGTAAGGGTTGAACTAAAGCTCAAAAGAGCTAAACTGAAACCCATTAGGGTTAAACGGAAACTCATATGAGTTAACTGAAGCTCATGAGAGTTAAACGAAAAGTAAACACGAAACTTTGAAACAAATGTTGAACCTCAGTTTATTTGGGTGATTTACCGTCAATTCCTCCTTTGCACTGAACGGCTATACTCAATCCTGCGTTTCGTTCACTTCGAACATTCATTTCAATGTCATAGCTTTAACAATAATTTTATTTTCAACAAATGATATGAATAAATACATATTACCATTCATCAATTTAACAAATAACATTAAATTTTAACCATACGAACTTACCTGGGTCAAATTGTAGAAATTGTAGTAGTTTAAGGACAATTCTGCTAATTTCCCTTTTCATAATTATCTAAGGGCTCTTGATCTAAAATGTAAAAATATTCATTCATTATCATATATTTCAATTTCAATTCATTTAACAATTAATACCCTTCAATTTTAAAATTACACAATTACCTCAACTATTATAATTTTTTGCAATTTAATCCCTTACTAATTAGTCTACCAAATAAACTAATTGACAATTTATCTAAGTATTCTAGGCTATCTTATAGCTTTGATACATAAAAATTTAATAGCAAACTGTAACACCCCTATCCCGTAACCAATACCGGATTAGGGTTAGATGCATTACAAAACAATTCCGAACATTCCATAACATTTCACATCCAAACATAACAATCCATAGGTTTCCGTGTGTGGTAGTGTAGTGTAGCATGTGTATATGGTTGTGTGAGATTGAACTTGAATTGTATAAAAAAGGTCAAAACTATGATTTTTTTTTTTTGGTATTACGAAAAAGACGAAGCCCTTAGTTATAGGAATGGCAACGGGGCGGGATGAGATAGATTTTTTCTCGTTTCGTCTGGAAACTTGCTTGACATGAATTGAAGCTTGCTTGACCTCGACTCTTAAGAAAAAAATTGCTCGAACTCGAGCCTGAAATTTAATAGAAGACCTGATTTCGCCCCTCCTTGTCTCGATTTAAATTTAATTTAATTGTTTTGTTTTTTTTAAAGCAAATAAGAATTCATTTATAATTGTTTTATTTTTAATTTTGAAGCAATTAAGATTTTATTTTTGGGTTTAGACTTAAAACTTAATATATTTATATATTTATTTGTTCAAAGCAAAAACTAAATATATGTGTATATATTAGGGGTATTTTTGTTATATCTTGGGGCGGGTTTACCTCAAACTTCACTCGATTATTTTACTAATTTCACCCAATTTGACCCTCCCTGAACTTGATTGTTCAAAATAAAGATAAAAATTGACCCTAAAGAATCAAGTCCCATTGGATTTGGGTTTTTTTTTTCATCCCTAGTAAGTTAAAACAAACTAAAATTAAAAGCATTTTCTCTCATATGAAATCCCCATACTATCACTAAGTAATTTGTGTCAAACAGTAATTAGTGGGGCATAAAAGACACAAACTTGTTACGAATCATTGTTGAAGTTTCTCGCCGTGTATTTAACTATCAAATTTGCTTATTCAAAGGCATGGTTGTATATTCACATCCCATTGTCTTTTCTTCAATTCCTAGATGCTTTTAAGGAAATTCTATTGGCATATTTGGTCATTCCATTATGCATATTTACTACTGATTAGTCACTTGTCTTAAGCACGATTTTCTTGAAGCTTATCTCTCATGCTAATATTAATTAATTATCTCCCATGCTAGATTTAGTCTATTGTAAGATGCCCACAATTTATTTGGGTGATCAAACAAATTCTCACATTTCCATTGAACCCAACAATCCAAATATGGTTTGAGTTGCAAAGTACTCCTCCTATGTACAGATGTCATAGTGCCTTTTCGATTGTTCCATCAATATTAATTTTTATCTAATCCAATTCAATAGCAATTGTAACACTCAGTCGATGGGTCGAATGATCGACCCTTCGAGATTTCAACTATCAGCATATGCAAAATAATTTAATAACCATACAACAGTTTTTTAGTGTTTTACCGTGAAATCACAATATATATATATATATATATATAAACAAACTTTTAATAATATTTATCTTGGGAATTGTCAATTTATCCTTATGCGTCAAATTACAAATTGAACTAAATTTAAAAAGTTCTTATTCATATGCAAAACAGAAGTTTAAGGCTACAAGTTGTCCCAATATCTACACATGTTACAAAACGAAAGGTGATGTGCTCATACTAGACTCCGAGGATTTTGGCTTAGTTCCCTTGTTCCTACAAACAACGATTTAGATTATCTGAAACATGGTAAGTTCATAAGGAACTCAGTTAATTCTAAAATAAAGTTACTTCCCTTTTTATTTCAAAATTAAGAATTTGTCACAGAATTCGCTTAAACGAAACTTGTGTAATCATATTCCATAGCTTGTGCTTAGGTTTGAACAATATAGAGGCACAATACTTAATGTATGAGAATTCCTTCTATGAAAGATCATGAAGCATATGGTCTCTTCGTCTAGACTTGTTACATATAATCTTAGAAGAAAACCTACCGAGGAGAGAGTAAATTTGGATTACTTGGTCGACAATCCTGTGGACACTTTCTTGTGGATTTCTAGATGCGGACTTTTATAAGCAAACTCATACATGCGAACTCGTAGAAAAAGAATTCATAGATATGGTGGACTTATACATGTGACTTCATAAAAGAAGATTCATAGATATGGCAGACTTATACATATGGATTCATAGAAGCAGATTCATAGTTATGGCGGTCTTATACTTGTGAATTCATAGAAGAAAATTTATAGATATGTGAATTATACATGCGAACTATGTCACAGACTTTGTATGGTGAAGTCCCACATATAACTTTGACATAAAACCTAGAGAACAAGTCTGGTGGGCTTCCATAAATTTTATACGCCATGGCTATGGACTTGCTTATAAACATGAGGCTTTAGTCTTTAGACTTCACAGAGTCTCATATTTGAAAGAACCCACATAGGGTTATTATATACATGTGCACATATATCTCGGTACAATCCAATCGAACCTCCGCAAAACTAAGAACATGTGGCACAAGTTGCTCAATATGACATTTCTTCATCTTTCATCCTCTATTACATACCTCTATACTTCGCATACATTTATTTTCATGACTAACAATATAACAAGCACTCAACTAAACATATTGTTAAAAATACAATACAGATCATGCCAACATATCACCTATCAGACCATATTAATGTTAGAAATTACTTTACCAGTGACAGTTTATCAAATAAGAAATTTGTACATACAACTAGACATGCATCTATAGATCATCACTTTACATGATTCAACCATACGATAACATCCCACAATAATTCAACTCCTCATCATCAGCAGAACATGAAACAAACATACCACAACAACACAATATTGATATACTGTAACACCCCTAACCCTTTAGTCACCGG
Organism: Gossypium australe; assembly: GCA_005393395.2. Taxonomy (NCBI): domain Eukaryota; kingdom Viridiplantae; phylum Streptophyta; class Magnoliopsida; order Malvales; family Malvaceae; genus Gossypium; species Gossypium australe. Next base: position 25,702,373 of record CM016625.1, on the reverse strand, counting down.
AACAGGGTTACAGAGCATTATCAGACTTTACGAATTAAATACGAATATTTCATGATATTTAATATACTTATCAAAAACCAATTATAAAATACTCATGTTGTCTCTTGTACGAGCCTTCGAGGCCCAATATATACCTTAGAAGTGGATCGAGACTAAACTGGTTACTCAGGGAATTTTTTCTAAAATCTCAAAAATTTTCTTAGAAGCAAGGGACACATGCCTGTGTGGCCAGCCGTGTGGGCATACGATGTGAGGCACATGGCCATGTCCCAGCCTATGTCCTTAACCGTGTAACTCTCTGACTTGGGTCACACGGTCAAATCACACACCCGTGTGTTAGGCCGTGTGGCCGAGGTCATACGGCCAAGCCACACACCCATGTCCTAGGCCGTGTGCAAAAACCTGGGCATTCTATTTTGAAAATTTAAAATGCAGGGGACATACGACTGAGACAAACGCCCGTGTCTCTGCCCGTGTGGATAAAAATAGACCATTTTATGACCACATTTCTCACCCATTCTTGACTTCAACTTAAACATCTCAAATTCCATACCTATAGGCCATAACAATGCCTTCAAAACAACCAATTTCTAGTTCTAACATTGTCATATTATCACATATATCTTAACATTCTAATTTACCACATTAATCAATTCACTCATATAACTATGATTTATCCATCACCTAACTAATCCAAATACATATATCAACATGATTAAACCATACATACTTAAGTTAATTGGAAGTATAAACAAAATGTAATTCTAAACTTTTACACAAACCAATTCAACCCTATACATGCTATATAAACCAAGTATACATTGCAAAAGCTACTGGAACAAGTTGGATAGTGTGGCTCGATGTGTTGATCCGACCTCCCAACTTCTCAATAATCTACAAAGAACATTGAACAACACAAGTAAGCTTAATGAAGCTTAGTAAGTTTGTTGGCTTTTAAACATAAATCTTAACGAACATACTATAACAATTCATTTAAGTAAATAATTCAATATACTATTCCTGCCAAACACAACTTCAATTAACGAATTCACTTATTTCAAATTGATATCAATAATAACTTTAAATCTTCAAACATAAATTCCATATGTCATTTACCAACTCTTATAAATTTAGAGAGCGTCTTACGGATATGAGTACATCATATACAAAAGCCCGAGGGCTGTACAGAAGCACATAAGTGCTAAATAGAAACCCATAAGGGTTGAGGGGAAGCTCATAAGAGCTTAACGGAAACCCGTAAGGGTTAAACTAAAGCTCAAAAGAGTTAAACTGAAACCTATTAGGGTTAAACAAAAACTCATATGAGTTAACTAAAGCTCATGAGAGTTAAACTGAAAGTAAACACGAAACTTTGCAACAAATGTTGAACCTCAGTTTATTTGGGTGATTTACCGTCAATTCCTCCTTTGCACTGAACGACTGTACTCAATCCCGCGTTTCGTTCACTTCGAACATTCATTTCAATGTCATAGCTTTAACAATAATTTTATTTTCAACAAATGATTTGAATAAATACATATTACGATTCATCAATTTAACAAATAACATTAAATTTTAACCATACGAACTTACCTGGGTCAAATTGTAGAAATTATAGTAGTTTAGGGACAATTCTGTTAATTTCCCTTTTTCACAATTATCTACGGGCTCTTGATCTAAAATGTAAAATTATTCATTCATTAGCATATATTTCAATTTCAATTCACTTCACAATTAATGCCCCTCAATTTTAAAATTACACAATTACCTCAACTTTTATAATTTTTTGCAATTTAGTCCCTTATTAATTAGTCTACCAAATGAACTAATTTGTCTCAATTGACAATTTATATAAGTATTCTAGGCTATCTTACAGCTTTGATACATAAAATTTAATAGCAAACCCTAATTCTTAAATTCTTCACAATTTATTCCTAAAATCAATTTCTATTGAAATCACTTGATAAAATCATCATATAATAAAATTAAAACTCTAAATCCATTTTAATTCATCACAAACATCCAGTACTCATCAATGGTAACTTTCAAAATTACTCATAAAATAAAAAAAAACGAATGAAATAAATAGTTGGAGCTAATTGTAAAAGTCTCAAAAACATAAAAATTACAAGAAATAAACGAGAATTGAGCTCACATGAAGTAAAACTATGAAAAACCAACTTTAGAAGCTCTCCTATGGCTGTTTTTGGCTGAAGATATGAAGAAATGTGTAGAAAATCTTCCAACCACTTATTTGTTTCATTTTTTCTAATTTTACTTTAATTACAATTTTACCTTTAGTTCACACTAACTTGTTATATCTCTGCTTATGCCGCCTCAGCTATCCTTTGTGTGGAAATTTTCCCTTTAATCCTTCCTTATTTATCACTTGAGCTATTTAATCACTATTTCTTTAATTAGCAAGTTTTGCACCTTTTACAATTTAGTCCTCTTTAATCAATTAACTACCAAAACATTAAAATTTTCTAACGGAACTTTAATACTAACTTAATGACACTCCGTAAATATTTATAAAAATAATTATGGCTTGGTTTATAAAATCAAGGTCTCGATACCTCGTTTTCTAAACCACATAACTTAATAAATTCTTATAACACACAATTTACTATTTCAAAAATTCTCCTAAAATCATTTCTGACTCGTAAATATTAAATAATAAAATTTACGAGCTCACTAGTGGGATTTGGTGGTCTCGAACCACTGTTTCTTACACCACTAAAAATTGGCTGTTACATATACATAATACAACACTAAGGAATTTAGTTATGAAAACTTACTAGCAAAATACTTGGAGTCGACACAACTAACGCCTGCTTAGCCTTCCTTTTATCCCTTGGGCCTTCTCCTTCTTGGTTAGCTAAGCATGATAACAATATAAAGATCAAAACAAAGACATACATATGTAATAAAACCTTAATTTATATGCATGTAGAGGACTTATAAATGCTAACTCCTACTTAAACCATTACAATTCACAATAAATTATGTTGAAATTCTCAGATTGTCCTTTTTTCTTTGATCGAAAGGTATGAAAAAGTTAGAAATACCATTTTGCTTCTCAATTATTTAGGCTAACATATTAGATTCACCCTTTCATGCAAATCGCTCTTTAATTTCCTTTTCTTATAGAATAAACCAGAGAAAAAGATGAAAAAAGAAAAAGAAAAATGAATACCAGAACGAAAGAATTCGCCCATTATGTAATCTTTTCACTATTGGTTCCCCTAATCCCAAGTCAGCCAATATTATTAATACACTTAATCATAATATTTCCCATTAAAAAAATTAGTTTTAAAGTAGTAGAACTAATAGTTGAAATCTAACTAATTACCACTCAGTTAACAAGATTCATGTAATTACACTAAGACCCCCATACACAGAAATTTTTATAATTTGATACCCCGAATTATTGTTGTATTTATCCTTTAACATTTACAGGTGTGATAGCAACAATCCAACTTGTTTAACGACTTTGCACTTGCCTCCATTACTTGAATATGTATTGTTACCAATAAGCTTGGACCAAGCCAGACAATTGGTAATAATTTCATCCACATTATGATTCTCCATAGAAAAAAATTCACAAATTTCTTACCTTCCATAACCTCCAATATATTGTGGCAATAATGTGCTCTAAGAAGTCTTCTTAAAATGCTGAGCATTGTTTGTGTTGTCTAATCCAATTGTTGAGACTTACACTAAAGAAATTAGATAGTAGTTCTTCTAGACCAAACTCTCTCCAAGTTTCTTTTGCCATTATACAGCTTCTTAGAGTGTGCAAATGGACTCCACGTTACCCGCAAAGGTGGCAAGAAAGGCCATTTTTTAGCTTCCTCCTAGAAAGCTTAACATTTGTGAATGATCTCCATTGCATTGCAAGCAATAAAAATTGCTTTATCTATTTCAAAGTCTGAAATTACCAAACACTCTTCTATTTGCAACTAGCAATTGATTTACTTTAACATTTTATGTTAAATTTAGTTACATATGTACTTAGTTTATCTACTTTCCTCCCTCCAATCATGCTTTTATTCACTTTCATCTAGTTACAATTAAAAAAAATTAAGAATTGAAATTAGCACAAGAATGTGTCATATTGGTGAATATATTATTTTTTGTTTGACATTATTTTTCAAATTATCAACTAGATTAAATATGTAATAATTGAACCCAAGTAGGAGGCTGATTATTTTTCAAATAATCAACGCTAGATACAATGTTTGATTCATAAGTTTCTTTGTGTGGAAGTATAGTGTAGCGTGTGTATGTGGTTGTGTGAGTTTGTAACACCCCAAACCCGGCCTAGAAGTTAGGTCCGAATCTGGCGTGTCACAAAAAAAACTCGTTTGAAAATTACCTCTTTGTTAAAACAAAAACACTTAAGCAATTGTGTCTACATAAAAACATAATTATCTTTAATAAACCTTTTCGGTTGCGAAAGCATATTTGAAATAAACGATTTACGAAAATGTGACGCTTGAAATAGAGTTGCAAAAGCATTTTGAAACACTGCGGAAACGTAGATAAAATACAAGTATTTTAGAGAGATTGATTGATGAATCACAATCAAGAAATTGAACTTTAAATCCGTGACTTTTGAAAATGTCGTTAATAATTTGAAAGAAAGTTCGAGTTAAATCATATTGGTAAAAGTTTATTTTGAAATCCATTTGTTAATCAATTTCGAAAAACCTTTATTTACGTTTTTAGAAAAATTCTCGTTTTAAAAAATTTAAGAAAAATAATAAAAATATCCCAACCATAAAGCAAAAATAAAAATAGTTCAGAGGCCTTATTACAACTTAAACCAAAATAGCAAAATAATAAAATAAACGGAAATAGAAATTTAAAATTCAATAACACCATTTCTGAAGTATGGCCTCCACCAGGTCATCCATGGCCCAAGTCCACCTCACGGAGCATTACCTACAGGTATTAAGAAAAGAAGGGGGGTGAGTTAAAAGAACTCAGTGTATAATCCCCTTACCATCATCCACTGGTCGGAACACACATAGCAATATTTTGGGCTTAAGCCCATTTACAATTAAAACATAATAACATGTATATAATATGCATGTGATATGCAATTCCCAAACCAAACCTAGTTTTCCATCCGCTACACACCACCCATACCAACCAACACACCTGTGGGGAGCTTTAGTCACCCACCCCGCCAACACACCAAACTGGGCATTAAGCCATATATCAAATTGTGGGCAAGCCACCAGAATTTTGTAGCAAAGCTACCAGAACTTCTCTTCGTCAAATATCCCAACCCATGCAAATCATGTATATAATATGCATATTCATTTACAACAATCCATTCTTATAATTATTACAAACATACGACCCATTATAAAAATTTATTTGGCCCATATCACATTTTGGCCCATATAGCTCATATCACACTTGGCCCATATATCAAGTATTACATTTGGTCTATATATCGAATATCACATTTGGCCCATATATCAAATATCACATTTGGCCCATATATCAAATATCACACGGCCCATATAGCAAAATATCAATCGGCCCATATAGCAACATATTTCAATTTGGACCATAAAGTGTATTTTCGTAGTTCGGTCCATAGGGACATTTTGTAATTCGGCCCATTAGGGACATTTTCGTAACTCGGCCCGTAAGGGCATTTTCATGATTCGGTAATCGTACCCATTAAGGGTAATTCGGTAATTTACCCTCTAAGGGTATGATGGTAATTTCGCAACCTAGGCTTAATTACTAATTCGGGGCATAAAATCGAAACTGTCCATCTGCGTCATACTGACTAAACTGACTATAACTCGTGTTAGGAAACTCGAAATCTAAATCCGTAAATTTTCCTTGAAACTAGACTTGTATATCTTTCTACTATAATTTTTCCAAAATTTTTAGCTTAACCATTTAGTACATTTTATTCCTTAAAGTTTCCCTTGTTTCACTGTCCAATGATTCTGACCTCTCTTACCGTAATCACAAATATCTTACTGTACGCTTTTCATCTATTGCTCCCACTTGTTTCTATTGAAAATAGGTTCACTAAGGAATCCATACATATCAATTATAACTCTTAATTCACTTTGTACAATTTTATACGATTTTTCCAAGATAGAACAGAATACCCCGAAATCATTCAGAACCAATCTCACTAAAATTAACATATCTCAGAATATAAAATTCATTTTCCTTCTCCGTTTCTTTCATATTAAATTAGACACAGTAAGCTTTAATTTGATATCTTATTCACTTATTAATTCCCTTCATCCTATTTTTTGTGATTTTTCAAATACACGTCACTGTTTCTGTCTGAAACTGTTTTATTACAAAAATACGATTTCCACTACGATCATACGCACTTCCGAGTGATCACGGATGCCGGTTTTCGATTTTATTCGGTATTTAGACCAATTCAAAGAATATTTTATTCAAAATTTCAAAGAAGTGTGAGATTACACACCATATACGAAAGGTACGAGATTACACACCTTATTCGGAATCCGTAACACGATACTCTCCGCGGCACCTAAAGGTACAATTGGTCAACTATTAGTCCAAAACCCAATTTAAAACTTCAACCAAATATTGCGATTGATTAACAATCTATCACTTACCAACAATCCGAGTCTCTTATTACGAGGGATAGGTGTTCGATTGGCCCTCCGATAAAGTACTTCGAGTCCTTAGAAGTGATTAACACAAAAACAATGTTAGCCACACCTTATTCGGCTTGAGAAAGAATAACCACAATAGACCCCCTTCACCTATATACGGTTTGGAAGAAAAAGAAAAAGAAATGAAAAGAGGAATATACGATCACTTACCGATTTGATTAAGAAGAGATTGTCCAACACGAAAGGAAAAGAAATGGTGAAGAAGTAGGGTGGTAATAGGTTCGGCTATGGAGAGAATCGAACAATGATATTCGACTATCAAGGAAGGTGGAAAGAAAATGAGTATGTGACCAAACAAAAGAGAAAAGCAATGCACTATTGTGCTAATATGTTTCGGCAAGGAAGGTTGCAAAATTGGGAGAAATGACACAAAGTTGCCAAAGGGGATTTCTTGCCAAAATACTACTAAGTCTTAACCAAATGCCAAAATAAAAAAAAATTCAGCTACCTATTCTCCCCAAAACCGTCCACATGCATCCCCCCTAGGATAAGAGTTTGGCCACCCAAGCTTTCCAAAACATCACCCACGAAATAAGCCTCATGTGCCCCTTTCTTTCCTATTTCTCTTAATTCCTTTCCCCAACTTCCACCTTTCCTTATTTCTTTAGCCCCCATTCCAAAATTAAAGAAGTCAAACTTGCCATAAATACCTCTTGGCCGATACTTAAGGAAAGAGTGCAAAAATATTAGTCAAAATTTGCACACAAAGTGATTCGAACCTCTTCCCTTCAAGTCCATCATGTGGCATCATATCCTTCTTACAAATAGCTCATTTTATGCAAGCACTTTACTCATTTATTTCTATAAGTCTTGAAGCTACTTACCATCTCTCCTTAAAGTGCTAAAATACCAAATTTTTCCTAAGGCCCAATTAAACCCGAGACTTCATAGAAACCTTGTAACCTTCCAAATTCACTTAACTAATAAGTCCAATTTGCAATAACACCATTCTCATATTCTCGAAGATTTTAAACACTCCTAAGCCCAAGGCTCAATGGGCCCAATCCTACTAGGCCCAATTTCGGGATGTTACAGAGTTTGAATTTGAATTGTATAAAAAAGGTCAAAATTATGGCCTTTTTTGTATTAGGAAGAGGGCAAAGCCCCAAGTTCTAGGGATGGCAATAGGGAAGGAGGGGATAGATTTTTGCCCGACTCAACGTGAAACTTGCTTGACCCGAATTAGAACTTGCCCGAACCAGACTCTTAAGGAAGAAATTGTCTGAACCCTAACTCAAATTTTAATAGAAGGCTTGATTTTGCCCCTCCCTACCCCGACCTAAATTTTCCTAAATTTAATTTTTTTTATTTTAAAGCAAATAATTATACATATATAATTGTTTTGTTTTTTATTTTGAAGCAAATAAGATTTTATTTTTGGGTTTAGACTTAAAACTTAATATATTTATATGTTTAATTGTTCAAAGAAAAAACTAAATATATGTGTGTATATTAGAGGTATTTTTGTTTATATCTTTGGCGGGTTTACCTCAAACCTCAGCTGACTATTTTACTAATTTCACCCAATCTGACCCGCCCTGAACTTGATTTTTCAAAATTAAAATAAAAATTGACCCTAATGAATCAAGTCCCATTAGATTTGGGTTTTTTTTTGTCATCCCTAGAAAGTTACAACAAACTAAAACTAAAAACGTTTTCTCTCATATGAAATCCTCATACTACCACTATGTAATTTCTGTCAAAAAGTAATCAGTGGGGCATAAAAGACATGAACTTCTTACGAATCATCGTTGAAGTTCCTTGCCATGTATTTAGCTGTCAAATTTGCTTATTTGAAGACATGGTTGGTTTTTCACATCCCATTGTCTTTTCTTTAATTCCTAGATGCTTCTAAGGAAATTCTATTAGCATATTTCGTCATTCCAATAAGCATATTTACTACTAATTAGTTACTCATCTTGAGCACAATTTTCCTGAAGTTTATCTCCCATGGTAATATTAATCAATTATCTCCCATGCTAGATTTAATCCATTGTAAGATGCCTACAATTTATTTGGGTGGTGAAACAAATTCTAACATTTCTATTGAAACCAACAATCCAATTATGGTTTGAGTTGCGAAGCACTCTTTCCTCGCACAATAGTCATAATGCCTTTTTGATTGCTCTATCAATATTAATTTTTATCCAATCCAATTCAATGGCAACCATCCAACTTGTTTATTGACTTTTCACTTGGCTCCCTTACTTGAACTTGGATTGTTACCAATAAGCTTGGACAAAACCAAGCAATTGGCAATAAATTCATGCACATTATGATTCTCCATAGAAAAAATTCACAAATTTCTTACCTTCTATAACCTTCAACAAATTGTTGCAAATAATGTGCTCAAAGAAGTATTCTTAAAACGCTAAACATTGTTTGTGTTGTCTAATCCAATTGTTGAGACTTGTACCAAAGAAATTAGACAGTTGTTCTTCCAGACCTAATTCCCTCAAAGTTGCTTTTGCTATTATATAGTCTTTTAGAATGTGTAAATGACACTCGACGTTACTAGCAAAGGTGGCAAGAAAGGCCATTTGTTAGCTTCTTCTTATAGATCTCAACATTTGTGAATAATTTCCCTTGCATTGCAAGCAATGGGAATTGCTTTATCCATTCCGGAATCTGAAATTGCCAAACAGTCTTCTATTTGTATTTGCTTTGGTCTCCTATTTCTCTTCATAAAGAATTCATATAATTACTGAAAATTCTTTATTGTTCTATCTCTATATGCATAAGTCAATACCTACATCATTCAAATGTCGTTTAGTACTAGTATGATACATAAATGTAATCGGGTTGAGACAACTTTGGAACTTGTCCCACCATTAATTACCATTATTATCAACCTTATCACAAACCAAAATATCAATATCACAAGTTTTACGGATGATTAAAGGAAACAATAGGGGGATCCAAGTACAAACCTAAAACTTGACTTATTTATGATTCCCTAAAGACCACCTTATGCTTTCTCTATTTTTATCCATGTGTACAAGTAATGTTTAACAAGTTACAATATAACTTAGTGGAGTTGAGTATTTGTAAAAAAATGACATATAATGTATTGTTATTTTGTTAAATATATATATATATATATATATATATATTACTTTTGCTTCCTTGCTCGCTCATTTTCATCTATTCTTTGTTTTCTTTCTTTGTTTTGACACCAACAGAACTACTCTTGTAGATTGTAACGCCCCAAAATTTTTGTTTCGGCTTTTGTGAATATTGACACAAATTTGTATATGCTTCAGTAGTTAAGTGTTCTAGGTGTGTGTGAGAGGTCCCAAGTTCAAGCCTTACCTTTGGTAAATTTTGGGTATTTTTCTGACTTAGGTCTTATACTTGAGCAATGGGCTTATATTAAATTATTTATTAAACCATATCAGAATGGGCCTACTGGTTTGATGGTTAAGTTGAGTGTCAGATTGCTGAAGGTCTTGTGTTCAAATCCCTAGGCGAGCGAGGGAGTTTATTTTTGCTCTTTTGACCGAGAGAGTTTCAATCAAACTAAAAGTCTGAGGAAGTTGAGTAGTGGGTTAGTGGGAGTGAAAATAGGGGGATTTACTGATATCTGATATCTTTTATTTTTTTCTCCCTCCTTCTAGTTTCCAAGCTTTGTTTTGACTTTTTTTTTCTCTGTTCTAGCAAGAAGAAATTATTTTTTTGTTTTGCGTGGAAACTCTGTCAAAATTTAGTTTTTCAATCTTGATTTTTAGTTCTTTGATACTTTTGTGCGCTTGGTAAGTGTAAGGGGTAAGTTTCATAGAGATGGGGTAACCGTTTTCCTTTTAGCTCAACTCATCTTTTTATGCTACCTTTTCCGTTAGTGATTTTGGGTTCTTGGCAGCGGAGAATCGTGGGGAACGAGGCTTTTCTCTGGTGGAATCGTGATTAAAATCGTTCGAAGGGTTGAGATAAGTGTTGGTTGTTGAATGGAATTATTGTCAGGATTCATGATTTCAATTTAATATGATTTTAAAACTGATTTCGAGTGTTGTGTTGTCGATTGTAGGCTTTGGGGAGGCTCAAGAGTGATTTTACATCGAAACGTTACCAGGTGTGTACCCAAAAACACAAAAAACGAGGATTTAGCGAAAGTTGAAAACCTCACTGTCGATGTCACACGGGCGTGTGGTAGCTCTTGTGGTAGGCCGTGTGCCATAACACGAGCGTGCGATCGACAAGGCCAGGCCGTGCGTCCAAGACACAGCCGTGTGATGGCCAAGTAGGTCGTGTGCGACACACAGGCTAGACTGATTTGGGCCGTGTGGGTCACATAGGCGTGTGGGATTCTGGGCTAGGCCGTGTGATCCATACGGCCAAGGCCAAATTAGGCCGTATAGGCCACTCTAGTGTGTGGGTCCATACGGGCAAGACGCATGGGCGTGTGAGCCCATTTAACTGAAATGTTTTCTAAGGTTGCACCGGTCACCCAAGTCAACTGTGAACCTACGGTAAGCACTACTTAGACCCTTAAATATGTAAACTATATGTACGATGTATGTACTGAGCATGATGATTATATGAATGAATACTGAATTGTTTGTATAATTGATATACATGTATTAGCATGTCATATACTATATGTTGCATTGCATTGTATTGGGATGTTGATATTTGGAGGAAGTGTACTGAAAGGCTCTTAAGCCTATTATCTGGCAGTTCAGCTGCAATTTACTAATTATGTGCTGCATTCGATGCTACTTAGAGTGTAGAGATGGGTGGGTATTTTAAACCCCACATGGAGTGCAGGGATGGATGGAGATGGTGTGTAGAGGCTGGTTAGGTAGGATTCTATTTATTGATTAATGTATATCTGATACTGTTACTATGATGGGCTTAGGCCCTAATGCATATCTGATACTGAAACTAAAATGGGCTAAGGCCCGAACTGCTACTGAAACTGAAATGGGTTTAGGCCAGACTACATTTGATTGTTTGTTGTGTTTGACTATATGCATGTTTTCTGTGGGTATTACACACCGAGTTTACGTAAACTCACCCCTTTTTGTTTTATCTGTACAGGTAATCCCCAGACCTAGACGGATCGGTGCGACGGAGGACTCAATGGTGACCACATGACTATTGAGCTGATTTAATTCCATTTAAGGTTTTCAATTCCTATTATTTTTGGAGAGATTTTTGATGTAGTTTGGACTTTTGGACTGTTGCTTTTATTTCAGGATTTTTAACTGCTTTCATAAATTTCTGAATTGCGTCGAAAACACGGTTTTACTAAATACAACATTTTTCCTAAACGCGAGGGGTTTTCTTAAATATCACGGTTTTAAAAGATTTCGCTACAGAATATGTTTTTAAACAAATCAAATTAGCGAGAAAGTAGTTATGAGATTGATAAAAGATAAATAAAAGCTAATAAACAGTTAACTTGATCAAATTCGATTTCAAATCCCCTTCTATGTGACATCGCCGATTCAGCCATAATGTCTAGACCGGGTTTGGGGTGTTACATTTAGTGGTATTAGAGTAGGTTGTAAAACTCGGTTGTGGATTTTGGGTTTTAAAACTTGGTTTTTAAGAATTGATTTTCAAATGATTTGAAATGATTTGACTGAGAATATGCTACACCGAGTCTCTGACGCTGATCTTGTGAGTATTCTGATAAACTGTTATAGATAGCCTGTTCTGAAACACTCTAGTTAGTGTATACTAAGACTGTAGTGAAACTGAAACTGATAAAGACTGTACTTGCCGAAAACAAACTCCAAATTTATTATACTGCTTTGCACAAAATATTTGTTAATAAATACTGAAACTGTAACTGATTCATAAATTTCATAATACAGATAAATTTGAATAGACATGAGTGCACGAGGTATCCGTGGACGTGGTACTAAAGGCCGTGGTAGAGGACGTAGAGTGGCTCGAGCTGAGTTCTCTTCTCTGGGTAGTATGCCGAATCTGGACACGAGTGAGACACCTGTGTCACCTGTTACTGAGACTAGGTCTTAAGATCATATGGCTGGAGACGACGAATTGTCCCAGGCTATGTTAAGGATACGAGAGAGGGTCGCTGGGCCTAACACTAGATCTGGGGGCCGAAGGTTGGTTACGGAACGACTCCGGTCCAATGGAGCTGAACTTTTTATGGGTGTCACATGAGTCACCCCTAATGTGGCTGAGTATTGGTTGGAGGCCATGGAGAGGATTATGGACGATCTAGACTGTACCCTCGGGCAGAAATTGAAGGGTGTGGTTTCCTTGCTTTGCGATGAGGCTTACCAGTGGTGGTTGACTGTTGAGGAGGGCACTCAGCCTGACCAACTAACTTAGGAGTTCTTTAAGATTACGTTTCAAAGTAAATATGTGGTAACAGTATCTGTATCCAAGTATGAGGCCGAATTCTTGAGACTGAGTCGCTATGCTCGAGGCATGGTGGCGGATGAGTATGAAAGATGTGTCCATTTTGAGGACGGTCTCAGGGATAATCTAATGGTGCTGATAGCTCCTCAGAGGGAGCGTGAGTTTTCTGTCCTGGCAGAGAAAGTGAAGCTCGCTGAAGAGGTTAAGCGCGCTGAGCTCCAAAACAAAGACCGTGAGAGGGGTAAGAATAGGAGGGATTCGGAGCCCTCGAGTTCAGTACAGAGGCCTAAAAAAAGGCCAAGACTAATGGGCCGGTTAGAGCTGGGCCCCCTGTTGCTCCTACTGGATTACAGTTGTGTGGAGATTATGGTAGATGCCATCGGGCGAGTGTTGGAGGGGGACTGGGGCGTGTCTAAGGTGTGGATTGTTAGAGCACCGCATTCGAGAGTGTCTGTTTAGGGCCGATTAGATGCAAGCTCCGGGTTCTAGTACTGCACAGCCATAAAGGGTAGTTCAGCAGCCACCGAGAGGCCATGGACAGGCTAGAGGTGGTAACAGTATGGGGCGTAGACAGAGAGCACTAGGCAGAGGTGCTGGACAAATTGAGGTGAGGCAGCCTGCTCTTATTTATGCTGCTCGTCGCTGAGAGGACAGAGATGCTCCAGACGTCATTACCGGTACGTTCTTAATTTATGATGTACTTTATTTTGCTTTGATAGACATAAGTTCCACACATTCTTGTGTAGCTAGCACTGTGTTTGGAAACTTGAGGATATTGGTTGAGAGTATTTCTAGTGAGGTGACTGTACTGAGTCCATTGGGGCAATCGGTTCGGATTAGCAAACTGCATAGAGATGTTCCGCTAGAGGTTAAAGGGTCGATATTTCTGGCTAATCTGATCGGAACCTAGTCTGTTGAGGGGATCCTAGTCGATCCAAGAAAGATTGAAGCTGTACTAGTTTGGAAACAGCCTAAGAATGTGTTTGAGATCCGCAGTTTTCTGGGTCTGGCAGGTTTTTATCGGCGGTTTGTGGAAGGTTTCTCACTGATTGCAGCGCACCTAACTAAGCTGCTACGTAAGGGTGTTCCATTTTTCTGGATTGATGAACAGAAAGAGAGCTTCGAGAAGTTCAAAACTGTTCTAAATCAGGCTCCTATTTTGATACAGCCTAAACCTAGAAAGGAGTTTGTGGTTTACAGTGATGCGTCGCATGTGGGTCTGGGTTGTGTTCTGATGTAGGATGGTAAGGTTGTGACATATGCTTCTTGTCAGCTTAAGACACACGACGAGAATTATTTGAGGCATGATCTTGAGTTGGCTGTAGTGGTCTTTGCGTTGAAAATCTAGAGACATTATCTATATGGTGAGAGGTGCATCATCTACACCGATCACAAAAGTCTCAAGTATCTCCTTACTCAGAAGGAGTTGAATCTTAGACAGCGTAGATGGATTGAGCTGCTCAAAGATTATGATTGTACCATCGAATACCATCTTGGTAAGGCCAATATGGTAGCCAACGCTCTAAGCCGAAGAGCGATGTCTGATTTGAGGACGATGTTTGCTCGTCTTGGCTTGTTTGATGATGAGAGTCTATTGTCCGAGTTGTAAGTCAAGCTGACTTGGATTGAGAAGATTCGAGATAAACAGTTGGGGGATGAGTCTCTGAGTTTACAGCTTCGTTAGATTGAGAGTGGCGGCACTACGTACTTTAGGTTGAACAATGATGGGGTACTCTGTATCCGAGGTCGGATTTGAGTACCGAATGATACTGATCTGAGGCAGTCTATTTTAAGAAAGGTGCATAGTAGCTCTTATGCTATGCATCCCGGTGGGAATAAAATGTACCGAGATATTTGAGAACTGTATTGGTGGCCGGGATTGAAACGGGAGGTTACTAATTTTGTGGCATGATGTCTGCCAACAGGTTAAGGCTGAGCATCAGTTACCTTTGGGTTTGCTGCAGCCGATTAATATTCCACTATGGAAGTGAGAGCGAGTAACGATAGACTTCGTTAGTGGGTTGCCCTTGACACCCACTAAGAAGGATTTTGTTTGGGTCATCTTGGATCGATTGACCAAGTCTGCACACTTCATTCCTGTCTGAACTAATTTTTCACCGCAGAAGCTAGTGAAGTTGTACATTTCTGAGATAGTGAGACTGCATGGGGTTCCAGTGTCAATCATTTCTGATAGAGAATCTCACTTCACGTTTTAGGTTACATGAGGCTTTAGGTTTGAGATTGGACTTCATACTGCGTTCCATCCTCAGACCGATGGTCAATCTGAGAGGGTGATTCAGATACTAGAGGATATGTTGAGAACCGTTAGCCAAGTTCGCCTATAATAACAGTTTCTAGTCAAGTATTCAGATGGCACCTTACGAGGTCTTGTATGGTCGTAAGTGTCGCACTCTTGTGTGTTGGACTGAGTTGGGCGAACGACGATTTTTGTGTCCTGAGCTGGTCTCTGAAACTGAGGGTAAGGTACGACTGATTCGTGATCGTTTAAAGGCTGCTTCTGACAGACAGAAGCCTTATGCAGATCTGAAAAGACGTGAGATTGAGTACTCTGTGGGGGACTTAGTGTTTCTTAAGGTCTCCCCGTGGAAAAAGGTTTTGAGGTTCGGTCATAAGGGCAAGCTGAGCCATAGGTTTATTAGGCCTTACCGAATTCTGAAGCAAGTGAGACCGGTCGCTTATCAGTTGGAGCTACCTCCAGAGTTCATGATGTTTTTCACGTCTCGATGTTGAGGCGTTACCACTCTGATACTACTTATATTGTCCCTGTTGAGGAGATTGAGGTTAGGCCAGATTTGACCTTCAAGGAGGAGTCGATTCAGATTCTGGATCGCGATGTAAAGGTTATTTGGAAGAAGTCTATCCCATTAGTGAAGGTGATGTAGCAGAATCATAGCACTGAGGAGGCCACGTGGGAGTCTAAGGATGTGATGCGTCAACAGTATCATTATCTGTTCTGATCAGGTAAATTTCGGGGCCGAAATTTTTTTTAGGAGGTAGAGTTGTAACGCCCTAAAATTTTTGTTTCAGCTTTTGTGAATATTGACACAAACCTGTATCTGCTTTAGTGGTTAAGTGTTCTAGGTGTGTGTGAGAGGTCCCAAGTTCAAGTCTTACCTTTGGTAAATTTTGGGTCTTTTTTTGACTTAAGTCTTATACTTGAGCGGTGGGCTTATATTAAATTATTTATTAAACCATATCAGAATGGGCCTGTTGGTCTGGTGGTTAAATTGAGTGTCAGATTGCTGAAGGTCTTGTGTTCGAATCCCTGCGCGAGCGAGGGAGTTTATTTTTTCTCTTTTGATTGAGAGAGTTTCGATCAAACTAAAAGTCTGATGAAGTTGAGTAGTGGGTTAGTGGAAGTGAAAATAGGGGATTTAGTGATATCTGGTGTCTTTTATTTTTTCTCTCTCTCCTACTAGTTCCCAAGCTTTGTTTTGACTTTATTTTCTCTGTTTTGGCAAGAAGAAATTATTTTTTTGTTTTGCATGGAAACTCTGTCGAAATTCAATTTTTCAATCCTGATTTTTAGTTCTTCAATACTTTTGTGCGCTTGGGAAGTGTAAGGGGTAAGTTTCATAGAGATGGGGTAATCGTTTTCCTTTTAGCTCAACACTTCTTTTTATGCTACCTTTTTCGTTAGTGACTTTAGGTTCTTGGTAGCAGAGAATCGTGAGGAACGAGGCTCTTCTACGGTGGATTCGTGATTAAAATCGTTCAGAGGGTTGAGGTAAGTGTTGGTTGTTGAATGGAATTGTTGTCAGGATCTGTGATTTTGATTTAATCAGATTTTCAGACTGAAAACGCAGAAAATAGGGTTTCGATGAAAGCCAAAAACCCCATTGTCGATGCTACACGGGCGACGTGGTAGGCCGTGTGCCATAACACGGGCGTGTATCAACGAGGCCAGGCCGTACGCGCAAGACACGGCCGTGTGATGGCCAGGTGGTCGTGTGTGACACACGTGCTAGACTGATTTGTGCCATGTGGGTCCACACGGGCATGTGAGATTCTGGGCCAAGCCGTGTGATCCACACGGCCAAGGCCAAATTGGGTCGTATGGGCTACATGGGTCGTGTGGACCCACACGGGCAGGCCACATGGGCGTGTGAGCCCATTTAACTGAAATGTGTTCTAAGGTTACACGGGTCACCCAAGTCGACTGTGAACCTACTGTAGGGTTGGTAAGCACTACTTAGAACCTTAAATGTGTAAACTATATGTACGATGTATGTACTGAGCATGATGATTATATGAATGAATACTGAACTGTTTGTATAACTGATATACATGTATTAACATGTCATATACTGTATGTTGCATTGCATTGGGTTGGGATGTTGATATTTGGAGGAAGTGTACTGAAAGGCTCTTAAGCCTATTATCTGGCATCTCAGCTGCAATTTACTGATTATGTGCCACATTCGGTACTACTTGGAGTGTAGGGATGGATGGGTGTTTTAAACCCCACATGGAGTGTAGGGATGGACGGAGATGGTATGTAAAGGCTGGCTGGGTAGGACTCTGTTTACTGATTAATGTATATTTGATACTATTACTGTGATGGGTTTAGGCCCTAATGCATATCTGATATTGAAACTGAAATGGGCTAAGGCCCGAACTACTATTGAAACTGAAATGGGTTAAGGCCCGAACTACTATTGAAACTGAAATGGGCTTAGGCCAGACTGCATTTGACTGTTTGTTGTGTTTGACTGTATGCATGTTTTTTGTGGGTATTACACACTGAGTTTACGTAAACTCACCCCTTTCTATTTTATTTGTACAAGTAATCCTCAGACCTAAACGGATCGGTGCGACGGAGGACACAACAGTGACCACATGACTATTGAGCTGATTTAATTCCATTTAAGGTTTTCAATTCCTATTATTTTTAGAGAGATTTTTGATGTAATTTGGACTTTTGGACTGTTTGCTTTTATTTCGGGATTTCGAACGTTTTCATAAATTTTTGAACTGTGTCGAAAACACGGTTTTACTAAACACAACGTTTTTCCTAAAAGCGAGCGGTTTTCTTAAATATCACGGTTTTAAAAGCTTCCGCTATAGAATATGTTTTTAAACGAATCAAATTAGCGAGAAAGTAGTTATGAGATTGACAAAAGATAAATAAAAGCTAATAAACGGAAATGGTTTTAACTTGATAAAATTCGATTTCAAATCCCCTTCCATGTGACATCGCTAGATTCGGCCATAACGTCTAGGCCGAGTTTAGGGTGTTACATAGATCATCGATGCCTGTAGCTTCCAAATTTGTCATGTCAAATAGAGCAGCTCTTGTTCCTTCATTAGTAACCTCAAAATTTAGGATATCTTTATATCTAATTTTTATAAGCATCCCCTTTAACAAAAATTACGCACAACTCTCCCTTATTTTGAATTCAGGGTGCTAATGCATTGTAAAGTGGTTGTCTTTAGTTTCTCCTTATCATTGCACCATATCTCATCCCTAGTTGAAATGATTTCACTCTATTGTCTTTTCTGTGAATGAGTGCATGGTTATGGAAGATCTTCGCGTTTCTCTCCTTGTAAGTAAGCCATTCTTATCTAAACTTTTGTTGTCAAAGTAAATCCTCTTTATTTATGGCATCTTCCCATTCTTATCAAATTTGTTTATCTAAATCTTCTACCTTTTTTATTACAATATTTTTCCATGGAAAATTGAACCTTTTCAATCATGCAACCACCTTTCTTTTTCTTTTCTCCAAGTTACCAACCAAACACATTACATTTTAGACTTTGACAACATTGGTAAATTTAGTGATCATTATCAAAATTGAGTCATTTTCCACCCATTTTTCCTTAACCAACTCATTAAAAAGGCAGTGAGATAACAATCCTGAAAAGGAACAAAACAACCTTTTCAAATGTGTATTACTATTGTTCCCAATTCCAATAATTGTAGATGATGATCATATTTTAATTTAGGAAAATGAAAAATAGTGGTTTCTGGCATCAACTCATCTCAATTTGTATTACATATAGCTTTATCAAACCTTCAAAGTAAACTTTCACCCTTTAAACCCCATATCATACAAGCCTTGACTATATTGAAATAAATTGTATATCTCTACTTTTTCTAGCATTCTTTTTGTATTTCTTGTCTAAAAAATAAACATCAAGTAAAAGCATCGCAAATTATTAGGCAATTTTAAAGTATAATGTGTTAATGAGGGGATGAAAATAAATATATGAGAAATTAACGAAGGCTTCAAGGTGTGTTGTATTGCCGCTTTCTTTAAGGTTCTATTCGCCTCCACCTATATATGGTGTGCAAAAGAGTTGCTAACAAATAAACCTGGAGGATACAATGAAGCTTAATGACTGTCTACATTTTTCACTGACGGAAACAATCCACTAAGCACTGAGTAGAGCATAACAAGGATATAAATTTTGATAAAGAATTTCTCTAGTAATTCTTTATAGAACAATCTAAGAATATAAAAGATGGTGGGAGATCATAAAGAAACTTTTTTTTATGTTTCTGTATGTGTCCAACAAATGAAATTCCTCTCCTATTTATAGGAGGTCTTACGTCTCTTCATAGGGACATAACTACCTAAACGAATACTCATATCTTTAACCGCAAACATAATTATTCAATACGTATCAACATGAATAATTATGGCCCTTTGTTATTAATTAAGTGATATAACTTTTGATGACAAGAGACATATCACTATGAATAGTGACAGCTTTGCTTAATTACCAAGTGACTTTATTTTTGAATCACTTGTAACTTTTCAGTTATAACTATTGGAACATTATAAATATTTTGAAAATGTTCCAACAATCTCTCTCTTATTTTCAAAATATTCTAGATTGCATAAATGAAGGTGTTTTATGATTGAACCTTCACCTAATGAAAACATGTTAAAGTTAATTGAAATTGCACGGTAAACTATGCTTTGAACCAATTATTCCATTTGATTAGCCAAACATATCTCACAAAATTATTTCAATACCAGTCAATGCACAATATCTAGGGACACTATTATGACTATGTGTTTGTAAACTTTTTTCATGAGTGCTGTCATAGCCAAGCCCTTGAGCTTCTAAAAGTAACGACACTTCCACTTACATAGGTAGATCCTATCGAGAGTGTTCCCATAATTATAACACTTTAACACATTTATGTTATTGGTCTATTAAGAGTAGAATACTCATTCTTCCCTTTATCATTACGGGTACCTAGCACTTTTCATATTGGGATGATATTTTTATTTTTATAGTGTTAGAAGTCACATATTGATGATGTACTTTGTCTCATTGAACTCAAGACTTGACGTTATACCAAGCATTGAGCCGAGTTTCCATCATGGGCGACTCAGATAATATGGGTTTGTATCTAACCCCAAATTTTCAATATGCTAATTATCTATACCACATGGTGAAACTTTATAGTTATTTGTGTCTTGAAAATTCACAAGACCAACATCCCCACCATGTTTAGTTATCGATTCTTTTGCAAAAGAATGCTATCAAGGATATCCTTTCTACTATTGTGAAATTATAGTGATCACTTTATCTTTTCTTATCATGACAATTTCATATTTAGCTACTTTATTTATTTCTTGATATCTAAGAAATTAATTCACAATCACCAAATATATAAAACCATACATCATGTCTTTTTCACCAAGTAAGTTGTAAAGAAGCCTCGAATCCTTTGGTGAAACTAGACAACGTATTTGTTATTTTTCATACTTTCTTTTCGAAGTCAGTAAATGACTTTAAAACTTTTTATTTTTTTTGTATTCATAGTCAAATAATATTATTTTTCTCCACACACCTTATATATACAATGGTGTAACATATATAGTCATATTAAAGGAGTATGAATTGTCCAATCATGTGACTATAAAATCACACATTTATTCACCCTTTATCATGGATATTATCAATTATTTTCTGACTATGATCAAAATCATGTCCATCACATAAATGAACCAAATAGCATTCATATTGCTATTTCATACGCACTTTAGGAGCTTGAAAACAAGCATTATCATTGGGTTTTAACTATATTTTAGCAAGTTTAACTAAATTCAATAAAATATGCAAATCGAGTGTTTTATTGACCTCAGGGGCCAAATGAGGCCCAAGGGTGAGCTAATGAACTTTGTAAGTTGCAGGAGACCATTAGAAGGTGTTCTAAACTGATACTGGTCACTATGTCGTAACATGGAGTGTTCGATGTCGTAACATAGGGAACAAAATAAAGAAATTCTAAGACTGCCTTCGATGTCGCGACACTGCCTAAGTGTGTCGCAACATACCCCTGAAGACATCCCAAAAAGAGTATATTGACTTCTATGTCGTGACATAGGTCTTAATGTGTCGCGACCTCGACTTTGGATGAGAATTAACAGGAGCCTGGGGCGTTTTGATCCACACAATCAAACTTAAAGCTTAGGAATCTCAGTTAACCTAAGGTTAAAGACGATGGCCACCTGTATAAATAGGCTCATTTGTCACACATTATGGATATAAATTACTTAGCTTAGAATTTCTCTTTTAATTCCATTTTAACTTTTCTCTTTTCTTAGGCTTTAGATTTATTTTCAGTTTGTTCTTTGTTTTGTTTCGGGAGATTTGATTTGTGGATACAATCAAACTTTGTGGATTTGTTTTCATTCTAAATATAAATTAGGGTTACTCAACGGATTAACTATTTGGAAAAGGAAAAACCTAAACCCTATGTTTGACAACCATATAAAGTCTTCAATGTTGGAATTAATCTAAAATTGGTATGGTCTATCCGTGAACACCTTCAGCCCTAAGCAAATAGTCCTTGCTGATTTATTATTTTAGTGGATATATCAAAAGATACTACTAGGAAATCAACTAGTTGATTGACCAGGAACCCGACAGTTGATGAAGATTACCGAAGCAAGCAGTCACCCATAACCAGATTTAATTAATTCTACTTTTCAATCTCTTGATATTTATTTATTATTATTATTTTTATAAAAATAAATTTGTTTTCGATTATATATGGTAAAGGAGGAAATATTTGCATATATTAAGTTTTAAGGTTTTAAGGAGGAAAAACTTTTGCCTCTGAAACTATGGCTCCATTCTCTTTACGTAGCCGTCTTCAGGCTTCTGCGCTAAGCAAGAGGCGTCTCAAATCCAAAGCCAAGCATGTAATTATAATCTTTTTCGGTTGCTCTTTTTGCAAATTTTCGTTGCCATATCTTGCTAATTTACAATTGATATGGGGATCAGGGGAGGAAAGGGATGAAGAACATGGAGGAAAGCTTCAAAAGATTGAAATCTGAAATGGAAGAAAAGCGAGGAACAAAAGAATATCAGGGAAGGGCAAAGGCAAGTTAAAGAAAAATTCGGAATCATCGAATCCGAGTGCGAGGAATTGAAGAGGGAAACTAGGCTCATAATCCAGCAAAGTGCCAGAACTCAGGTTAAACTTGCTCCTTTTTCTTTAGTATATTACAAATTGTGGGAAGGATTTCATTAGAAAGGCTCTTCCTTAGATCTTAGGGCAGCTTTAACCATGTGATGGGTTGTTGACAGGTTAACTTGCTCTTATGTTCCGCATACTGAAAGCAAGGGAAGCCGGCGAGTTGAATACCGCTGCCATTCTCACTGAAATGCTCCGGTTGGTTTCTTAACTACTAATTCATTGTAAATCTGACATTGAATCTGTATATGTTTTTATGGGTAATTTGTTAAATTGTATTAAGAAAGACACAAAAGCCTTTAAGCATGATGAGGAGCTCCCAACCGCACTTCACAGGGACCAAATGAATGGGATTATCATTTGATATATTGGAACTGATGGGGCTTTTTAACTCACAGCCAGTCTAAAAAAGTGCTACATGTTTCATTCATTCATTCATTAATTAATTTGTAAATAGACAGTTTTAACTCTTCTGGAATTATTAAACCCCTGTACCTGATATTGGAAGGAATGGGTTCTTTTTTGTTGAGGAGGAGGAATACTTTTTTCCATGTTATAGTTTACTCCGGCTACTTTGCTCCTTGGTGCTTACCTGAACTGTTGAAGCAATGGCATAGATAATACCAGGAACCAGTCCTTGAATCATTTCAGTCCTAATCTCTTGGAAAATTTGATCTCATGCCCTGAATCATCATCCTGTGCGTATAATTGATGCCAATCATTTCCCAATAGAAAATCCTTTGTCAAATGATTCTGCAGTTATGGTATAAGTGTTTGACCTTAGTTGCATATATTCTTGGCTATGTATAAATTAGAACTGCAGTTTCTGGAAGTAACTGCCTGTAGAAGAGGACCAAAGAGACAGTAATATATACATACATGCATATATATATATTTGAGGACACCCTCTTGAAGTCTTGAACTCCCTTTGAATCGATTGTTTCAAAAATTAATTATACCCTTTTGTGACACAACTGAATTTACACCCTTTAGATATCAGTTAATGATCCATATGCGCAAGAGCAGTGAACTGCATTTCTACTAGTATCAGGAGATTCATTGTGTTTGATATTTCTGCCTTTTGCTCATGCAGTGAAATAGTAGGAAAAGAGAGGGAGGAAAGCAAAGCTGACATCTGAATGACTATGGTAAGCTTCCTCGGTGCAGCTGCTCCAAATGTTAAGAAATAGAAGTGTGTGACAATTAAGCGCGTGTTATCTTTCAGCATTGCCGTTTTGTTATTAAGTACTGCAACTTATGTTTCCTATCTACTTCGTTTCATGTTTGGTATGTTAAACTTTGAACTTATCAAACCTTTTTTCTGTTGTGTGTCTAAGGTTGAATAAACAAAATATGGTGACTTGAAAACAACAGAAGTTAAAAGTAAACTAGTTATTGTTATGCTGAACATATACCTTAACTTGCCAACATTGTGCATTGTCTTGTTTGCTTTGTCTTTGTACATTGCTCTCGTTTCTTCTGTTTGCAACTAATAGTTGATTTACTTTAACATTTTATGTTAAAGTTAGTTACATACGTACTCAGTTTATCCGCTTCCCCACCCCCCCTCCAGTCATACTTCTCTTCACTTTCATCTGGCCACAATTAAAAAAATTGAAGACTTGAAATGAGCACAATTATGTGTCATATTAATGGATATATTATTTTTGTTTTGATATTATTTTTCAAATAATCAATTAGATTAAATAGGTAAGAATTGAACCCAAGTAGTAGGCTCATTGGCTGAAGTGGGTTCATCAATGCTCGATACAATGTTTGATTCATAGGTTTCCGTGTGTGGTAGTGTAGTGTAGCTTGTGTATATGGTTGTGTGAGATTGAACTTGAATTGTATAAAAAGGGTCAAAATTATGATTTTTTTTGTTTTGGTATTACGAAAAGGGCAAAGCCCTTAGTTATAGGAATGGCAATGGGGCGGGACGAGATAGATTTTTTCTCGTTTCGTCTGGAAACTTGCTTGACCCCGAGTCTTAAGAAAAAAACTGCTCGAACTCGAACCCAAAATTTAATAGAAGACTTGATTCAGCTTCTCCTTGTCTCAATTTAAATTTAATTTAATTGTTTTATTTTTATTTTAAAGCAAATAAGAATACATTTTTAATTGTTTTATTTTTTAATTTTAAAGCAAATAAGATTTTATTGTTGGATTTAGACTTAATATATTTCTATGTTTATTTGTTGAAAGCAAAAACTAAATATATGTGTGTATGTTAGGGGTATTTTTGTTTATATCTTGGGGCGGGTTTACTTCAAAACTCACTCGACTATTTTACTAATTTCACCCAATCAGACCCTTCTTGAACTTGATTTTTCAAAATAAAAATAAAAATTGACCCTAAAGAATCAAGTCCCATTGGATATGGGTGTGTTTTTTTCATCCGTAGTAAGTTACAACAAACTAAAATTAAAAACATTTTCTCTCATATGAAATCCCCATACTATCACTAAGTAATTTGTGTCAAACAGTATTCAGTGGGGCATAAAAGACACAAATTTGTTACAAATCATCGTTGAAGTTCCTCGTCGTGTAATTAACTATCAAATTTGCTTATTCGAAGACATGGTTGTATATTCACATCCCATTGTCTTTTCTTCAATTCCTAGATGCTTCTAAGGAAATTCTATTGGCATATTTGGTCATTCCATTAAGCATATCTACTACTGATTAGTTACTTGTCTTAAGCACGATTTTCCTGAAGCTTATCTCTCATTCTAATATTAATCAATTATCTCCCATGCTAGATTTAATCCATTGTAAGATGCCCACAATTTATTTGGGTGATCAACCAAATTCTCATATTTCTATTGAAACCAACAATCCAACTATGGTTTGAGTTGCGAAGTACTCCTATGTACAGAAGTCATAGTGTATTTTCGATTGTTCCATCAATATTAATTTTTATCTAATCCAATTCAATTGCAATTGTAACACTCAGTTGATGGGTCGAATGATCGACCCTTTGAGATTTCAACTATCAGCATATGCAAAAATAATTTAATAATCATACAATAGTTCCTTAGTGTTTTACTGTGAAATCACAATATATATATATATATATATATATATATATATATATATATATATTGTTAATATTTATCTTTTTATAGGGAACTGTCAATTTATCCTTATGCGTCAAATTACAAATTGAACTAAATTTAAAAAGTTCTTATTCATATGCAAAACAGAAGTTTAAGGCTACAAGTTGTCCTAATATCTACACATGTTACAAAACAAAAGGTGACGTGCTCATACTAGACTCCGAGGATTCTGGCTTAGTTCCCTTGTTCTTACGAACAACGATTTAAATTACCTGAAACATGGTAAGTTCATAAGGAACTCAGTTAATTCTAAACTAAAGTTACTTCCCTTTTGATTTCAAAATTAAAAATTTGTCACAGAATTTGCTTAGACGAAACTACGAAACTTGTGCAATCATATTCCATAACTTGTGCTTAGGTTTGAACAATATAGAGGCACAATACTAAATGTATGAGAATTCCTTCTATGAAAGATCATGAAGCATATAGTCTCTTCGTCCAGACTTGTTGTATATAATCTTAGAAGAAAACCTACCGAGGAGAGAGTAAATTTGGATTACTTGGTCGACAATCCTGTGGACACTTTCTTGTGGATTTCTAGATGCAGACTTTTATAAGCAAACCCATACATGAGAACTCGTAGAAGAAGAGTTCATAGATATGGCAGACTTATACATACAATTTCATAAAAGAAGATTCATAGATATGGCAGACTTATACATGCGGATTCATAGAAGCAGATTCATAGTTATGGCGGTCTTATACTAGTGAATTCATAAAAGAAAATTTATAGATATGGCGGACTTATACATGCGAACTATGTCACAGACTTTGTATGGTGAAGTCCCACATATAACTTTGACATAAAACCTAGAGAACAAGTCTGGTGGGCTTCCATAAATTTCATACGCCATGGCCATGGACTTACTTATAAACATGAGGCTTTAGCCCTTAGACTCCACAGAGTCTCATATTTGAAAGAACCCACATAGGATTATCATATATATGTGCGCATATATCTCCATACAATCCAATCGAACCTCCGTAAAATTAAGAACATGTGGCACAATGTGCACAACATGACATTTCTTCATCTTTCAACCTCTATTACAGACCTTTATACTCCACATACATTTATTTTCATGACTAACAATATAACAAGCACTCAACTAAACATACTATTAAAAATACAATACAGATCATGGCAACATATCACCTATCGGACCATATCAATGATAATCTCTCTAGAAATTACTTTACCAGTGATAGTTCATCAAATAAGAAACTTGTACATACAACCAGATATGCATCTATAGATCATCACTTTGCATGATTCAACCATACGATAACATCCCACAATAATTCAACTCATCATCATCAACAGAACATGAAACAAACATACCACAACAACAACACAATACTTATATATTGTAACACCCCTAACCCTTATCAGTCGTCGGAACAGGGTTACATATCATTACCGAACTTTATGGATTAAATACGAACATTTCACGACATTTAATATACTTATCAGAAACCAATTATAAAATACTCATATTGTCCCTTGTATGAGCCCTTGAGGTCCAATATACACCTTAGAAGTGAATCGAGACTGAACCGGATACTTAAGGAATTTTTTCTAAAATCTCATAAATTTTCTTAGAAGCAGGGGACATATGCCCGTGTGGCCGATCGTGTGGCTCACATGGCCAGAAGACACGCTCGTGTCTTAGGCCGTGTGGGAATACGATGTGAGGCACACGGTCGTGTCATAGCTCGTGTTTTTACCCGTGTAACTCTCTGGCTTGGGTCACACGGCCAAACCACACGCCCGTGTGTTAGGTCGTGTGTAAGGTGCAGGGGTCACACGGCCAAGCCACACGCCCGTGTGCAAAAACTTGGGCATTCTATTTTGAAATTTTAAAATACAGGGGACACATGGCCATACCACATGCCCATGTGATAGACCACGTGTCACACACGGCTAAGACACACGCCCGTATCTCTGCCCGTGAGGATGAAAATAGGCCATTTTATGGCCACATTTCTCACCCATTCTTGAATTCAACTTAAACATCTCAAATTCCATACCTATAGGCCATAATAGTGCCTTCAAAACAACTAATTCCTAGCTCTAACATTGTCAGATTATCACATATATCTTAACATTCTAATTTACCACATTAATCAATTCACTCATATAACTATGATTTATCCATCACCTAACTAATCCAAACACATATATCTACATAATTAAACCATACATATTTAAGTTAATTGGAAGTATAAGCAAAATTTAATTCTAAACTTTTACACAAACCAATTCAACCCTATACATGCCATATAAACCAAATATACGTTGCAAAAGATACCAGAACAAGTTGGATAGTGTGGCTCAATGTGTTGATCCGACTTCCCAACTTCTTTCAGTATTGTCGTTTTGTTATTAAGTACTGCTAATCTACTTCGTTTCATGCTTTGTAGGTTAAACTTAGAACTTATCAAACTTTTTTTCTGTTGTGTGTCTAAGGTTGAATAAACAAAATATGGAGACTTCAAAACAACAGAAGTTAAAAAGAAAACTAGTTATTGTTTGCTAAACATCAACTTTAACTGCCAACATTATGCGTTGTCTTGTTTGCTTTGTCATTGTACATTGCTCTCGTTTATTCTGTTT
The DNA here is from genome assembly GCA_005393395.2 of Gossypium australe. Classification (NCBI taxonomy): domain Eukaryota; kingdom Viridiplantae; phylum Streptophyta; class Magnoliopsida; order Malvales; family Malvaceae; genus Gossypium; species Gossypium australe. The sequence goes on along the minus strand of CM016625.1, from coordinate 25,674,143 downwards.
GCAACTAGCAGTTGACTTACTTTAATATTTTATGTTAAATTTAGTTACATATGTATTCAATTTATCCATTTTCCCCCTCCAATCATGCTTTTCTTCACTTTCATCTGGCCACAAGTAAAAAAAAATGATGAGTTGAAATGAGCACAAGTATGTGTCATATTGGTGGATATATTATTTCTATTTTGATATTATTTTTCAAATTATCAATTAGATTAAATAGGTAAGAATTGAACCCAAGTAGTATGCTCATTGGCTGAAGTGGGTTCATCAATGCTCGATACAATGTTTGATTCATAGGTTTACTTGTGTGGTAGTATAGTGTGTGTATGTGATTCTGTGAGTTTGAACTTGAATTGCATAAAAAAAAAGGGGTCAAAACGACTATGATATCATCATCTTGTACCAATTCATCATGCTATCATATCATCGTCAAATAAGCATTAAAACGACTATGATAACATTTCAAACATCGAGAATAAGTTCGAGCAATAATCAACCTATCACGATTCCAATCTTTAAATTCTAAGAAGAAGTAAGTTTTGGAAACATTTAAAATATCATGGCAAATATCAGCAAAAAGTCTACCACATTGTCTTATTCCCAAAACGTAATCAATTAACAATAACACCTACGAAATCACAGAAATGGACTTGCTTGGATCACCCCTCGGAATCACATCGCTCACACCAGCCCAGTACTAATCTGCAATGGTTAAGAAGGGAGTCGGTGAGCTTAACAAGCTCAGTGAATGGCTAGAACAACTACCATGCAAACAATTCATCAAGCATTAATGAAACAATCATATAGCACAACTTCAATAGTTCCAATTCTAGTGTCATATTATACTTACTCGTGCATTATTTACTAGTTCATTTACATGGTAATCATACTCACTTTTAAGCATATATCTCATTACAACGTTTAAGCATATATCACAATACTCATATAGTCACATAACATTCAAGCATATATCACAATACTCATATAGTCACATAACATTCAAGCATATCACAATACTCATATAGTTACATAACATTCAAGCATATATCATGAAACTAAAAAATATGTTTATAGATAAATTGCACAATGGTCACATGTCATATAAACACATATCACAATACACACATATTCATAATTTAAGATAATTTGGCACTTAAGCTATGAAACATAAAAGTGAGCTCTATTATCACTCACCGAATACACGGATCTCCAACACACTACATAGACTTATAAAGTCAAACATGCCCCAAAAGTGAAACATAAAACTAACACTCTCCTTATTTCCCTTTACATGTCCCGTTGAATGGAGTTTAGCTCACATTCCTTTATCCCTCCAACATGTCCTAGGGCCTCAACGCCCAAAATCACTGTACGTATAGGTGAGTACTCACAATCCTATGGTATGCCAACTATATCCAACAGTTTCAAGATCACAAGGCCAAAATATCTGAAATCAAACACATATCACTTACTGATTATCCGAGTACAATTACTGCATATTTGCATTTTTTAGCAAAACACTGTCACTAACATTTAACATATATATAACATGTACACATTTGCACTTTCATAACAGTTATCATAACCACATATCACATGTTATAGCATCTCATCTCAATTCACATATTCACAAACACATAAGCACATTGTTCATAAGATAACATAAGTACGAGAAAGCTTACACTCGGAATTTAGAATAGGGGCTACTATTAAATTCCCAAATAACGCATTGAATCATGTCCACAAGCAATTATTCCGAGCAGTCACCATGCTTTTGCCGAAAAGTCGAAAGCCCAAACTAGCTTTTCCTTATTTTTATCTCTACTCGTAGAAGGTCCTAAAGAATCCGAAGCTTCAACACAATAATAATTTACACAAAAATACATTCAAAAATCAGCTAAGAACTCACCACAAGCAATCAATAACCTAAGCCTAAGTTATGTTCTCATGTAGCCGAAACCTTTAACATAACCGACTTGAAATCCAAATATCTCGACCTACACTTAATATTTCACCTAAAACAAGTTTCATTCAACTAATTATTCACCTACAGCTAATTCCCAACCTTTAAACTACAATATAATACTCAATTTATAGTATCGACTTTTTCGACATGTTTTATGGCTATTTTTCAAAAATTCATTAAAACTTAAGAAATCTTTAACGAAACTTTAAAGTAAGTTTAGAAACCTTCTAATAATGTCAAAAAAAGTTAAAAAACACTTTGAAACCATGTTTTTACTCAAAATCCTGAAATCCACCATTAACAACCAAATTTTTGTGTTTTATTCAAAACATGCGATTTAATGGCTAAAAACTTATTTTTAAAGACGAAAGAACATTTAAAATTAATAGAAGGGTAAATTACACCAACAATCACTCAACTTTGGGGTAGCTAAGAAAACAGTTACCTAGGTTTCATTTTAGTCACTCAACTTTTAAAAAAATAACAAAACAGTCACTAACATTATCAAAAAGTGACAAAATAGTCACAGGTTTCATTTCAGTCACTCAACTTTTAGAAAATAAAAAAACAGGCACTAACGTTATCAAAAAGTGACAAAACAGTTACTGATTAACAGTTTCTGTTAGTGTCTCAACGGGACCGCTAACGTGGCAAGTTAACTAGCTGATGTGGCCAGTTAACTTGCCACATTGGATGTCCATAGTGAAACCCACCCAAATTAAGAAGAAATTGAAAAAAAAAACCCCTAATAAAAGAGAAGAAGAAGAAATCATCGAATGATTTGCTAAGGTTTGAAATTTATACTTACAGGCGGCATTTGGCACTGGTGCCATGGTTACAAAAGGACAACTGAAAACGATATCAAGCTTATCCATTCGCTTCTTAGGAGTAGGCTTTGCTCTTGATTTCCTCTTTCCCATCCTTAAATCCCTTCAACACATCAAATTACAACCAAAATCAACATGAAATTTTCTTGAATTTTGCAACAAATTTAAAGTTCTTACTAGAAATCATATTCAAATTTCAAACCCTAGAAAATCATTCGATTTTTTTAAATTTCAAACCCTAAAGATAAATAATTAGGCTAAGCAGCAAAAAAATCTATTTTTCTTAAATTTTATTTCTCCAAAAGAAAAACGCAACAGAAAAAATTAGGTTTTTTTTTCTTCTTCTTCTCTATTATTAAGGGTTTTTTTTTCAATTTTTTCTTAAATTGGGTGGGTTTTCATTGTGGAAATCCAACGTGGCAAGTTAACTGGCCACATCAGCTAGTTAACTTGCCACATTAGCGGTCTCGTTAAGACACTAACGAAAACTATTAATTAGTGACTGTTTTGTCACTTTTTTATAACGTTGGTGATTGCTTTGTTATTTTTTAAAAGTTGAGTGACTAAAATGAAACCTAGGTGACTGTTTTATTGGCTACCCCAAAGTTGAGTGACTGTTGGTGTAATTTACCCTTAATAGAAAGATGAATGGTTGCATTAGTTGGAAGAAAAATAAACTTTTTTCGAAAACCCAAAAATCCAGACACGAAGAAGAAGATGAAATTTATGGAGTTTTTTTTAGTGTTTTCTTGAAGATTTATGAAGGTAATTGACTTAGGGAATGATAGAAATCAAAATATTGGAGTTTGGGAACCAAACTTGAATGAGAAGAGCTTGGAAAACAAGGGAAGACAACCACAAAGGATGGAGAAGACTGACATGGGTTTTGTGAATATAAAGGGGGAAAAGAGGGTGAAAATTAAATTTTGCTTTAATTACCTTTTAAAAAATCACAATTTAAACCCTTTTACAAATCAGTCCTTATTTCAAAATTAATGATATTTTAAACACTTTTTTTCAAAAACTGACTTGATTTTCTAAAAACCATAGACAGAAACATTACTGATATACCATGTCACAAAAATTCAGAACACTCTAAGGCTAAAATTCCTAAAATACCCTTAAAACTCCTATGCTCTATTTTGGGGTGTTACATTCAGGTATCGAGGTGGCAGCAAAATTCGTTGCCTCCACCCAAACTGCTGCATCACTCAGTTTGATTCGTGCATTTCCACTGTCGCGTACACTACCAACAGCACATTGGCATCCCACATCTCCTGATTGGCCAACATTTTCAGCGTGATGCAATATATGATATCGATGTCGGCGTACTGCATCCATTCAAACTGAAAAGCAGAATTGTAAATATCATTATGTACGAATTTTTTTTACAAATCATAATGTAATTAATATATGTTCAAAAGAATAAGTAACAAACCTCGAGTAGTCTCACGTAACTCGACCCATTGTTCCACCTGTACAAGCGATATGTTAGTTGAAACGTATAATAAATAAAAAAATTTACTATACAAACTACGTATTTATTAATAAATGATGTTTACCTCATTTCCAACTGGAACATGTATGGGTCGGTCACTTTGGGATATAGAAACGGTGGTTGCCACCAAGCCCATGACTGTAGCAGGAGTAGGAAAAAATCGATCGATATCATATTCGGTACCGGGGCTCGGCACATCTCTCGACGTGGACAAGATGGGAGATCCCCAACTTAGTTTTCCACACTCATTGAAGTCCACTAGATGTAGTAGCCGCCTTACGTGCACCAAATTTCAAGATTTTTCGAACATTGAAATGCCCCTGATTAACCTTATGATGAATGCTCAGACGTATTATTTTATGTCCTCCTCCGTTCGGTCTTTAAGGAGCTCGTCGAAATTATCCTCCAACCAGTTGATTGATATCCGACCACCTTAAAACTTTTCTGGGACCTCTCTGCAAAGGTCCACTTTCCCTGAAATGACTACTGATCCCGTGATCACTGACCCATCCACCAGCAAATTGAGTTGTAGCGTTACGTCCTCAAGTGTGATTGTACACTCGCCGCATGGAAGGTGGAAAGTGTGTGTTTCGGGCCTCCATCTTTCCACCAAAGCGCTATTAGTGTAAGATCAACTTTATAGCCCCCGGTCATGTGAGACGCATGTAGGAATCCAACCTTTTGCAAGTGGCCATGAATTTCAGGGATTGCAGGCTTTCCCATATTATGAATGAAGCCTTCTAGTACACGATCATTTGCCTATTTACACAATAAAAAAATTCAAATTAAAAAAATAATTAAATTGAAAATAACTGAAAATAAAAAAATTTAAAATTTCGCCTTACCATTGCTGCTTGGCCAGTGAAAATATGTTTGTCATCAAAGCGGATTAGAGAGATGATCATTCGTGAGAAATCGATTTGAACAAATAAAATATGAGATAATTAAATATATATATTTTTTAAAATGAAAATATCGAAAAATTTAAAATGAGAGAGTTGAGAGAATTTGAGAGTGGAGAGAATGATGTGAATGAAAAAAAATGAAAATTGAGGGGTATTTATAGGGTAAAAAAAGTTACCATTGGCCCCTTTAAATTTTTTACCGTTGGTGCGACAACGTTCAAAAAGCTGTTACTTTTTTACCGTTGAGAGAAAATGCGTCCAGGTGAGTGTACTTTCCTGCCACCTATGTAGAAAATGCGCTTAGCTGAACGTGCTTTTTTTCTCTCTCTCCTAAAACCGAGCTATTTCCCCAATTAAAAAAAGGGGCCAAAGCATATTTAAAAAATAAAAACAGCATTTCAATCTAAATTTGCCTATTAATTATATTTAATTTCTTTTCAATTTTAAAAGGTATGGGTGGGGGTCTCTAAATCTTTTAGGCTTGGAGGGTTTTCTCGATTAAAAAGTTAAATATTTATTTTATTGTTATTGTTATTGTTATTATATATTACATATTTTTATATTTGTAATAATTTATATAATAAAATTAATAAATAATCATCAATAAGTAGATATATGAGTAATAAAAAATAGATAAAATATAATGAATAAATATTTTATAAAACTTTAAGTATTCATTAATACGATATATTTTTTAATTTAATATTTTTAATGATCATTTTTAATTATAATCTTAACATTATCGTTGCGATTAAATTTAAAAATTTCTCGTTCTTAATTTAAACACTCAATCTCATCACCATAATATCTAAATTCACCGCTCTCACCGTAACCACTCACACTCCACATTCAAAAAGTTGGCAATTGTCGAGACAAACTTAAAGATTATCATAACCAAAAACTTCAAAAGACAAAAGAAAAAGGCAAATAATTCCAATTGGTTTCCTCCATTTACATTATCCATCTCCCACCTAATTTATATCGTATCTTAAACGAAATGGAAAGAACAACATCTTCAACCAAAGTGGCATTTATAATTAAGCATTCAAGGAAACGTATCAAACTAAGGTACACTCATGTTAAGAATCTTAAGATGTTCTTGAGAAGCCTCTACTACACTTAAATGAAGTTTTTGGACTTTCTCATTTTTCTTCTGTTTTTGGACACATTGAACTCCGTTAAAATTAGCTCGTGCTTACCATTATTTGATGAAAATGATGATGCATTTCAATCAAAATAAACAACTAGGGTTTAAATGGGGAATATGTCAATGGTACAAGATGATCAATGGCTATGGAAATGCAAATTGCCTCGATGACCTATCAGCTTAAACAAACTACAAATTATAAAGGAAAATTAGGAAGCAAGTGCCCCCATTACTTGACCGTAAGAGATCCACAATTTTATGAATTCAGGCAATCCAACACTAATCATCAACTCTAAAGCTGATCGATTCTCAATAACATAAATAAGTGGAGGTTAACTGTTAGAATGAACAATAGCATCCATCATTCAGCTACCTTATATACATATAACATCAAAAGAGTCACAATGCTAAAACTTTTTCATTGCAAAACAAGTATAAAAGGGAACAAATATGTTAAGAGTTGTAATGGGTTTAGGGTCTCATAGAGAATAGTATCTGGTATCAATATCAATTCATATAATACACTAAATCTGACTTGACAAATCAAGCATCGAAGTTTTCCATTTGAATGCTACTCCCGAGAGGCACATACTCTTCGAGATACCCACCCAAATGATCCTGCAAAGCACTCTTATCGATTCCCTGATGATGATAACTCTTACAAACATAGTAAAACACGCTCTGCACCAACAAGCCAACAAGATTCACTATTACCAAAACTCCTACCAAAAATCCCCCCGCCACAGTTCTCCAAAAAACCCCATAACTTTCCCCTCCATGCATCACCAAAGATCCAAAGATGCCCCCAATCACACCACAAATTGCCAAATACCCCAAAACCAAAATAAAAGTCATATTAATCCTCCCTTTCAACAACTCGTAACTCTTCTTCATTGCTGCAAGCCCGTCAATGGGTTCAAGCACCGATACCACACCGGCCAAATGCCATAGCGCCGTGATGTAAAAGTGAACACCCAAGAAGAGCACTAAAATTACCATGAATGCCAAGAAGGATAAAACAATGTTCTGGGTATCAACGGCAATGAAGAACATGAACAAGAAGGCAATCAACAAGGCATCGTAAACCAACATCAAGAGAGCAATCCATGCGAAGGTTGTAAAAAGGCGCTTAAAAACCTTGGGTATGGCTGAGATCGTCAAAGATAAAGAGACTGGCTTTGACGTGTAAAGGGACGCCACTGTGAAAACAACGGCAGCTGTGGATAAAAGAGAGAAGGCAAAGAGGAAGATGAGGTAAAAGAACTAGAAGGTCAAAAGGAGTGTCCACTCGTGATGCGTTTGGGCAGGGTCAGCTAATGGGTGGGATTCGAGTTGATTTAAGACTGGGTGGGTGAAAAGCGAGTGAGCTAAAATGGCAAAAGATAGAGGAAAAATGAGAGCTACGGTTATGAGATTGAAGGCTTTGGGGGATCTTTGAGGGATAGAAATTGATTCACTGAGGATGTAGGGTATGGACAAGAATTGAAGCTCTTCTGGGGCCAGATCCATGATGTCTTCTTAGGGAATTCCACAGAATTGTAATATGGGGTTGGAGATTGGGGAAGATGAAAGCTTGCAAACAAAAGCTAGTAACCATATCCGTCAATTGGCTATTTGAGTTGATTTCCAACCATTTTTTGTTTCATTTCTGTGTTATTCATTGCATGAGCCATGAGTCTTATAGAATACAATATAATCGCCGCTGTCCTGTAATACTCTTTTTTTTTTTTTTTGTTTCTTTTACCATTATAAATTTTTTTAAAAAATTACATTTGTTTTTTACGAGATTTTTATTGGAATTTTGCTATTTTATCCCATTTGTTGTAGGATTTTTTAAAATGTTAAACGATGTCGACATCCGTGGACAATGTTCAGGTCTATTCACAAATTTTGTTTTACTTTGGTTTGCCTTTTTTGAATTTTGTCTAAAATTATTTTGTTATCTTTTTAACTTATCTAAGACTATTTAATTGGTATATACAATTCATTTTTATCTAGTAGCTACTTCACGTTAGTTTATTCGGATGTAACATTGATAGCTAATCTAATTGTGACATGTAGTAGTCTTATCAATATGCAAGATAAAAGAAATTTAATAATATATAAATTAATGAATAATATAATTTTTGTCACATTAAGAATGAATTTGGGGTAAATTACAAAAAAATATCTTTTTTTTTTCAAAATTTACGGAAAAGGACATGTTTTCTAATTATTTACCGGAATGGGTCATTTTCCCTGAAAACGCATCCACGTCAGCGCGAAGTCAGGGGATGCAGCAGGAAAACGCGTCCCTGATGGAGCGTTTTCTGCCACATCAGCAAAAATCGCGTCCTTGAGGGCGCACTTTGCTGATATGGCAAAAACGCTCCCTCAGGGACACGTTTTTGCCCTCCACCTCCGTCAGGGTTTTTAGCTGTTTTTAAGGTTTAGGGTTTTAGGGGAAAGCTAATGAATTAGAGTTTATGGTTAATTAATTAAAATAATTTTAGGTTTAGGGTTTTGGAAAAAATATATCGGCAATATAAAATTTATTTTTTTTTTACAGTAGTATCTGATAAAATAATTTTGAGAAGAAATTTCTGGACAAATAGTAACCAAAACGCTTCAAGCAGGATGCACTGTCAGCAAGAGTACTGAAAAAAGCTCCCACGTGGACGCTCTTTTGCTACAATGGTCCCTGGTAAAATAATTTTGAGAAGAAGTTTCTGAACAAATAGTGACCAAAACGCTTCAAGCAGGATGCACTGTCAGCAAGAGTACTGAAAAAAGCTCCCACATGGACTCTCTTTTGCTACAGTAGTTCCTATTTTTCCTTAGACTATAAATGAGCCCAATTTCATTCTCAGGTTGCATAATAGAAATTGAGGCAAAAGTAAAATAGAAACTGAAGATGAGTGAACGTATTAGTGCTGTTATTTATTATGATTGTGAGGTTTGTGACACCGAAAACGGTGTTTTTTTTATCGGAGAACACAACACGAATGGTTTTTAACCAGAACATAGATTTGACAGAACTTCGCAAAAGAATTAGGTGTAAAATCTTCGGAACAACGCCAATGAAAGTTCAGTCTATTAAGTATAGATTTTGTGCTTCGGTTGATCCCGTGAGATATGACTCATTCGACATCAAAGTACCTCGGAGCTTAGAGGCAATGGTGGAGACTCATCTTGCTAGTGGATCACCCTATCTTGAGGTATATGTACAATTTTCATCGCCAAGTGATCTTCTTCGACTTCAACATCTACTGCTGTTCGAGGGGAATACACGACCCTAAGCTGACACTCTATTAGTGGGAGGCAGGATACGGAAGCGCCCGTGTTTTGTGGTAGTATGGAAAACACAACCCCTACACGATACTTGGTTGGTGGATGGGACATGCATATCCTTTCTTCGACGTTCGATGCTAGAAATACGTATTGGGGAACGTCATCAACTTCTAGTGGTTGGCAATCCACATATGATTGGGGACATTATGAAAGTTGTTTAAGAAGGGATAATGTACTCCCCACGACATCCACCAGCGAGGGGACCTCATTCGTTCCAGATGGTGGTGGGTCAGATGATGAGTCTGATATGGATCCACCTCGAGATCCCGGCCACGATGGTGCAAAAGTTGCATTATTTTCTGAACCGGAGCCTGTTCCAACCATACCTGAAGATGTTGAAGGGGGTTCAGATGAAGAAGAAGAAGATCCGCGATTCAGGGCGTACTCGCCTCCAGCCCACATGCATAATGTCGATCTATCTCAAGACGATACGTTGGAGTTTCCTAAACTACCACACAGAAGGCGTAACCGTACAAGTTCGTCATTGGATTCGGGTGAATTAAAAGTTGGTAAAGAGTTTTCTAACAATGATAGTTTTCTTGGTGCATTGAAACAATATAGCATCGAGAACGGGGTTAACTACAACGTGGTTAAATCTAAACTCGATAAGTACGAGGCCAAGTGTGCAGTGTAAGACAGTACATGTTCATAGAAAATCATGGCCTCGTTGAGGAAAATGACAGGCTTGTGGAAGATTAAAAAGTACAAAGGTCCACATACATGTCTTGTCGGTACAGTCTCACTAGGTGTTTAGGGTTTTTGAATAATACTGATATAACGTAATGTTGCATTATTTAAAGCACTTCGTTGATAGGTGTTTCACAAGATCATCCCAAGATGGATTCAGATATGTTGGCTAGCTTAATAATACCGACGATGAAGGTGGATCCCAAGACTTCAGTGCCGATCTTAATTGCCAATATTCGTAGCCAATTGGGGTACATGCCCTCTTACCACAAGACTTGGATAGCTAAGCAGAAGACGTTGGAAAAGTTGCATGGTCGGTGGAACGTTTCATATAATGAAGTGTGGCAGTGGTGTCAGGTGCTGGAGAGGTTGTCCCAGGCAGCATAACAGACCTTGAAACGGTACCTGCGTACTACAACGATAGATTGCTCCGTGGATGCCAAGTGTTCAAGCGTCTATTCTGGACATTTAAGCAATTCTAAGACGTATTTTTATACTGCAAGCCATTGGTACAGATTGACGATACCTTTATGTATGGTAGATATACGCATCGACTATTGCTAGTTGTGGCACAGGATGACAGTGGGAGAATCCTTCCAATTGCATTTGCAATAACATCGGGGGAGTCAGCTGATGACTGGGATTTCTTTCTATCTAGGTTAAGGAGGCATGTCTGCCCCCAACCTGATATATACGTTATATCGGATCGGGGCCCTGGAATACTAGCCACAATAGAGTGACAAGGAAGCCTATGGCATCGCACACACCATCGATATTGCCTAAGGCATGTTGCATCCAACTACCACGGGTAACATCGATCTACAAGTGAATGACAGCAAGTAACCAACATGGGTATGTAATATCTATTAATATAATTACGTTTGTAATATTCAGTTTATTCTTAATTGAAGAGTGGTATGTAATATTGCTATCAACTTATATTGGCAGGATACGAGATCAATAAGGACCGTTTTCACGAGATGTTGACGATTTTGCGCTCAGTTAACGAAGAAGGCACAAACTACCTATGCAATATACCTTTCGAATAGTGGAAACAAGCATACAACGGCGGCCTACGATATGGTCATATGACCTCAAACCTGGCTGAATGCATAAATTCTGTTCTAAAAGGAACGCGTCATTTGCTGATAACATCGATTGTGCGAGAGACATATTTTCGTTTAGTGGCACTATTTTTGAAACGGGCAGCGAGTTATAAAGGCCAAATATAAGGAGGCCATGTATGGTATGCGAAGGTATTACGAGAAATCAACAAGGCGAAGACACGGGCCAACACCATGCACACAGTGTGTCACGATCGCGACAACCTATGGTTTTGTGTGACGGATTTTGACAGACCGAACCAAGGTATTGTTGGCGGGCAATATCGTGTACACTTGAGAAATTGGACCTGCGACTGTGTGGGATATTTGACGCACTTCGTTATCCATGTGCTCATGTAATTGCAGCTTGTCAGAATCTTCGTCTGGATTCCATGAGCTATGTCGACGAAATGTACAAAATAGAATACATGTACAACGTGTGGAGACATGTATTCCCACCAGTCCCAGATGAACGTAAGTAGCCGTCTGTATCGCTTGCTCTATTTAAGCTGTTACTAGATAGAGAACTACGTCGCAAACCAAAGGGTCGACCTTTCTCGACTAGAATACGCAACAATATGGATATCCGAGAAACAGCCAACCAACGGAAGTTATGTGGATGGTGTAGGAACCCAGGCCATACATCTCACACATGTCCAAATCGGAATAGTTGATAGTCTCTTTATCATTTTTGTCTCTTGGTGGCTATGAAAATTCTTTTAATTTATTGATGAAAATGGTGAACTTTTGTAGAAGGACTAAGTTATTCAATTAATCTAAAATATCACCATCATCATTATTCTTCAAAATTATCTTTCTTGCTAAATGATTATTTTGCCCCTTACGATCCTTCAAAATTCCTACATTGGATCAACACCTATCTTGATAAAATTACAAATTAACCCCTCATTCTTTTTCACTTATTCAATTTAGACCTAATTCATCCATTTCTTCTTAGTTTCTAGATCCTCCCACCATTAAAATATTTACACCATTGGCCCTTCAAGTTTTTTCATATATACAATTTAACCCCTCAAATTTTGAATATTTACTATTGAGCCACAAAACTTTTCTCACATTTCCGATTTAGTCCTTACTTGAACCAATACAATTGGGACATTAAAAACAACTTTTATTTTATAAAAATAAAAAAAAACAATAAAAAAATAAAAAAAATATCTTTATTTTATTAAAAATATAAAAATAAATTACAATAAAAAATTAAAAACAACTTTTATTTTATTAAAATAAAAATAAATTACAATTAGGATATTAAAAACAACTTTTATTTATTAAAATAAAAAAAAAAATTACAATTAGGATATTAAAAACACCTTTCTTTTATTAAAAATAAAAAAATCAAATTACAATTATGATATTAAAAACAACTTCTACTTTATAAAAAATAAAAAATTAAATTACAATAAAAATTAAAATAAAATTTTATTTTATAAAAAATATAAAAAATAAGTTATAATAAAAAAATAAAAACAACTTTTATTTTATTAAAAATATAAAAAAATAAATTACAATAAAAATTAAAACAACTTTTATTTTATTAAAAATAAAAAAAAAATTACAATAAAAAATTAAAAACAACTTTTATTTTATTAAAAATATAAAAAAATAAATTACAATAAAAAATTAAAAACAACTTTTATTTTATTAAAAATATAAAAATAAATTACAATAAAAAAATTAAAAACAACTTTTATTTTATTAAAAATATAAAAAATAAATTACAATAAAAAAATTTATTTTATTAAAAATATAAAATATTAAATTACAATAAAAAAAAAAAAAAATTTTATTTATTAAAAATATAAAAATTAAATTACAATAAAAATTAAAATCAACTTTTATTTATTAAATGTAGCAATATAAAAAGTTTGTAGAAATATTTTATTAAATAAAAACAAATTTTATTTTATTAAAATATAAAAAAATTAAATTACAATTAGGATATTAAAAATAACTTCTATTTTATAAAAAATATAAAAAAATAAATTACAATAAAAATTAAAATAAACTTTTATTTTATAAAAAATAAAAAATAAATTAAAAAAATAAAAAAACTTTTATTTTATTAAAATATAAAAAGTAAATTACAATTGAAATATTAAAAACAACTTTCAATGTTGGTGCCGATCGAAATCAGTGCCACATGAGGGTGGTCGACGGTTACGCGCTAGATTCCTCCTTGTTCCAGCTTCCGGCGGGGGTTGTGGTTGCTTCGACGGGGATTCTGGTTCTTCTGGCAGGGGGTCTGGTGGTGGGTGTTGGAAGGATAACCCACCTTGATAAAATAATAAATGCGGAGGTGTTTGCGTCACCCATGGCAAAGATGTTTGAATCCCATAAGGCATCAGAGATTGGTAAAAAAAAGAGCTCCCCAATGGCGCCTCGTGCGATCCCTCATGCAACGGCAGCCTATAGATCGGCGGTCCACTCGGAGTAGTCGGGAACAGACTCGAACCAGGCCATGCATGCCAACCTGCCATAAGACTGAGAAAAGGAAACATATAAGGGCTAGGATACGCACCTAGCATAACCGGAAAAGGTTGTGATGTGGGTGTCGTTGGCTGAAGTGTTGGGCCCGGTGACTGTGTGGGCGCTGTTGACGGGCCCGGTGATTGTGTCGGTGCTGTTGATGGGCCCGTCCCATCATCCCTTCTTCTTAGATTTAAAGTGCCTCGTCGTTCCCTTTGTACACGAAGTTGCCGTCGCCTCTCCTCTTCTGACAATAAATACGGCTTGCCATGGATCCTAAACCATGGCATGTATTCCGGCATGCACGCTAACTCAGGAACGATGATCGATTCCCAAGTAGGTATATAATCATACCTTTTTTCCCACAATTCAATATATGCTGACCAAAATCTTGGCCAATTCGTATCCAACTGCCGTAGGTCGACTTTGTGCTCATCATCGAGCACCTCAGGTGCTGTAACACCCCAAACCCGGCCCAAACACTACAACCGGATCTGGTATGTCACTAAGGAAATTTTATAAAAAGATGTGGCACTTTGGAAAACAATTATCAGGTTTTAAGTATTTATACCTAAAACTTAATAACTTGTTAAGTCATATAAGATATAAGTTATAAAATTCCTTGGTGAATTTTAAATAAAAACCGAAATTTTATACATGTCTTAACTTAATTCGAGCATAAAATGTAAATGCCCAGTAATAAAAGCCCAACATAAAACCAAAACATAAATAATAGTCTAGTGGCCCAAGGCCTTATTACAACGAAATTTAAAACCTTTAATCAAAAATATTAAAAACAATATTCTAAGTAAAATCTTCTGTTAGATCAAGTATTCTCTCGCATGGCCACCTCGTGCTCCTCTCCAGCCCGGTCCGTTGTACTAGGTGCTACCTGAAATTGTTAAATAATAGGGTGAGTCGCGAGACTCAGTGTGCAACCCTCATGCACCATTAGATTTGGGCCTTAACCCCACAGAATATATAACAAAATATAATATATCAGAAAATATGCAAAGCCCAACGCAAATCCTAGGTTTCCATCCGCTACACGCCACCCTTACCTGCCAGTCACACCATTGGGGATTTCTACAATCAACCCACACCGCTACACACCATTGATGGCAGACATGCTGCTCATCGTCAGATCATGGCCGTAGCCACTACAACAGATCATGGCAAAAGCCACTACAACATGTCACGGCAGAAGCCGCTACAACAGGTCACAGCAGAAGTCATTACAACAGGTCACGGCAGAAGTCACTACAATAGGTCACGGCAGAAGCCGCTACAACAGAGCACTTCCCCTTTCAATAAACCCAACCCCATGCAATCACAGAAAACAACATACTTATCACATATGTCATCTTAACAGGAACATTCACTTAGGAATGACGGAGATCACTAACCTGGTGATTCGCTTTAACCCTCCTTGGGTTTCAATCATTATGCCGGGATTTTGGCATTTATCAGAATATAACAAATTAATAAACATATTGTAACAGGCAATCTAAATGGCGTGGAAGTGTTACACAACTGATATCGCGTAGTTTTACTCCCTTAGTTAAATCCTTACTATCTGGATCTACAACCCTTAGTCTAAAATCTTGCTCAAAAGCCAGAAGAATACGAAGATTTGGGCTCCCCTATATTCGGCCAAGAATTAATAAATACCCGAATTTATACGTTAAAACTAATATATCTCCTTACCTTGAAATCCCGAAAGTAACACGATTCGAGTGTTACTGAACTCTGACTTAGAGATCTAAGCAAATGAATCCCCTTCAAATCCCAGAATGCCGCAAATGAGAGAAAACAGGAGATTAGCCAACTATTTAGCCATTCGGCTATAGTCTCCAAAAGCCAAAAAAGATCAAAAGAAAACCCAAATTGATACTTACCTCTATAGAAGGTTTCGGCTATCCCTTGTAGAAAGATTCGACAATCGCAGAAGAAGATTGAAGCGTAGAAGATTAGAGATCTATGAGTTTTCGGCTTTTTAAGGAAATCCCAAAAAGATGAACTAGATGTGTTTTTCGGCTTTTAGAAGAATTGAATGAGGAGTTTCGGCTTTTAGTGAATGGGAGAAGAATAACAATGGAGATCAGAAGATTCGGCTAAAAAGGAAATTTCAAAGAAGAAGAAAGAAAAGGTGAGAAAACAATGGTGATTTCGGCTTTTGGAAGAGAAAAGACGAGAAAAGAAAACAAGTGAGATGGCCTTCAAATTTTTGGCACAGGAAGAGAAGAAAGAGTAGGGTTCCAATGGTAGTTGATTAGCTATCCCCCCTATTTATAGAAATTTCGACACTTACCTAACCTTGCAGATAAATCCTATCTTTTCTCCTTTATCTTAATCTACTAATCTCATCTAAAAGAGACTTAATTAGCTCCAACTCCTCCCTCCTTTATCAGCATAATATCCACATATTTTAAACATTAAAAATCCCCTAAATAATAGCCTTGTTGCCATCCACTCCACCTAATTCTAATGCTTAAAATTAGCTAGCTTAAATTAAAATAATTGGGCTCCATGAAACTTAAATTTGGGCCCCTTACTCCCTTGTGTGGTGTCACCTCCTAATATTGGGCCACAAGCCCACTTTGGTATTTTAAACACAGATACTACCTTTTAAACCCTATAATGCCCAAACAGATAATTTTAATCAAGGCCTCTACCTAAGCCTGTGCCCAATTTGGACCCCTAACACTTAGATTAACACATTAAACATATCCACCCATTAAACGCATAGGCCCAAAAATTCAGGATGTTACAGTTCTACCCCCTTAAAGAAATTTCGTCCTCGAAATTTCCAACTAACTATTAATCTTACTACCCAAGTCTCACCACTATGCTTTCGTTGCACACTCTAATAATATATAAACATTGCATGCATACGGTTTCTATACCCAAAAATATAGCATCCACACAAAACATACCCGACTTAATGGTGATTGAACAATCCCGAGCCTTATGCTCCTCAGATCCGCATCTTAAACACGTTCCTGACTTCCTCCAACATTCACCTGGATGACGCCTTCTGTAATATTCGCAAACTCGGAAGTTTGGACGTACCTTAACATGCTTCACAGAACGAGACTGCAACCCTATAAAACTACGATCTCTTTTTTTTCTTACAGTTCACGCACCCAACCCGAAGTGTTTCACTGATTTCTTTAACCTCCTTCAGTACCTACCTAACTAGCTGAGTCAGCACATCAGTCCTAACACTTCCACGGCCTCGGCCGCGGCCTCTTTCTCCTCTTCTAGCGCTCATCGTTGATTCTCGTATTATCCGAATTAGAAATTTTATGAATTATTAGTTTCTTTCACTGATTAACCATGAACAATCTTATGGGAATAGTTTTAAGAGTAGTTCTTTCGAACTCGAACCTATCTACAGTTTCAGTCTCAAGTTTATCTCCTAATTCTAGAAACCACATACATTCAACCATCACATATCAACAAACATGCTCACATTCATCATATAAGGGTATTTTTGTCATTTCACTACCCAGGGGTATTTTCGTAATTTATCCTACAAGGGTATTTTCGTAATTTTCCAAAATAGGGTTCCTTGGTGATTTTGTGAAATAAGGGTATTTTGGTAATTTTGCAATCCAAGGGTATTTTGGTAATTTTGAAATCTAAGGGTATTTCGATAATTATCCAAATCAGGGTTATGTTGGTAATTTTACAAACCAGGGTTATTTTGGTCATTTTGCAAATCAAGGTAGTTTGGTAATTTTACAAACTAGGGATATTTTGATGTTGTTGTTGTTGAATTTTTTTAAACAGGGGTACTTTGGAAAATCTAGTTTCACAATCCGGGTTACTTTTGTAAACATGGGGTTTTCGGGTAAATTTTCAAAACATAGGTATTTTATAAATTCACGGTTGATTGAAAATCTAGTGTATTTCTTTGGAAATTTTACAAAACTTGGGTTTTTTTTATTGTGAAATAGGGTGGCTGGTCCCTTTCGGGTTTTAATCACAAAGTTTGGCCCACCAACAAGTCCTCACGGCTAAGGTGAACAGTCACTACGCACCAGGTAGGATCCCAGCGAAGAGGAGGTGAGTCACTAGGACTGCTTAAGTACCAGGCTCTTCCTGATCCAATCCTAGACATGCGCATGCCTGTTGCCACACCCCAACCTAGTGACTTGTTCATGGGTTTGTTTAGTGAAATTAAGTCTTATGAGATTTAGGGAGTTGTTTAGGCTAGGCCTACAGTCCATCAAGTTCTAATTCAAATAATCTACGTCCCATAAAGCCCATCAAGCCCACATACATTTATAACACACAGTGAGTTCAGAATACTTACCTGGCGGACTTGGGCCGGAGACGCAGGTGCCATGCAAGGCTAACAGACCTGTATCATTTATAAATATGTATGTTTCGAAAACCCAACTTTAGAAAACGTTTTGAGCCCAAAAACCCCAGAGCCGAGTTTTGAACCGGGCTCTGATACCAATTTGTAACACCCCAAACCCGGCCCAAACACTACAACCGAATCTGGTATGTCATTAAGGAAATTTTATAAAAAGATGTGGCACTTTGGAAAACAATTATCAGGTTTTAAGTATTTATACCGAAAACTTAATAACTTGTTAAGTCATATAAGATATAAGTTATAAAATTCCTTGGTGAATTTTAAATAAGAAACGAAATTTTATACATGTCTTAACTTAATTCGAACATAAAATGTAAATGCCCAGCAATAAAAGCCCAACATAAAACCAAAACATAAATAATACTCTAGTGGCCCAAGGCCTTATTACAACGAAATTTAAAACCCTTAATCAAAAATATTAAAAACAATATTCTAAGTAAAATCTTCTGTTGGATCAAGTATTCTCTCGCATGGCCACCTCGCGCTCCTCTCCAACCCGGTCCGTTGCACTAGGTGCTACCTGAAATTGTTAAATAATAGGGTGAGTCTCGAGACTCAGTGTGCAACCCTCATGCGCCATTAGATTTGGGCCTTAACCCCACAGAACATATAACAAAATATAATATATCAGAAAATATGCAAAGCCCAACCCAAATCCTAGGTTTCCATCCGCTACACGCCACCCTTACCTGCCAGTCACACCATTGGGGATTTCTACAATCAACCCACACCGCTAGACATGCTGCTCATCGTCAGATCATGGCCGTAGCCACTACAACAGATCATGGAAAAAGCCACTACAACAGGTCACGGCAGAAGCCGCTACAACAGGTCACGGTAGAAGCCGCTACAACAGGTCACGACAGAAGCCGCTACAACAGGTCACGGCAGAAGCCGCTACAACAGAACACTTCCCCTTTCAATAAACCCAACCCCGTGCAATCACAGAAAACAACATACTTATCACATATGTCATCTTAACAGGAACATTCACTTAGGAATGACAGAGATCACTAACCTGGTGATTCGCTTTTACCCTCCTTGGGTTTCAATCATTATGCCGTGGTTTCAGCATTTATCAGAATATAACAAATTAATAAACATATTGTAACAGGCAATCTAAATGGTGCGGAAGTGTTACACACCTGATATCGCGTAGTTTTACTCCCTTAGTTAAATCCTTACTATCTGGATCTACAACCCTTAGTCTAAAATCTTGCTCAAAAGCCGGAAGAATACGAAGATTTTGGCTCCCCTACATTCGGCCAAGAATTAATAAATACCCGAATTATACGTTAAAACTAATATATCTCCTTACCTTGAAATCCTGAAAGTAACACGATTCGAGTGTTATTGAACTCTGACTTAGAGATCTAAGCAAATGAATCCCCTTCAAATCCCAGAATGCCACAAATGAGAGAAAACAGGAGATTAGCCAACTATTTAGCCATTCGGCTACAGTCTCCAAAAGCCGAAAAAGATCAAAAGAAAACCCAAATCGATACTTACCTCTATAGAAGGTTTCGGCTATCCCTTGTAGAAAGATTCAGCAATCGCAGAAGAAGATTGAAGCGTAGAAGATTAGAGATCTATGAGTTTTCGGCTTTTTAAGGAAATCCCGAAAAGATGAACTAGATGTGTTTTTCGGCTTTTAGAAGAATTGAATGAGGAGTTTCGACTTTTAGTGAATGGGAGAAGAATAACAATGGAGATCAGAAGATACGGCTGAAAAGGAAATTTCAAAGAAGAAGAAAGAAAAGGTGAGAAAACAATGGTGATTTTCGACTTTTGGAAGAGAAAAGATGAGAAAAGAAAACAAGTGAGATGGCCTTCAAATTTTTGGCACGGGAAGAGAAGAAAGAGTAGGGTTCCAATGCCAGAATTGATTAGCTATCCCCCCTATTTATAGAAATTTCGGTACTTACCTAACCTTGCAGATAAATCCTATCTTTTCTCCTTTATCTTAATCTACTAATCTCATCTAAAAGAGACTTAATTAGCTCCAACTCCTCCCTCCTTTATCAGCATAATATCCACATATTTTAAACATTAAAAATCCCCTAAATAATAGCCTTGTTGCCATCCACTCCACCTAACCCTAATGCTTAAAATTAGCTAGCTTAAATTAAAATAATTGGGCTCCATGAAACTTAAATTTGGGCCCCTTACTCCCTTGTGTGGCGTCACCTCCTAATATTGGGCCACAAGCCCACTTTGGTATTTTAAACACAGATACTACCTTTTAAACCCTATAATGCCCAAACAGATAATTTTAATCAAGGCCTCTACCTAAGCCTGAGCCCAATTTGGACCCCTAACACTTAGATTAACACATTAAACATATCCACCCATTAAACGCATAGGCCCAAAAATTTAGGATGTTACAGGTGCCACGGGAATCGGTTGTCGGAATCCAAATTGACGTAGAACCCGATCTGACTGGTGCATCTCCACGGTGGCATAGTTGACCAATGGGACCTTCACATGCCAAATGTTCGGATTTTGAAAGAACTCATCCGGAATTACTGCCCGAATTGATGGATCCTCGTATGATGTCCATTCAAACTATATTAACATGATAAAAATATTAGTTATATACATAATACTAAATACTAAATACTAAATACTAAATACGAAATGACTATTTTATTACAAAAATATATTTTATTTAATACTTACTTGTACTTCCGACCGCTGGTCTAATAGAAGCCGTATATCTTCAAGTGGGATAGGTATTCCAACATAACTCGCCGAATGGTTCCACCAAATTAAATAAATTTTTAGCATAGAATTATATTTTAAATTTACGTAATAATTGTAAAATCTAATATTAAATTTACCTCGTTATGAGTGGAAATGTATATGGGTGGTCCACTCGAGGATGTAAAAATGGAAAGCGAAACCGTGCCCATGATTGTAGTAGTGATTGGCAACCTCCGATTTTGGCTTTATTCAGTCGCGTTGTAACATCCTAAATTTTTGGGCCTATACGTTTAATGGGTGAACATGTGTAATGAGTTAATTTAAGTGTTAGGGGTCCAAATTGGGCTCAGGCTTAGGCAGAGGCCTTGGTTAAAATTATCTGTTTGGGCATTATAGGGTTTAAAAGGTAGTATCTGTGTTTAAAATATCAAAATGGGCTTGTGGCCCAGTGGTCAGTAGCGCCACTTAGGGAGCAAGGAGGTGACGCCACACAAGGGAGTAAGGGGCCCAAATTTAAGTTTCATGGAGCCCAAATCTTTTATTTTAAGTTAGCTAATTTTCGGTATTAGGGTTAGGTAGAGTGGATGGTAACAAGGCTCAAAAATAGGAGGATTTATGTGAATAGGATAATGTAGATATTATAGTTGATAATATGGAAGATAAAAGGAGAAAAAAATAGGAGCTATCTGTAAGGCAAGGTGTTGGCCGAAATTCCATCACCTAGAGGAGTGAAGAAATCGGTTTCTTTATGGCAAAGGGGTGCCGAATTTTCCCTTTTTATTTGCTTAATTTTTAGTTATCAGGAAGGGCACTTTCGGTTTTTGATAGGTAAGTGCCAAAATTTCTATAAATAAGGGGGTAGCTCATCAATTCCGGCATTTAAACCCTACTCTTTTCTTCATTCTCTGTGCCGAAATTCTCAGTCTCTCCCTCTGCAATTTCTGTTAACTTTCTTTCAAAAAGCCAAAAACTTTCTTAAGCCATCTTTCTCTTCTTACTCCTAAAAGCCGAAACCCTATAAACCCTTATCTATATTTCTTTTGATCCTTGCTAAGGCCAAACCTACCCCTAGTTTGCCGAAATTCTCTTTTCTTCTTCCTGCCGATTTCTTCATTAAAAGCCGAATCTACATAGACTCCTTCCTATCATCTTCTCTTCTGATCTTCTCAAAAAGCCGGAATCTCTAAAGGGTAGTCGAATTCTTTGTGTTAAGGTGAGTGCCGATTTCCCTATCTCTTCACTTTCTCTTTCGGGTTTTGGAAGACAAAGCCGAAAAGCTAATGGTTAAATGGCTTTTCTTGTTGGGCGACATTCGGGAATTGAAGTAGATCTATTAGATCTAAAAGCCAGAAACACTAGTCCCTGAATCTCATATCACTTTTTGGGATTTCAAGGTAAGGATTTCAATTCTCCTTAAGATGATCAACCGTTTTCTTTTAGTTAGTTGTGCCTTAACCTAGTGTTTCATTATCGGCTTCTGAACAACACCTTAGGCAGATAGCGGTGGTGTTGGCTACGGATAGCGTTGGCTTAGAAAGTCTCGTTCTAACGGTAATCAGGTGTATAGATCTCTAACACACTAATTAAACTGTATTATGTATGTTATGGGCTAAAAGCCGGAAAAAGGCTGAATAGTAATCTGAACTAAATATATGTTATGGGCTAAAAGCCAGAAAAAGGCTGTATAGACAGTCGGATTACCCAAAAAGGGTAGGCAAGGGATGCCAGGTACGTAATCATAGAAACTTCTCTATGTGTATCGATGTATGCGATAAACTGAAATCTCTTAGGTAATACATTGCTTGATTTTGCATGTATGTATGCATGGGATGAGATGGATATGATGAAGGGGAAGAAGGTTGCATAGCGATCGGTGGCTTTGCCACATAGGTCACATAGTGATCGGTCTTTATGACAGGCAGCTCAGCTGTCGAAATGCTACGATGTATTATTAAGGTCGCATGGCGATCGGTGGCTTTGCCACATAGGTTACACAGTGATTGGTCTTTAAGACAGGCAGCACAGCTGTCGATATGGTGTGTAGCGGTTGGCGGGTTGATTGTAGAAATCCCCAAGGTGTGATGGTTGGTACGGATTGGTGTGTAGAGGATGGATTTCTAGGTTTGGGTTGGGCCATTCATCATTTATTATTTATCATGTAATTATGATTGTTGCCATTGTGTATGGGCTAAGGCCCATAATATGTTTGTGGGCCCAAGCCTTTTATGTGTTTTCGGGATTTGCACACTGAGTCTTGGTGACTCACCCTATTATTTTTTTTCTACTCTTTCAGATGAGCAGTAGATCGTGGACATGGGAGTCGAGACGGACTCGAGGGGCCATCAAGTTTTTATTTCCATAAATTATTTTTTTCAATTTTTCTTTTATTTATTATTTTGGGAATATTTATGTAATAAGGCCCCATAGTTTATATTCATCTAAGTAGTTTTTATTATTTGCAACTCCTGAAATTATGTCAATGGTTTAGTTATACGGAATAGTAATAATACAAGGTTTTCTTTTCAAATGTCACTTATTTATTCAAATATTGTCTAATTAACTTATGATTTCCAAAAGCCAACAAAGCAAAAGTTTTCAATGTACAACTAGTAGCATACCAGATCTGGTCGAAACTTATGGGCCGGGTTTGGGGTGTTACACACGTCGCCTCGCACATTTCCCGATACAATTTTGCTAGCACGACAGACCCCCAACTCAATTCACCGGTTGCTCTAAAATCAACGAGTTTCAGCAGCCATCTCAGATGTACGAGGTTTCATGACAAGTGAGGCATCAGATAGCCTCCAATCATTTCAAGAATGTATGCCCGAGCATACTGTATTCTTTCTAATTCGGTCGAATCATTATCCGGCTTCGGGAATGTGTCTCGTAACCAGCCCATCTCGATCCGACCTCCGTTAATGTTATCTGCAATAGCACCTAAAAGCTTGTAGCATATGGCTCCCCAATCACCAGAAGTTGCGGACCCGGTGACTACGTACCCATCCACCGGCAATCCTAATTGCAGCTGCACGTCTTCCAGAGTGATAGTACACTCTCTGCATGGAAGATGGAAAGTGTGCGTCCCGAGTCTCCACCTCTCTATCAACGCAATGATTAGCTTTGGGTCCAACTTGCACCCCCGGCCTATCGTGGCCACGTGCCAAAAATCCGCTTCCCGCAGGTAATTCTCGATCAACGACGATGGCGGACCAGGCATATTGCGAATATAGCATTGCAACACCCGATCTACAGACTGTTTAAAAAATTATAAAATAAAAATTAATTAAAATTGCATAAACCTAAAAAATATTAAATAGTATTGAAAAATATAAATTATAACTTACCATTTTCATTTGATCGACGAAGATGTGTTTATTGTCGAGACGAATTAATTCTCCGGCCATTGCTAATATGATCGGATATTTTTAAATTAAAAAAAATATTTCAAAAAACTTTTAAACAGGGCTTTTTTGTAAAAATTAAAGGACTTTTGTGAAATTTGAGAGGAACTTTAGAGGAATTCGAGAGATATTTGAGAGGAATTTGAGAGAAAATTGAAAGAAAATTGAGTAAGGACCTTAGTGTGAAAAAATGAAGGGGGGATTTTATAGTTTTTTTTTTGACCGTTGGAGGCCCAACGGTAAAAAAAAAAGGCCGTTGGAAGCAGGCAAAACGCTCCCTCAGGGACGCGTTTTCCTGCTGCATCCCCTGAAATCGTGCTGACGTGGACGCGCTTCCGGGGAAAATGGCCCATTCCGGTAAATAATTGGAAAACATGTCATTTTTCGTAAATTTAAAAAAAAGGGTTTTTTTTTGGTAATTTACCCTGAATTTGGACCATTGTTGTCATGATGTATCACCCATTTGTCTAGATTCATTTCACATGTACTTTTTAGTAAGTTTATTTTTTATAAAATATTAGGTTATTTATTTATTATCTTAAAATTAAAAAATAAAATTATAAAAATTATAAATTAATAAAAGAATATTAAAAATTTTTACATCAAGAATGAACCTAGGTAGTTATTTGTCTAGATTCAAATGCATCTAAAGACCTGTTTGTCCATATTCATTGTAGGCGTGCTTTTTAATTGTTTTATATATTTATATATACTTTTTAAATAATTATAACTTTTTAGTTTTTTACATATTTATAGATTTATAAATTTTTAGTTTTTTTTCTTATAAATTTTTATATTATTGATTTTTATATAAATTTCAAAATATTATAGGCTTTTTATATATTTTTAATTGCATATATTTTATAGTTTTACAAGTTTATAGTTTATATTTTATAAATATTAAAACAATAACAACCTAAAAACTTATATTTTATGAAGAAAGTTAAAATATATAATCTTACTAAAAAATACATCTAGAATGAATATGAAAAAATGGGTGTTCAAATTCAAATATATCTAGACAAATATATATCTAGGTTCATTCTTGATGTGGAAAAATTATACATTTTTATTAATTTATATGTTTTTAAATATATTTATTTTTTAAAATTTATGCCCACCACATGGCATATTGAGAAGCTACGACGTGTCACCACCGGATTGATTATTAGTAGCATGTCAGCATAAGTTAATGATGTTAGAGCGGAGGTCCAACCTAAGTGTTAGAATACAATTTCAACTACCAACTAGGTATATTTGGACAAGTTCAATGGACAAACTACATATTAATCCTTTTAATTTCCATGTCCATAAGTGTCGAAATTTAGCTTATTTTACAATATGCTTAAAGGAATCTAAATTTGATTATTTGTAACATCTATTGACAATACTACAATAATGAATTCGAAATCAATTGGTGTTAAGATCATGCCTTTTTTCTTGGAAAATAATGTACACATGGTACATCATTTTTAGACTAAATTAGAAAAGATTGAATAGTACAATGGCTGAGTTGTAATTTTTCCATTTTTATCGAAGAAAGCGCATTGATGTAATTTTTACCTCCCATGGACTCATAATAAAGACTATATGTGATTTATGAAGTTTGGACTTGATAAATATTTATTTGGTGTAAAGAAAATTGGTTAAGGAGTGAAAAAGAGGCGAAATGATAATTTCACCAAGGACATTTTAGTATTTTCATGTGAATATTATATTTGAAATATTGAAAATAATAATAATATATAAAAATTTATTGGATCAATTTTGGATCATTGGATAAATTTAAAATGGAGGATTTTAATGTAGACAACACTTTAAAGAAGTTGACTTGCTAACTTTGACTTAGTATTTTTTATATGGGTTAAAAAAATGGGATTGGTTTCAAGATCATGCCTTTTTTTCAAAGATTTCTTTAGAAATCTTGTACTTACATCGATACGGATTTGACTTAATATAGCATGATTATCGATACGGATTTGACTTAATATAGCATGATTTTGGAGTAATAGGTTTATGGTTTAGAGTTTAATTTAGATTTTAAGATTTCTTGTTTGAGGTTTTAATCCAATGATTTTTTTATAAATTCCTCAACTTGTCTCGAGATTTGTACAAAGGAGAAAAAATTATATTTTAGCTTGAATGGTGGAAGTGATGAGGAAATTAGGTTGAAATAAATCTACTTGATTTCAACAAGAAATCAACGTTTAGGGGTTGAGGTTTGGAAAAGATGGAAGAAGAAAGCAAGAAAATGAAGAGAGAAAATGTCCCCTCTTCCACAAGGGCTGGACGACAGCAAGAAGAAGAAGAGGATGAATTTTCCATCTTTTTCCCATTTTTTAACCCATATAAAAAATACCAAGTCAAAGTTAACAAGTCAACTTCTTTAAAGTGTTGTCTACATTAACATCCTCCATTTTAAATTTATCCAATGATCCAAAATTGATCCAATAAATTTTTATATATTATTATTATTTTCAATATTTCAAATATAATATTCACATGAAAATACTAAAAATGTCCTTATGTCGTGAAATTATCATTTTGCCTCTTTTTCACTCCTTAACCAATTTTCTTTACACCAAATAGATATTTATCAAGTCCAAACTTCATAAATCACATATAGTATTTATTATGAGTCCATGGGAGGTAAAAATTACATCAATGAGCTTTCTTCAATAAAAATGGAAAAATTACAACTCAGTCATTGTACTATCGAATCTTTTCTAATTTAGTCTACATTGAAGGAACTAAATTTGATTATTTGTGACATCTATTGACACATGGTACATCATTGAAGGAACTAATACATATCGAGAATTATTCTTATGCCAAATAAGCAAAAATCATTCACATTTTCTTAATTTGGTTAAATTTACATTTTAATCCTCTAACTTTTCAGAATTTGTGATTTGGTCCTTTTGTCATTTTTTTTTGCTTCCACAATTCTTTTCATTGATTTCTAACTTCAATATCAATTTTTCTTTCATAAAAAGTCTCCATCAGACTCATTTCCCAAATTTTCTCAAATTTTTCCTATTTTCGATCCTAAAATATGTCACTTAGTGTATTAAAAATTTTGAGGTGTTACAATTATCCCCTCCTTAGGAAAATTTCATTCCTCTAGCTTCCTAATAACATTGTCATTATTTCATCACTTACCAACTCATGTGATAGACTAAAACAATAAGACAAGTAGAGCAGAAAATGATGTACCATGTGTCATTCCAAAGCATTAGTTCAATATAGTAAAGTTCCACTTCAATTAGTGGAAATTCCAATTCACATTTTATTAATTTAGCTACTCCAATGGTTTCCTATAACTTATTAGACCCTGTAGTAAGATTCTTTCCTTAACTATTACGCACTCGACACCATTTTCATTTCAAATCCTCAGAGCGTTCTTATCATACGACGATACCTATTCATAACTTATTCATCATTGGATATGAAACACCCCTAAAATTGTTATGTTATTAATGTAATATTAGAGAATCGAGTGTCATGGATTTCCCGGTAAAGTAAAATACAAAAATGAAAGTGATAAAAGAGAAATTTGAAGAGTATCAAAGATTATGTTGTGGTATACTAAATTAAAGTAAGGACTAAATCATAAAGATGTAAAAAGTTTTGAGGTTCAAGTATAATTATTCGAAGTTTGAGGGGTTAAAGCATAAATATGAGAAAATTTAAGGACCAAAAGTGAAAATAATCCAATTTCTTATGACATGAAATTGGTTTGCAAGGACCAAATTGAATAAGTGGAGAAATACAATGGACTAAATTGTAATTTTACCAAAAGTGAGTAATGATTCAAGAATGAAATTTTGAAGAAACATGAAGGGTAAAATGGTCATTACCCAAATTAGATAATTATATGGTGTAATAATTAAGGAAGAAAAGTGTTGAAACTTTTGTTCCTATACAATTTGATCCTTTCATCAAAATTCCATTTTTTTCATCTAGAAATCAAAGGAATTGGCAAAAGCACCAAGAGAAAAATGATAAAGAAACTATTAGATTCAAGAAAATAGAAGTTGGAGAGAGAGAAAATCAAGCTAAAGCTTGATTCCAAGAGAACAATGTATGAATATTAAGGTTTCATATTATTTTCAAGTTTAATATTGTTAGAAAAGTATGGAAATGGTGTTAGTGTAAAGTTTACTTATAGAAAGTTTTATGCTTTTGCCATGTTGATGAAGAAAGAGATAGAGAAAATAAATTAAGTGATGAGGAAAAAGGAAGAGCAAGTGATTTGAAGTTGGAAAAGGTAAGTACCCATGAATTCTCATATTATTTAAGAAATAAAATGTAGACTTGGTGAAGTTTTGTGGTAAATAAGTAAAATAAAGTGTGAAATAATTTAATATGTAAATAAGAAAAACATGATAAAAGTTTAATGAATGTGTTATGAGATGATGAAATATGCATAAAAAGTATTGTAAAGGTGAAATTGGGGAAAATATGGAATTTTTATGATGACAAGGACTAAATTGTCAAACTTGAGAATATACGTGGATCAAATCATAGAAGTAAAATACATAAAAAATTGATATGTGAAACAAGATATTGAGATAAATTATATGATTAAAGTATAACAAGAAAGAAAATTTATTTAATATGATTAATTAGTGAATATTGAACTTTTATGAAAAAAATGGACTAAATTGAAAAGTTATGAAAGTTTACAAGAAAAAATTTGACAAGTGAATAATGTTGTTGAGAATGAAAAAATACATGATTATTATAATTCAAATTACAATTGTTCTCTAGGTTGTGGAAATATAAGTATTAAATTGAAAAAGTGTAAAATTGTAGTTAAATTGTGAAATATAATATGGATAAATAGAGAGTGTAAGAAAATGTGATGAAATAGTATATGTATGAAAAGTGAGAGTGAGATTGAATTAAAAAGAATAGTGAAGGATAGAAATAATTACTAAATTATATTTATTATGTGAATTATTTTAGTGAAATGAAAGAATTATGAAAAAGAAAAAGGACTAAACTACAAAATATGCAAAAGTGATATGTGAGAAATATGGTAAGTTTTAGCAGTGAATTATGGAATTTTTATTAAGTAGTGAGATATGTTATATGTATTAAATAAAGTTGGAAATTATGTTTTTTAATTGTTATAATGGGGACTAAATTGAAATAAGTCCAAAGTATTTAAATTTTGTTCTGAAATAAGGAAATGAAATTGATTCTAATATAATTGCCCAAGTAGATGAGATAAGAACTAATAGGATATAGATGGCATGCCATTAAAAAAATTTTAGCGCGCTCTCTGTTCTGAATACGCATATTAGTGTTGTCCTATTCTAAATACGCACTTCGGTGCGATCTTGTTTTGCATTTGCACTTCGGTGCATTACTGTACTATTTTCGCATACCTTATACATTTTGTTAAGTCTATGTTGGGCCTCTGTTAAGGAAAATTTAGCATGCTCTCTATTCTGAATACGCATTTTAATGTTGTCATGTTCTAAATACGCACTTCGGTGCCATCCTATTCTATATTTGCACTTTAGTGCATTGTTGTACTGTTTTCGTATACCTTATATGTTTTGTTAAGTCTACATTGGGCCTCTATTGAATAATAAAAGAATGATAAAATAAAAATTTATGGTAAGCAAGTTCTGATGAAAAGTTCCTGTTACACAATGAGATGACAAGTAAAAGATTCTAATAACAATTTTTGTTAAACTGTGAAGAGATAATCTAGTGAATTAGACTAGTAAAAGTTTTGTTCCTGTCAATCCATGAAAAGATAAATGTAGTGAATTTTGGAAATAAGGAATCCTATAAATACAAAATGATTTGTTGATTGTCAAAGTATACTTTGTTGATTATTATAATATATTCAGGAATTGTAATAGTAATAATGTTTTTAATATATACAAAACAGGGTAAAAATGAGATTTGGATTCTTGGGTACTTACTAAGCTTTGGCAACGAATGTAACATCCCAATCCAGTGCTTTGACTTGTTGTTTGGGTCGGGTATGGGGATCTTACAAGATACTTCTCTTGATTTTCAAAAGAGATTAAATCTACTTATCTTCTTTTATATTATCAACTTATTTTAATGGTGTTCCAACATCCTTAACACCTCATGCAATTATAAGACTTAATCATTACTTATATTCTTTTATATTATCAACTTATTTTAATAGTGTTCCAACACCCTCAACATCTCATGCAATTATAAGACTTAATCATTCTCTTATCATTTGAGACCATTTTTTTTATCACTTCTTGAAAATTTACATGAATTATAGAATACATGTTATCAACTTGTAACACCCCTTGCCCGACCCGATCATCAGGTCCGAGTTACAGGATACCACGTCTGTTGTGAAGCAACTACTGTCAAATAAACCGTAAATAAATCCTTCAAACATACATTCATATTATAAACACCTTTAGATAATGATATAAAATTAAATCTAAGTTTTAATCGAGCTTACGAAAGCTCTTTTTTTGACCCGAGCACGAAATAGGACCAAATTGTAAAGTTTCAAAATTTCAAGACCGACGTCGTGATGTCACTTCCTCCACATCGTGATGTTGCCAAAAATTTTGTCACGTCGTGACCTTAGGCCACTTGATGTCGTGACATGACTCACTATCGGTCGACATTGCGATGAGGAAGATTGCTCATGGGGACGTGGACTCCGTTTTTGGTAAAATTTAGGTCATTAGGTATCTATTTCATGGTTACCTCGCAAATTGCACATTTGGTGCATATTTTCCTAACTTTTCCTGCACAAAAATGTTGCAAATACATACCAAAACATTCCATTAAACCATTTCAAATCAATCAATCCAATATACTTCAATCTGGCATAAAAACATATCAATTAAAGTTGTTCAATTTCAACCTATTCAACCATACACTTAGCCATTCAATGCCATCTCCTTAACTATGTTAATTCATACTCAAACATGCCATTTTAAGTTCCATTCACATTTCTCAACATGTTACCAAAACATACATATTCAATTAAGCTTTACCCTTACCAAAATCAAACATTAAAATGTGGTTCAAACTAAAACTATCATTTTAAGATTATACAATGTAGCACCCCAAACCCAGTCGGGACGGTCTGACCTAAATTCTGAATGTCACATTAGCCACCAAAGTGACTCTCCATTAAAACATCACAAAACACACCAACCTACCATTCACACCACGTATTTGCAATGTAAATCATAATAAAAACACTGATCGCTCTAAAATCAGAGTTTTAAAAATTTATAAAAGAATGATCAAACCTGGAGACTAACTCTGACAACGATATTAAGGCAAGTGTACCTATCGAACAGTAGTATAGCTTAGGCAAGACCGGTTATCGAACCCAAAGGAACTAAAAGTATTAATACTCACCTTCTTCTTATTATTTAGTCTTAAAGTTAGAGTGAAGATTACTTTTTAAACTAAATCGACGACAGCTAAACTAAGGACACAAAGACAAGAAGATGAATAGGAAAACAACTTTGAGGGAAAACTCAGTTGATTACGATGATACCCTCAGAAAGAATCCACCTAGACTTCACTTATTAATTAACCCTAAATTATATGATTTCTTTTACTTAGCTTGATCCGTAAGACTCCCTAACCTATATTAAACCCTCTATTGAGGCGAATAACGTCTAACCCTAGGTTAATTAGTGGAACTCTCGTTCGCTTATAATAACCCCCTAGGATAGCAGTAAATTGATCAATGGACTCCCATATTAGGTTTCACCCTAATCCGGCAAAATCTCGTAACCCTATCTCTAGGCGCCCGATCAACTCCGCTTAATTATGTTAGATCTTCTCTTAGGCAGGGTCTATTCCTCCTCCACCTAAGCACATTAGATTTGGATTAAGCAACATAATTAAGAACAAACTAAGTAATTTATCATATAACTTAAAAATCAAATAATAAAATCCATCTAGGTTTCATCCCCTTCAGGTATATGAGGGGTTTAGTTCATAATGAATAAACAAAACATCACAAGAGAAAAGATAACACAAAACATAGAAAAAAATCCTAAAACCCCCTGAAGGAATCGAAGGAGAATTCCGCCGTCTTGAATATAATTCTGGCTTCTTGGGATGGATCAACTAGCTATCCTCGCGTTATTCTCTAACTCTGACCTTCTCGGCTATTCTGGGTTCCTTGGCCTCGCTTTCGCTCTATAAAACAGGTGATACTTGGGACTTATTTATAGGCTCTTGGAACACGATTCTTTCTCCCTAAGTATCCTTTTTCGACTAAAATTGCTCTTTCCAGCGTCAGAGGCACGGCCATGTCACACGTTTGTGTGAATCGAGACCTGACTGTTTTCGGATTTCTCTTGAGGCACGGCCGTGTGTGACGGAGTTGAGGCCGTGCTCTAGGTGTTCGTCGAGGCATGGCCGTGTGTGCTTTGGGCCAGGCAGTGTCGATTTTCTGTTAAGGCCCATTTACTCCGTTTTAGGCCCGTTTTGTGTTCTTTTCATCCTCGGATGCTTTCCTGGGTATAAGACATGAAAAGAAAGGATTAAGAGCACCTTTTTATATAAAACAAGGGATAAATCATCCAAAAGCATACTAAATGTGGGTCTAAAATATGTTACTTTTACGGTTTATCAAACACCTAGTAACATGCCTTTCTAGTCACATAATAAAAAAAAAAACACAACAGTGTATGGTTAACTCACCTGCGAACCCACCTACTAAAAAGAAACAACACCTTGCATCAACCTAGTGAGTATAGCTCGTGACCTACCCGCGATACCTAGCTCACAACTGGTCTTGCGAACCCCAGGTTTGGCGAACATAGACGCACATCACCCTTTGTGCTGTTAGACTATCCAGAGGCAAGGACATATGCGAACTCCCCACTTTGACACACACATTCATATTGGCGAACCCAACTTCCCTAGCTAACTGACCTATCCTGGTGAACTTACTAGCTTGGTGTACTCATGATTTTCTTTTGGGTGAACCCCCCATTTGGCGAATAGTGACACTGGCAATCCCTAAATACTGACATCATATCTATTGTTTAGTGATCCACATGGTTTTGGCGAACTCATTTTTGTGGTGAACACTACATATTAGCAAACCCCCTATCTCGCTATAAACTTGGTTGGCTCGTAGGTTTTATTTAATAATGTCTTACATACATATCATGCATCCTAAGTTGTTATTTTGTTTTAAACGTACAAGTGGTACAAGGGCGTACCTTAATTCTCGACGATCTCTTCATCCTACATAAATTTGTTAGGTTTTTCATTTAATAACGACTGATATGTATAAAATCCAATCAAGCATGCACTTAACCAAGCAAATATAAAGTTCAAAATCCAAAATTAAATAGTTCGTAATGTCTGTTTACAACTTGTGTAACAGCCCATTTTTCAGTGAAATCAGAATAGTGGTTTTGGGACCACAAATCTGAGGTTGAATAAATTATTTTAATATTATTTGGGGGTCTACAGTATTATTGTATGATAGTATAAAAATTTCGTTAAGAAATTTTACCGTTTGTGTGCTCAACTTGTGAAAAAGGACTAAATCGTGTAAAATGCAAAAGTTGTGTTCTATTAGCTAAATGTGTTAAATAGCTATAGAAATTTAAAGTAGAGGTCCTTATGTGATTATTTGACCATTAAATGAGTTAGTGGATGTGCATGGCTTGGTAGTTGAGTAATTTTTAAAATTAGGTAAGGGTATTTTGGTAATTAGCCAATTAAAGACAAAATAAACAAAAAATTAAAGCTATCATCTTTCTTCCATTTACTTTGTGCTGGCCGAATGCTCCACGGGAGAGGAAGAAATTATTTTTCAAGCTTTTCACTTGCATGTAAGTGATATTTAAGCCCGTTTTCAAAAATTTTTATGTTTTTGGGATCGTTGTAGCTTAAGCTAGCTAATGAGGGGATTAAATTGAAAAAATATTGAATAGTTTGAGATTTTCCATTGACTAAAATGCTAGGGTTTTAAAGTTTTATGGAAGAAAATAAATCATTGTTGTTAATTAAACAACATTTGTTAAGAGATTTTTAATGAAATTATCAATTAGGGGTTAAATTGAGAAATGTGAAAATTGTGTGTTAAATGTGTGAAATTGAAGAATATATGGGCTGTTATAAACACATAGAAAATTCGGCTAGGCTTGGGTGAGGTGAAATTTCATGAATTTCAATTTTACGAGCTTAGGGACTAAATTGTAAATATGTTAAAAATTAGGATCAAAAGTGTAATTTTTGCCATAATATGAAATTTGATTGAAATGAGTAGAATAATGATTAAATGAGTTAAATTTAATGATTTAGATCAATAAAATCGACGTTCAGATTTTGATAGGGGAAAAGATAAAGTGGTAGATTGATCGATTGATTAAAATCCGTATAAATTCGAGGTAAGTTCGTATGTTAATAAGCATTATTATAATTATGTTTTAAATGCTTTATAATTGTATTGTTGATGAACTTGACATTACGAAAATGTTAGACGAAGAATCGACTATGATATTAGCACTTAGTGTGCGAGTTCATTGATTTGGCTTCGGGCCATGATATCGGCACTTCGGGTGCGAGTTATACCTTGATTTGGCTTTGGGCCATGGTATAGGTATTTGGGAGATGAGTTACTTTGATTTGGCTTTGGGCCATGGTACAGGTACTCCGGAGATAAGTTACCTTGATTTGGCTTCGGGCCATGGTATAGGTACTTATTGTGCGAGACTCTTGAGTATTTGACTCCTATTTCAAATTGTTCAGTGGGTAAATTGAAGATTTGAAATGGTGAGAAATAGATGCTTATCGATACAGGTATGCACTAAAGGCTATACGAGCATTAAAACTAAGGAAGTTGTGAACATTATGAATAATTACGTGATTGAATTTATGTTAACCTTGTAATTAATGTGTTGGTGAATATCATAATCATATTATTTGAATGGCATATATTTTTACAACATATGAATACATGATGAACTTAGTCGTGGTTAAATTGATATAAATGGAAGGAAAGATTGGCAAATGCCTCAAATAGAATTGCTATGAAAGCATGGAAAAGAGTATGAGTTAATAGGTAGTAAAAATATGCTTATATACATGCTTGAAAATGTGAATAAACTAAGTAGTGTGTACTTATGCTATGTTGTGTTGAGATGGGTTGCTAAGTTATGTGATAATTAGAAATGAGAGGTTAATGTTATTTAGACCAAGGCCAAAATATATTGAGTTGATTAAAGTGGTTTATGCTTATAAATTGAAGTAGTAAGCTTTATTTTTGAATTACGAACTTACTAAGCATTTCTTGCTTACTTTGTGTTAATTTCCTTGTATGCTTAGATATCGGAAGCTCGTTCGGGTTGGAAGTTGGCAGAGATCTCATCGCACTATCTATCGGCTATTTTGGTACCTATGGTTTGATAATTTTGGTTATAATGCCAGTATAGGTCGTATTGGCTAATGATAACCTACATGTATTGTTATGCTTTTAACCATTTGATTTGGCTTAATTGGTGATGTATATATATATATATATATATATATGCAATGGCCTTTGATATGTGGTTTATAATTGCTTGGTAAATGGCTTATTGATATTTAGTATTGAAAATACTAAATGGTTGAGATTTGAAATTGGTATGTTTGGAAATGACCTATTAGGATACTTGGTATCTAGTGAATTTTGGTATGGATTTATGCAAGATAAAGGCTTGATTGAGGATGGTTGGAATGTTCTTTTTATGCTATGTTATGGCACCTGTTGGTATAGTGTAGGTATGCACATGTGTGGGTGGAAAAATGGCTTGGTAAATAGCCTATTTTTGTTCACACGGCCTAGCACAAGGGCGTGTGGCTTGGCCGTATGGCACCCAGTTTTCACGGGCTGGTCACACGGGTGTGTGTGGCCATTTCGAAGGGCACACGGGCTAGACACATGGGCATGTGGTCTAGCCGTGTGAACGAAGTCAGAGAGTTACACGGAGTAGGACACAGGCTGGGACACGGCTATGTGATCCCATTTTGAATGTCCACAGGGCCTGAGACACGAGCGTGTCTCTTGGCCGTGTGAGGGACACGGCTGGGGCACACGGGCGTGTGGCCCCTGCAGTTTAAAAAATTTTCAAATTTTCGTAAAAATTTCCTGAGTTATCAGTTTAGTCCCAAACCACTTCTAATGCATGTTTTGGGCTTTGAGGGCTCGTGTTAGGGACTATATGATCGTATTTGAATTGTTTTTGTTTGGATTGAGAATTGAACATGAAATGTATGATGTTTGAGTTATAAGTCCAGTAATGCTCTGTAACCCCGTTCCGGAGTCGGATACGGGTTAGGGGTGTTACAACCTATAACAATTTTCTTAAAAGTCTAAGTCTAAACCTGTAGGATAGTTCCACATTGCCTTCTACTTTAGTGTTTGAAAACATGTCACATACTCGGAAGGATTTGCCTTGAGATGGGTCACCTAGTTGCCACACTTCACCACTAGTCCCACTAGCTGTGAAATGGGTCTAGTAGTGTTTTGAAAATTTGATGTGAATTTGAGAAAAATGTTTTGGTTAAAGATATGGCCTTCGAGTCTAGCGGCACCCGATCTACGCAGGTAAGTATTCTAACCCTTGATGTGATATACTTGTTGGGTAGATGGGCTTGAGGGATGTAGACTAGTATGTTAGGCATTGATGGACTTTAGGCTTAGCTTAAACAACTCTTTAAATTCATAAGACTTAACCTATCCAAACAAACCCGTGAACAAATCACTGGGTTAGGGTGTGGCAACAAGCATACGCATGTCTAGGATTGGATTCAGGGAGAGCTTGGTACTTGAGCAGTCCTAGTTACTCACCTCCTCTTCGCTGGAATCCTACCTGGTGCGTAGTGACTGTTCACCTTAGCCACGAGGATTTGTTGACGGGCCAAAATCTATAATTAAAACCCGAAAGGGACCAGCCACCCTATTTCGCAACCAAAATACCCCCAAGTTTTGTAAAATTCCGAAATACACTTGATTTGTGAAAATTTCCAAAATACCCCAGAATTATAAAATTACCAAAATCTGTGAAATTACCGAAACACTCTGGTTGAAAAAATTTCCAAAATACCCGTGGTTTGTGAAAATTTCCAAAACAACCGTGATTTTATAAATACCCATGTTTTGCAAATTTACCCGAAAACCCCTAGATTTACAACAGTAACTCGGTTTGCAAAATTAAATTTTCCAAAGTACCCCTGCTTTACAAAAAAAAACAGAACAACAAACAACATCAAAATATCTCTTTTTCAAAAAAAAAACCAAGATACCCCATTTTGAGGAAATTACCAAAATACCCACGTTTAAAAAAAACTTGTTTTCCAAAATACCCTTGCTTTATAAAAAAAATGTACCCAAATTACCTTTAATTCGAAGAAAATCACCAAGATACTCTATTTTGGAAAATACCCTGTAGGGCAAAACTACGAAAAAACCCCTGGGTAGTGAAATAACGAAGATACCCTTATGTGATGAATGTGAGTTCATGGATGTTATATGTTTGTTGATGTGTGATGGTTGAATGTATGTGGTTTCCAGAATTAGGAGATAAATCTGAGACTGAAACTGTAGATAGGTACGAATTCGAAAGAACTACTCTCAAACTACTATTCATATGACTGTTCGTGGTTAATCAGTGAAAGAAATTAATAATTCATAAAATTTCTAATTCAGATACTACGAGAATCAACGATGAGTGCTAGGAGAGGAAGAAGAGGCCGCGGCCGAGGCCGTGGAAGTGTTAGGACTGATGTGCTGACTCAGCTAGTTAGGGAGGTACTGAAGGAGGTTAAAGAAATCGGTGAAACACTTCGGGTTAGGTGCGTGGACTGTAAGAAAAAAAGAGATCGTAGTTTTCTAGGGTTGCAGTCTCGTTCTGTGAAGCATGTTAAGGTACGTCCAAACTTTCGGGTTTGCGAATATTGCAGAAGGCGTCATCCGGGTGAATGTTGAAGAAAGTCAGGAACGTGTTTAAGATGCGGGTCTGAGGAGCATAAGGCTCGGGATTGTTCAATCACTATTAAGTCGGGTATGTTTTATGTGGATGCTATATTTTTTGGTATAGAAACTGTATGCGTGCAATGGTTATATATTATTAAATTAGAGTGCGCAACGAAAACATAGTGGTGAGACTTGGGTAGTACGATTAGTAGTTAGTTGGAAATTTCGAGGACGAAATTTCTCTAAGGGGGGTAGAACTGTAACATCCTGAATTTTTGGGCCTATGCATTTAATGGGTGAATATGTGTAATGAGTTAATTTGAGCATTAGGGGTCCAAATTGGGCTCAGGATTGGGCTGAAGCCTTAGTTTTTTTCCTTAAAAAAAAACTCACACAACACACGACAACAACCAAAAACCCACAAACACCTGAACACTACTATTTTCTTTGAAATCAAATTCTCCAAGATACCCCTGCTTAAATATATATATATACCCCCTTAGTTTTGTAAAATTTTTGAAAATACCCTTGATTTGTAAAAATTTCCCAAAATATCCCTGATTTGTAAAATTACCAAATTTCCCCTGATTCGTAAAATGGCCAAAATACCCTGATTTGTAAGATGACCAAAACACCCCCGGATTACAAAATTACTGAAATACCCTGGATTGAAAAAATTTCCAAAATACCCTTATTTCATGAAATCAACAAGGAACTCTATTTTAAAAATTACGAAAATACCCTT
The DNA here is from genome assembly GCA_005393395.2 of Gossypium australe. Taxonomy (NCBI): domain Eukaryota; kingdom Viridiplantae; phylum Streptophyta; class Magnoliopsida; order Malvales; family Malvaceae; genus Gossypium; species Gossypium australe. The sequence continues at coordinate 25,634,982 of CM016625.1, read as the reverse complement.
GTAGGATAAAATTACGAAAATACCCCTGGGTATTGAATGTGGGTGTATGGATGTTGTCTGTATGTTGATTAATGAATGTAGGTTCGTGGATGCTACTTGTATGATGATGTTTGATGATTGAATGTGTGTGCTTCCTAGAACTAGGAGGTAAACTTGAGACTGAAACTGTAGATAGGTTCGAACTCGAAAGAATCACTCTTAAAACTACTTTTCATAAGATTGCTCGTGGTTAATCAGTGAAAGAAATTAATAATTCATAAAATTTCTAATTCAGATAATACGAGAATCAACGATGAGCGCTAGAAGAGGAAGAAGAGGCCGCGGCCGAGGCCGTGGAACTGTTAGGACTGATGTGCTGACTCAGCTAGTTAGGGAGGTACTGAAGGAGGTTAAAGAAATCGGTGAAACACTTCGGGTTGGGTGAGTGGACTGTAAGAAAAAAAGAGATCGTAGTTTTCTAGGGTTGCAGTCTCGTTCTGTGAAGCATGTTAAGGTACGTCCAAGCTTTCAGGTTTGCGAATATTGCAGAAGGCGTCATCTGGGTGAATGTTGGAGGAAGTCAGGAACGTGTTTAAGATGCGGGTCTGAGGAGCATAAGGCTCGGGATTGTTCAATCACCATTAAGTCGGGTATGTTTTGTGTGGTTGCTATATTTTTGGGTATAGAAACTGTATGCGTGCAATGTTTATATATTATTAAATTAGAGTGCACAGCGAAAGCATAGTGGTGAGACTTGGGTGGTACGATTAGTAGTTAGTTGGAAATTTCGAGGACGAAATTTCTTTAAGGGGGTAGAACTGTAACATCCTGAATTAATGGACCTATGCGTTTAGTGTGTGGATATGTTTAATGTGTTAATTTAACTGTTAGGGGTCCAAATTGGCTCAGGATGTGGTCAAGGCCTTGGTGAAATTTGTTTTTGGGCACTATAGGGTTTAAAAGGTGGTATCTGTGTTTAAAATATCAAAATGGGCTTGCGGCCCAGTGGTCAGTGGCACCACTTAGAGAGCAAGGAGGTGACGCCACACAAGAGAGTAAGGGGCCCAAATTCAAGTTTCATGGAGCCCAATTCTTTTAATTGAAGTTAGCTAATTTTCGGCATTAGGGTTAGGTGGAGTGGACGGCAACAAGGCTCAAAAATAGGAGGATTTATGTGAATGGGATAATGTAGATATTATAGTTGATAATATGGAAGATAAAGGAGAAAAGATAGGAATTATCTGCAAGGCTAAGTGGTGGCTGAATTTCAAACTCTTAGGAGGAGGAGAAATCGGTTTCTGATATGGCTAAGGAGTGCCGAAACTTTAAATAGTCAGGTGAGGGTTCTCTTCTTTATTTTTCGGCATTTAGGGTTTCCATCTTTTCTTTCTCTTCTTCTCTGAGTAAAAGCCGAAATTCCTAACCCTATTCCCTTATCTTCACTTTGATTCAAAAGCCGAAACTCCATTGTTCTTTTCTCTTCTTTCTTCTAAAAGCTGAAACCTCATAATCCTTTTTCTACATTCTTTTCTTTTGATCTTTAAAGCCGAACCTACCCCTAGTTTTCCGAAATTCTCTTTTGTTCTTCCTGCCGATTTCTTCATTCAAAGCTGAATCACCATAGACTTCTTTGAATCATCTTCTCTTCCTGATTTTCACAAAAAGCCAGAACCCTCTGGGAATAGCCGAATATTCTCTAGCAAGATCTCTTAGATCTAAAAGCCGGAAACACTAGTCCCTGAATCTCATATCACTTTTCGGGATTTCAAGGCAGATAGCGGTGGTGTTGGCTACGGATAGCATCTACTTAGAGGGTCTCGTTCTAACGGTAATCAGGTGTGTAGATCTCTAACACACTCTTTAACTGTAATTTATGTGTTATGGCTAAAAAGCCAGAAATTGGCTGTGTAGACAGTCGAATAAAACCCTGAAAGGGTTAGGCAATGGATGCCAGGTACGTAATCATAGAAATCTCTATGTGTATCGATGTATGCGATAAACTGAAATCTCTTAAGTAATACATTGTTTGATTTTGCATGTATGTATGCATGGGATGGGATTGATATGATGAAGGGGAAGAAGGTCGCATAGCGATCGGTGGCTTTGCCACATAGGTCACATAGTGATCAGTCTTTATGACAGGCAGCTCAGCTGTCGAAATGCTACGATGTATTATTAAGGTTGCATGGCGATCGGTGGCTTTGCCACATAGGTCACACAGTGATCGATCTTTAAGACAGGCAGCACAGCTGTCGATATGGTGTGTAGCGATTGGCGGGTTGATTGTAGAAATCCCCAAGGTGTGATGGTTGGTACGGGTTGGTGTGTAGAGGACGGATTTCTAGGCTGGGATGGGCCATGATGCATATATAGTTACCCTTGTATACGGGCCAAGGCCATAATGTGTTTGTGGGCTAAGCCTTTGATGTGTTTTCAGGATTTACACACTGAGTCTTGGTGACTCACCCTATTATTTTTCCCTAACTTTGCAGATAAGCAGTAGATCGTGGACATAGGAGCAAAGGAGGACTCGAGGGGCCATCAAGTTTTTATTTTTATAGATTATTTCAGTTTTTCTTTAAGTTTTAATTTTTGGAATATTTATGTAGTAAGGCCCCATAGTTTATATTTCACTGCTTAATTTTTAATATTTGCAACTTATGAAAATTTTTCAAAAGGTTTAATTATTCAAAATAATAATAATACAAGTTTTTTTTCAAAAGGTCACCTATTTATTCAAATATTGTCTAATTAACTTACGATTTCCGAAACCAACGAAGCAAAAGTTTTCAATGTACAACCCGTAGCATACCAGATCCGGTCGAAATGTATGGGCTGGGTTTGGGGTGTTACAGTGAATGGAACAGTGCTCGACATTCCCTTATCTCTCTAAGGCTATCTCTAGGCCACAATGCCCTAACACATAGTAAAAAGGGCAAGTACTCACAATACCAACATATCATTTTTTACAAATTCACAGCACACATAATTAGGGCTCACACATAGTAGTAGAGCTCACACAATATAGTTCTCAATAACGCAGTTCACTTTGGCAGAGCTCTCAATACTGCAGGGCTCGCAATACACTTAACATCACAATAATATATGGGTTTGCACATGTATATGGGCTCGCATAGTACAGGGGTTTGCACACCTATATAAGCTCGCATGCGACATGTGACAGAGTTTTCTTATCATAGGGTTCACACATACATATGGGTTCGTACATAGCTTATGGGTTCTCACATGCATACAGGTTTGCAGAACATATATGGTTCACACAATGAAAATGTTTGCATATCATAGGGGCTCGCATACTAATATGGGCTCACATGTATTAAGGCTCGCACGGAAATATAGGCTCGCATGCATTAAGGCGATAGGGTTCGCATATTTCATATACCAAGGCCCGCAGATTACATGCCAGGGTTTGCATGCCTTACCTGGGCCTTCTTGAGCATGCAATTGGTGTTAAGTGAGATATGCAAAAACACTCACTTGTGGTTCATTGTTGACTGTCGAAACTACATCACATTCTGCTTGCTCTTATCCTTGCTCATGGAAGCTCACTCACCAACAAAGGCTTCGCATATCACACAAAATCATACAAGTTATTAGCATTCACAACAAAATGTCTATCCTAAAACACATGACCGCTCGCCACTCTGCTAAGTTTAGCGAACTTACCTCGCGTAACTTAAATCCTCTAATTATTACAATTATACTCAAATAGATCCTTGCTTTTCACATCCTAACACAAAATCTAATACTTAATTACAAATTTAATCCATTAATTTTACAAAATTTCAATAATTAACATTTTTCAAAAAATCTCGTTCATCTTCAATCTCATAGAGCAAAAATCATTTGATTCATACATTTCCTTTAAAGATTTGTTAAATCAAGTTTATAAAGCTCTTGATAATGTCAAAATGAGTTGAAAATCATTTTCAAATCTTCACTTAGCTCACTATTACATGATTCACCATTTTTTTAGCAAAATCAAGCTTTAAAATTATAGATCTTATGTTTTGTTGCTTAGATCTATAAAAACACAATTTGAAATCACATAATAAACATTTAATCCACAAGAAATCAAAATGTTTACATCTTCGAACGTCTCTACGTAATTGAATTAATTTGAGCAAAAATGAGCTAAGTGTTGATGAAAAATTGAAGAAGAAAGAGTGGATTTCTTTTAAAATTAAGGAGGAAAAAGTTGTTTGGATGCTAGGAAAGGATGAAAGGAATTTGAGAGAAAACTCTTAAATTTTAGATATAACAAACTTTTGCAATGGTTGAAAGTGTGGAGGGAAAGGACAGTGGATGGACTTATATAGCCAACCAAAATTTAAAATTTGGGCTATTTACCCTCAAGCCCTGTCCTATTTTTCTCCCTTGTTCTTGTCGAAACCATTTTTAAAATCTAGTTTAGAAAAATGGGGATCGACTTTGAAAAACGAAAATGGAGTCGCCACTAATCCCTTTTTACTTAGGTGTGATTGGATCACCTTGTAAAACATTTTATTTTTAAAATATTCAATTTTGGTCCACGTAAACAAAAAAAACGGGTTCGGGAGTCGATTACGTATGAGGAAGGGTTAGCACCCTCATAACGCCCAAAAAACCGGTACCTAATCAGTAAAATCATGTCCGAATGTTTGAAATTTAAAAGTATTTAAAAATATGATTTCTTTAAAAAAAAACTTCGAGCACTTTAAGTTAAAATTTGAGATTTTCTTATTCCAAAGGAATATAAACATCACATCCAACACGTTAGGACATGATATTTTAAAACCTTTGTAATCAAAAATCGTCTCACGATTTACAAAACTTGTTAAAATGATATTTAGTTATTTAGCCAAACGGAAAATCGCACCCAGCACTTTAGGGCACTATTTTCCGAATTTCTAAATACCTAAACATTGCCTTATTTTTTAAAAAACTTTAAATGAAATATAGTAATTTTGCAAAAAAAAATATATTTTATACTTCAAATAATAATAATCCATGTGACAATATTGCATTTATACATTTTCGAACATAAATATTTATAACATGCTAATATTTAAGATAGGCAATAATAATATGAAATACAACAAATAATAAATCCTACAATTACAAATATATGATGAAGTATAGGCAAATATAATAAACAATAAATTAACTATGAACATATTTCATACAAATTTAAATAGATAAAAAGAACAACAATATAAACAATGTGTTAAAAAAATATAATGATTTTAAAAAATAAAAAAAAATATTAAAAAATGAACACATTATAAATAATTATAATATTATAATATGTAGCACTTAAAAAATAATATAATATTTAATATATATGTATATATATAAATACTAAAATAATATGTAATAATAAGACAAAATAATAGATATTTACAATTTAATAAATTAATATAGATAATTATTATAAAATATTTAATATAAACATAAATTAATATCAAAATTTAAAAAAATTAAAAGAGGGAAAAAAGATTAAATTGAAATATAAACAGATTTCCAGGGTTAATTTAAAAAATTGAATTAGTTAATAGGACGTAATTAAATTAAATAAAATAGCGGAGGGATCAAAAGAGTAATTTTCCCATTTAAAAAAATACGCGGACCCTTGTTCGGGTCCAGGTCGACGCGCGGATCCTGCTTTGCCAAAACGGCGCCGTTTGCTTTCACCTATAAATATTAGTTTTATAAAAAAAATCATTTAGTTAGGTGTTTTTTTAAAAAAAACTTTGAAAAACTCTCTGGACCATTTGTCCCTCTGCCTGAACTCCTGTTCGTCGGATTGCTGGGCCACGCGCCATATGCACCTCCATGGCCGGTGGCCGGAGGCCTAGAACGTCTGATTTTCGTCGTCGAAAGGTAACCTCTTTCCCTTTTTCTCTGCGCAAATCTGCTTTTATTTCTCTGAGTTTTTTTTTTTTTGACAATGCTTTTAGTCTGTCTGTGTGAATCCCCCATTTACATGTTTTTGTGAGGTTTATGTAGCCTCAAAAATAAAAAGTGAAAAAGGAAATAAAAGATTGGTTGCCATCTGTTGTGATTCTTTCCTCCTTGTGCAGGTGACGAAAACGCGGCGGCGATGAAGGCTTGCGCAAGCTGCGGTGCGAATTAATGGCATGACCGAAGGGCTGTTGGAGTCAATTGCAGCGCGAGGCTGGGGATACTGCTTGCTACGGTGCCTAGGGTTTCCAAAAAACCCTAGGCTCATTATTTTCGGTTTAGGTTATTGGGCCCCTTTGGGCCATGTTGCTTTTGGACTGGGAATGTTTTCTTGGGCTCATCGGGTTTAGGTCTCTGTTTAAGTCTGTTAGTGGGTTTAGTATTTGGGTCAAGGGTATATATGTTAATTGGGTCTGTAATTCGGGCTTTGGGTATTTAGTGGGTTGGTTTATTTAATTGGACTGTAAATAAACCTGGACATTTTGGTTTTGGTTATTTTTATTCTGATTTTCAAGGCCCCGGTCAAATTGGGCCTATAACAGCTGCCCCTCTTTTCTCATTGTCGTGTAACGAGAATAGAGCAAAGACAATAGAAGGACCAATTTTGCCCGGTCTTGGCCAAGCCACTCCGTCTTGATCCTTGCCTCTTCAAACGGCTTCCAAACCCAACTGTCTTTTTAGGTATTGGAACTTCGTCTTGATTTCAGTAAGTCTGCTAGCTTTATTCTGCTTCTTGCAATTTCAAGAATGCCAAATTGATGTCTTTGATCTACTTCCTACAACTTCAGGAAGATAAGATCTGAAAGTGCCTTTTGATCTGCTTCCTACAACTTCAGGAATATGAGATCTTCTATATTTAGTCTACTCCCTACAACTTCAGGGAAATAAGGCTGAAATTCTTTTCGATTTGCTTCCTACAACTTCAAGAAGATGAGATCTTCTGTCTTCGGTCTGCTCCCTACAACTTCAGGGAGATAAGACTAAAATCTTCTTTTGATCTACTTCTTACAACTTCAGGAAGATAAGATCTTCTGTTTTCAGTCTACTCCCTACAACTTAAGGGAGATAAGGCTAAAATTCTTTTCGATCTGCTTCCTACAACTTCAGGAAGATGAGATCTTCTGTCTTCAGTCTACTCCCTACAACTTCAGGGAGATAAGGCTGAAATGGTCTTTTCGATCTGCTTCCTACAACTTTAGGAAGATAAGATCTTCTGTCTTCAATCTACTCCCTACAACTTCAGGAGATAAGGCTGAAATTCTTTTTGATCTGCTTCCTACAACTTCAGGAAGATGAGATCTTCTATCTTCAGTCTACTCCCTACAACTTCAAGGAGATAAGGCTGAAATGTCTTCTGATCTGCTTCCTACAACTTCAGGAAGATAAGATCTTCTTTTTTCGATTTGCTCCACTGCAACTTCAGGGAGATAAAATCTTCTGTTTTTAGTCTACTTCACTGCAACCTCAGGGAGATAAGACTAAAACGTCTTCGATCTGCTTCCTACAACTTCAGGAAGATAAGATCTTCTACTTTCGATTTGCTCCACTGCAACTTTAGGGAGATAAAATCTTCTATTTTTAGTCTACTCCGCTGCAACCTCAGGGAGATAAGACTAAAACGTCTTCGATCTGCTTCCTACAACTTCAAGAAGATAAGATTTTCTGCTTTCGATTTGCTCCACTGCGACTTTAGGGAGATAAAATCTTCTGTTTTTAGTCTACTCTGCTGCAACCTCAGGGAGATAAAACTAAAACTCTTCGATCTGCTTCCTACAACTTCAGGAAGATAAGATCTTCTTGCTTTCTTCAATCTGCTCTACTGCAAATTCAGAGAGATAAGACTGAAAGTGTCTTTTGATCTGCTTCCTGCAACTTCAGGAAGATAAGATCTGAAACTTCACTGATATCGCTACACCGTCTACTGAAGGACATATCCTGTAGACTCGGTTTCATATGTTATGAGTGACATGAATGGAACATGTCATGAAAATGATTCCTTTTAAAGGATTAGGATGCAAAGATTGTAATGAATCAAATGCTCCTAATGAGATTTGCTATGATGCAAAAATGTTATGAGTATGATTCCTACTTTAGGTGTTATCACTCATTTGTTTTTCCATTCGTTCATCAATCATGCTCTGTTCAACCAGCTTGCCCCAATATAATTTCTGAGTCAGCCCCGCTTGAACCTTGGGACATGAAGTTGGTATCTCCCACTGCAACTTCAGGGGAATGACATTTGGTTTCTTTCATATTTCTGTTACCACTCAGAGGTACAGAACTTGTATCACTTTCAATCTGTTACACCATTCCCTGGGTGAAATGACCAGATGTATGTGTCTGAACAGATGCAGGGTATCCTAACAATGATCCCCTTTTACACTTGGATTGTGTAACACCCCAAACCCGGCCCATGCGTTATGATCGGATCTGACATGTCACATGAGAAAAACATGTTAAATCCTTTTTATTCGTACTAAAATAGGTATTATCAAGAAAACAAACTTGATTTGAAACATATGATAAAACACTACTAATCTCAAAGGTTGATTGATAAATCGGTAATTTGAAATAGAGACCTTATAAACTGTGACTTTTGAAAACGACGTTGAAAATTCGAAAGAGAATCCGGGTCTTTTGAAAATTTCGTTGATATTTCGAAAGAAAATATCCGTGTTAAAAATATTTGTAAAAGTTTATTTTGAAATCCATTTGTTAATCGATTTTGGAAAACCTTTATTTAATTTTTTTAGAAAATTCCCATTTAAAACAATTTAAGCAAAATAATAAGTATATCAAACATAAAGCAAATAATAAAATACTCCAGAGGCCTTATTACAACATAAAAACCCAAAATAGTAAAGTGAACGAAGATAGAAATCTAAAGTTCCAAAATAAAAACACCATTTCTGAAGTATGGCCTCCACCGAGTCATCCATGGCCCAAGTCCACGTCCCTGAGCATTACCTACAAGGGTTAAGAGAAAAGGGGGGTGAGTTACAAGAACTCAGTGTGAAATCCCCTACCGTCATCCACTAGGCCTGAACACACAAAGTAAAAACTTGGGCCTGAGCCCATAAAGCATAATCTTGGGCCGAAGCCCATTTACAAAAATAATGTATAAACTTTCTAATGTGAATGAAATGCAATTCCCAAACCAATCCTAATAATCCATCCGCTACACACCACCCGTACCAACCAACACACTTGTGGGGATCAAGTCAACCCACCCCGCCAACACACCAATCGCAGGCATTAAGCCATTTATAACAAATATAATTGTGGACAAGCCACCAGAATAACAGAATTTACATGGCATTGCCACTATACAGATTTGTGGCAGAGCCACCAAAATATGTGGCAGAGCCACCAAAATATGTGGCAGAGCCACCAGAACTTCTCTTCGATATTATCCCATCCCATGCAAAATCATGTATATAATGCATAGCAATTAATGATTTTTACAATATAACAACAGTAATTTATTCGGATATTCATTACAAACGTATGGCCCATTATAACAATTTATCAAATTGGCCTATCTAGCCATAATATCAGATTGGCCCATTTATCAAAAATATCAAATTGGCCCATTTATCAAAATATCAGATCGGCCATTAACACTTTTACAAATCGGCCTATTAGGGGCATTTTCGTAATTCGGTAATTTCGCAATCCAGACTTAACTACTAATTTTGGGCTTAAAAATTTAAACTGTCCATCTGCGTCGTACTGACTAAATTGACTATAACTTGAGTTAGAAATCTCGAAATCTAAATCCGTAAATTTTCCTTGAAACTAGACTCATATATCTTCTTACTAAAAGTTTTCCAGAATTTTTGGCTTAACCATTTAGTACAGTTTATTCCTTAAAATTTCCCTTGTTTCACTGTCCAACGATTCTGACCTCTCTTACCCAAAATCAAATATCTCATTGTACAGTTTTCAACTGCTGCCACTTGTTTCTATTAAAACTAGGCTCACTAAGGAATCTATACATATAAATTATAACTCATAACTCACTTTGTACAATTTTATACGATTTTTCCAAGACAGATTAGGGAACCACGAAGTCATTCAGAACCAGTCTCACAAAAATTTACATATCTCAGAATATTAAATTCCTTTTCCTTCTCTATTTCTTCCATATTAAAATAGACACAGTAAGATTTAATTTGATATCTTATTCACTTTCAAATTCCCTTTCTCCTATTTTTCATGATTTTTCAAAAACACACCCCTGCTTCTAACCGAAACTATTTTATTACAAAATACGATTACCACTACGATCATATGCACGCCCGAGTGATCACGGATGCCGGTTTTTGGTTTTCTTCGGTATTTCGACCGATTCACAGAATATTTCATTCAAACTTTCAGAGAAGTGTGAGATTACACACCATTTCAGATATGTATACGGAAGGGTACGAGATTACACACCTGATTTTGATTTCCTAAAGAACCACTCGTCGTTGACCTAGAACAATGCCAACCAAAAGTTAGCCTCGGATTTCCAAAAGATTTTGTATCACTTACACTTGAATCACTTACCACTATGTCCGAAGGTAGAATATATTGAGTGATTTCGTCCCTAAAACATAATCGATTAGTCAAAACTTCGATCCGTTTAACACAATAATCGAGTAGTGATATCGAATGGACTATGAAAAGACTCCTTACCTTAATCGATGGTAATCCCAATTCCCCCCAATTGGCTTATGACTTGAGATGATTAGGCAATGATGTGATATTCGGCCAATCCAGTAGAATACTACAAATAAAAGATTATCAAGATGTGAGGGAGTAAGGGAGAACACCATTTCGGTTTTAGAATCAAGATGAAACAACCAAATAATGAGGGACTCTCATTCGGCTAAAGAGAAAAAGAATGAAAAGATTTGAATAAAAACACTTACCCAATTTAATCAAGAAAGAAAAGCCCAACTTGGAAGATGGAGAAGATGATCAATTAGGCTAGGTGGTTTCGGAAAGACAAAGAAAGAAAAGTACTCATTAATGGCTTTAGAGTTTCGGCAATAGGAGAAGAAATTGGAGAAAGCAAAAGACACCAAAATGCTAAGGAGAAAACAACCTCTCAAGCACCAAAAAATTGCCAATTGCCTATAGAAAATTCGGCTATCCTCTCCCTTTCCCAAACCATTATCATCTTTACCAAAAGATGAACATAGACCAAATAAAACCTTTCCAAAACATCCCCCGCAAAAAATGCCAACATGCTCCCTCAACTTGCCTTTTTCTTTTGATTTCTTTCCCTATCCTCATCCTTTCCTTATTCCTTTAGCCACATTGCCAAAATTAAAAAGTCCACCTTGCCTAAAATACTACCTTGGCTGACACTTAGGGAAAGAACACAAAAAAATAGTCAAAATTTTGTACCAAGTGGGATTCGAACCTCTTCCCTTAAAGCCTTTCATGTGACACCACATCCTCTTTACCATATGCTCATTTATACAAGCAAATTGCTCTCTTATTTCCATAATCCTTGATGCCACTTACTATCTCTCCTTAATAGGCTTAAACAAAAAATTTCACTAAGGCCCAACTTGAACCCGAAACTTCATAGAACCCCGTAATTTTCTAAAATCACCTTCTTAATAAGTCCAACTTAAATTAATGTTGTTCTCTTGTTCTCAAATTTTTAAACACTCCTACGCCCAAGGCCCAATGGGCCTAATCTTATTAGGCCCAATTTCGGGATGTTACAGATTGTGTAACACCCCAAACCCGACCCAAACACTACAACCGGATCTGGTATGTCACTAAAAAGATTTTACAAAACATGTCGCATTTTGGAAAATAATTACTAGGTTTATACCTTTATTCCGAAAGCTTAAGAATTCATTAAAGAATAAAATATTAAGTCATAAATTATCTTGGTGGATTTTAAATGAAAACTGAAATTTCATACAAGTCTTAACTTAATTGAAAACATAAAATTTAAGATAAAAGCCCAACAAAATCCCAAAACATAAATGGTAATCTAGTGGCCCATGGCCTTATTACAAGGAAATTTAAACCCATTAATTAAAACAAAATAAAATATTAAGCTAAGTCTTTATGCCGAATTCTTAACGCTCTGTCGCATGGCCTTGCCCTCTCCTCCAGCCCGGTCCAATGTATTAAGTGTCACCTGAAATGGTTAAAATAATAGGGTGAGTCGCGAGACTCAGTGTGAAACCCTCATGCACCATTAAATTTGGGCCTTAGCCCCTCAGATCACAGTATAAAACTTAATATAAAAGATAACATGCAAAGCCCAACCCAAAACCTAAGTTTCCATCCGCTACACACCCCCTTACCTGCCATTCACACTATTGGGGATTTCTACAATCAACCCACACTGCTACACACCATTGATAGCAGTCATGCTACTCATCGTCAGAGTTGTGACTGAGTCACCAGGCTGAAATGGCATAAGCGACCAGAACAGATCACTTCCCCTTTCATCAATCACCCAACCCCAAGTATATATAAAACAATCGACATATATCACATATCATTTAACAGAATCAATCACTGCTGAGTGGCAGAAATCACTAACCTAATATTTAGCCTTTACCCTTTTTCGGGTTTCCAAACGATATGCCAGGTTTTCGGCATTTAACATGGTATAACAGATTTATTACATATATATATATATATACTAGCAATCAATCTAATGGTGTGGAAGTGTTACACACCTGATTAGTGTCGATACTCTTGCTTAACCGATCTACAACTTGCTCAAAAAGCCGGAAAGATATGAAAATAGGCTTTCTCCTATAATCGGCCATGGTTAGTGTTCTTTCCGTTTTTACATACTAAAATCAATAGACTTTCTTACCTTGAAATCCCAGAAGTACCTTGATTCGAGTATTACTGAACTTATGACTTAGAGATCTACACGATTGACTCCTCTTCAGATCCCAGAATGCCGAAAATAAGAGTGAAATAAGAGATTAGTTTCTAATAGCCATTCGGCTAAGGACTTTGAAAAGCCGAAAGAACATTTGAAATCCCGAAATCAACACTTACCTATTGTTTCCTTCAAATTTTGGCACAAGTAAACTCCATTAAAGAAGATTCGGCAACTTCAGGAGGTGAGATCTTAGTGATTTCGGCTTTAAAGAATTGGAAAAAATAAAAGCAAGGAATGGGTAGAGAGATTCGGCCAAAAGAAAAGTGGAAAAAATAGCAGGGTTTCGGCAATTGAGACTTCAGGAGTTTTGGTTTCTGTTAGAAAAAGAAAGGAGAAGAGAGAAAGAATGGAGTAGAAATTTCGACAGAGAAAAGAGAAAAGATGAGAGCTTTAGCAGCAAATTTTGGCATCCCCCCTTTATATAGAAAACTGATTCCTCCCCTTAGCAGAGATTGATTTTCGGCCAACTCTGCAATCAAGAGATTAACCTCATCCCTTTCCCTTATCTTGATCTATTATCTCCTCAAAAATAGCCTTTATCTGCTTATTATCCACATAAAATAAATCCCTAAATATTAGCCTTTATCTACTTATTATCCACATAAAATAAGTCCCTAAATAATAGCCTTTATCTGCTTATTATCCACATAAAATAAATCCCTAAATAATAGCCTTGTGCCGTCCCCCCTAGCTCCTCTTCAAGTGCCGAATTTTAGCCCTAAAACCTGGGCTTCAAGCTGCCAAAATTTGGGCCTTCCTCATGCACAAGTGACGCCACTTTTAGCTTCCCCTTACTGTGCCCCTAGTTGCTGGGCCACAAGCCCAGTATGTCACTTAAACTACTAATACTTTAATTTAAGCCCTTAGAGTGTCTAAATAAAATATTTATTCAAAGCCTCAGCCCAAACCTGAGCCCCATTTGCACCTCAAATCCTTAGATTAATATTTTAAGCACACACTATACAAAATGCATAAGCCCATAAATTCAGGATGTTATAGTTCTACCCCCATTAAAGAAAATTTTGTCCTCGAAATTTCCAACTAACTATTAATCGTACTACCTAAGTCTCATCACTATGCTTTCGCTGCACACTCTAATTTTAAAGCCAAAAGAAACACTTAGTATACTATGGTAGGATACACACCATTGTTCGCATCTGAAGCGTCTCCCTCCCCTTGGCGACATGCTGCATAGACCAACGCTGTCTGCCTTGCCTCAGCATAACCTGCACCTCTACCTGGTGCTCCACGACCGCGTTCATTACCATTATCGCCCCTGGCTTGTCTGCGGCCCCTTGGTGGTTGTTGATCACCTCTCCCAGCCTGATCAGAGCCTCGTCCCGCTGGCTGTGTTTGATCCACCAGCGGACAGTCCTTAATCATATGCTCCGTGGATCCACACCTGAAACATCCACCCGTTCTTCTTCTACACTCCCCAGAATGTGCTTTCCCGCACCAATTACTAATCGATTCTGATTCCCCACAATAAGTGTCGGGGCACGGGCTGGCCCATCAGACCTAGGACTTTTCTGAGAATTTCTAGATGATCCCGACGGCCCAACATTCCTCTTATCCCTAATCCTATCCTTATCCTTATCCCTTTCTTGTTTTTCAGTCTATTTTACTCCCTCAGCTATCTTAACTTTCTCAACCAGGACAGCAAAATCTCTCTCTCACTGCGGAGCTATCAAAACCCTTAACTCATTCCGTAATCCATCCTCGAACCGAACACAACGTTCATATTCAGTTGCTACCATTCCTCGAGCGTAACGGCTCAAGCGCAGAAACTCCGCCTCATATTCAGCCACAGATTTACTTCCCTGCACCAGATTCAAAAATGCCTTCCTCTATGCATCCACGTAGCTGGCCCCAACTGTAACATCCTAAATGTGGGCCTGCGCATTTATATGATAGTTTAATATGTTAAATTGAGATTTTAAGGATCGGGCTGATTTTTTTTATATATTTGGATTAGGGTTTAAATTATTACTCTGGGTATTTTAAAGTGATATATATTGGGCTTTAAAATTTGGGTTAGGTGGCTAATAAATGGTGTTAGCCCATAATTTAAGTAGATAGTTAATTAAGTGACAAGCTGGGCTTGTGGTCCAAAGATTTGAGGAGCTTTAAGTGGGCATAAGGTGCCGTCATAAGGGGGGAGGAGTTTGGGCCAAGTGAGGGCTACTTAGGCCCAAGTTTTGGGTCAAAAATTCGACACTTAGGAGCCTTAGGAGTGGACGGCACACTAGCTACAAAATATGGATTTTAATTCTTTTATTTTCTTGATAAATAGGAAGATAATGAAGAGAAAGATGAGGGCTATTTTTGAGGAGATAAGGGATTAAGATAACAAGAAAGATAAAAGCTATCAGATGACAGCAGATTTGGCCGAAAATCCAACTCTGGGAGGGGGAGTGTATTACCGAAATCTATATAAGCCAAGTGATCATAATTTCTTTCAATTTTTCTTTCTTCTTCCTCATCTAGCCGAATTTCTCTTCTTCTTTTCTCTCAAAACCTTTTCTTTGCCGCAACTCTCCAAACACAGTTTACTTTCCCCTCTTCTCTTCTCAAAGCCGAATCTACAAGTGAAATCTCTGTTTCCCGAAGGTGCACCGTAAGCCGTATACTCCTCTTTAATCCGGTGAGTTTCAGGATTTCTCCTTTTTCTGTGATTCCTTTATTTTTATCAAGCTCCTAATTCAAATCATTATTTCAAAGGCCCTGTCGATTATACTCTTTATCCCTAGAAGCTGAATCTGTTCCATTAAAGCTGATTTGGTGGAAAAGCCGAAGGTAGGTGGTGGTAGGTTTGGCCGTATGGCCTTCCATGATTCTTTTTGCTTTGGCCGAATATTATTTGGGTTAGTTTGGTTGTGTGTATCGGTTGGTTTGATATTTGTTTTGGTGGTGGCCGAATATAGGTAGGGAGGTGACGTTCCTTAGGGATTTTCGGGATTCGACAAATAAGGCTCTACGTTAAGGATAATAGATTTTCGCGATAACAGGTGTGTAATACTTCCCCACCATCTAGATCTAATCATAAAATGCATGATCATAAGATTTATATGTTTTGATAATTGCCAACATCTCGGTTTATTGATGAAAGCCCAATGAGGGTAAAAGCGGATCACCAGGTTAGTAAATAATCTGTTTAAATGTTATAAGTAAAATGCTTGTATGTGATTGCATAGGTTGGGTTGATGAAAGGAGGAAGTTATACGTTATATGTGTAGCGGTTTTACCGTGATCTGATGTAGCGGCTAATGCCGTGAACTGTTATACGGGCTTCGGCCATTAAATGTTATACGGGCTTCGGCCATTATATGTTATAAGGGCTTCGGCCATCATATGTGGATGAGCAGCATGACTGCCATCTTGGCGTGTAGCGGTGTGGGTCGATTGTAGAAATCCCCAATGGTGTGAACAGCTGGTACGGGGGCGTGTAGCGGATGGAAACCTAGCCAAACGGGTTGGGCCTTGCATATTATTTGTTATTAATTTTTATTATGAGTATTAAACTGTTTATTTTGTCTAATGGGCCTAAGGCCCAAAATCTAGTGGTGCATGAGGGTTGCACACTGAGTCTCGCGACTCACCCTTTTAATTAACATTTCAGGTGATACCTAGTGCTTCGAACCGGGCTGGAGAGAAACGCAAGGTGGCCATGCAGAAGAATATGAAGATTTGGCAAAAAGGACTCCAGTTAATTATTTTATATTGTTTTTTTAATTAATGGATTTTAAACTTCGATGTAATAAGGCCATGGGCCACTAGTTTATATTTTGTTTTATTATGGGCTTTTATTACTTTTAGTTATTTAAATTTTTATTTTAATTAAACTAAGGCATGTAATTAAGTATGGGTTTTATTTTACAAAGGCATATTCTTTATAAAATATATTTGGGCTTTTCTGAAAATACGACATGTTTGACAAAATTTTTCTTAGTGACATACCAGATCTGGTCGTGGTGTTTGGGCCGGGTTTGGGGTGTTACAAATTGGTATCAGAGCCCGGTTCAAAACTCGGCTTTGGGATTTTGGGGCTCAAAACATTTTCTAAAAATGAGTTTCTGAAACATGTATATTTATAAGTGATACAGGATGGTTTTCTCGGCATGGCACCTGCGTCTCCGGCCCAAGTCCGCCAAGTAAGCATTCTGAACCATTGTGTGATATATTTATGTGGGCTTAGTGGGCCTAGTGGGACGTAGACTAAGTTAGAATTAGAACTTGATGGACTCTAGGCTTAGTACAAACTACTTCTTAAAAATTCATAAAACTTAATTTCACTGAACAAACCCGTTAACGAGCCGCAAGGCTAGGGTGTGGTAACCGTCATACGCATGTCTAGGAAGGATCCGAAAGAGCCTGGTATTTAAGCAGTCCTAGTGACTCACCTCCTCTTCGCGGGAATCCTACCTGGTGCGTAGTGACTGTTCACCTTAGTCGAGTTAGGGTGTGGCAATGGGCATACGCATGTCTAGGAGTGGATTCAGGGAGAGCCTGGTACTTAAGCAGTCCTAGCGACTCACCTCCTCTTCACTAGAATCCTACCTGGTGCGTAGTGACTATTCACCCTAGCTACGAGGATTTATTAATGGGCTAAACCTTATAATTAAAACCCGAAAGGGACCAACCACCCTATTTTTTTTTTTGAAAAAAAATCCCAAGGTTTTGTAGAAAAATCTCAAAATGCATTTGATTTGTGAAAACTTCCCACTAACCATGATTTTATAAAATACCTATGTTTTGAAAATTTATCGACAATCTTACGTTTACAAGAATAACCCGGACCATGAAACTGGATTTTTTTTAAAAGCACCCCTATTTGAAAAAAAAAACAACATCAAAGTTTGAAAAATTACCAAACTACCATTGTTTTGCAAAATAACCAAAATACCCCTAGTGGGTAAAATTTTTGAAATAACCCCGAACTTCAAAATTTTCGAAATACCCCCGAACTTTAAAATTTCTGAAATACCCCCGAATTTCAAAATTACCGAAATACCCCCGAATTTCCAAATTACCAAAATACCCCCAGATTTCAAAATTTCTGAAAATACCCCTGTAGGATAAAATTACGAAAATACCCCTGGGTAGTGAAAACAACAACACAGCAACAACAACACTATTCTGTAATGAACGTGAGTTCATGAATATTGATGATTGAATGAACTTGAAATTGTATTGTGTATGTATTCGAAAGAACTACTTCTTAAAACTATTCATCATAAGACTGTTCGTGATAAGTCAGTGGAAAGAAATAATGATTCATAAAATTCTTAATCAGATAAAAGCAAATCGGAAGAATGAGTAGGGTCGAGGACGTCCGCCGCGTGGACGCGGTAGGGGTAGGATGACCCTGTCTGAGCCAGTAGGGTCTGGCCATGGGTCAGGTAACGAACTATCGGATCTTCCAGCTGTGGAGGGAGAGTTACGGGATCAGGCGACTAGAGATGATGCCGTATCCCAGGCGATGTTGCAAGTCCTGGAGAGAGTTGCTGGAGTGGGCATGGGCACAGGAGCCCGGAAATCTGTGCCAGAGCGGCTTAAGGCCAATGGGGCAGAAGTGTTTAGGGGAGTTTCTGGGGTAGCCCCTAACACAGCTGAGTACTGGATGGAAGTGACTGAGCGCATAATGGATGACTTAGACTTCACGGTAGAGGAGAAGTTGAAAGGGGTCGTGTTTCTCCTCCGAGATGAGGCCTACCAGTGGTGGCTCACGGTGAAAGAAGGTACTGCCGCAGACCGGATTGACTGGGACTTCTTTAGGGAGTCATTTCAGGGGAAGTATGTCGGGGCCAGCTATATAGATGCCCAAAGGAAGGCATTCCTGAACTTGGTACATGGAAGTAAGTCTGTGGCCGAATATGAGGCCGAGTTTCTGCGCTTGAGCCGTTACGCTCGAGGAATGGTAGCAACGGAGTATGAACGTTGTGTTCGATTTGAGGATGGGCTGAGAAATGAGTTAAGGGTTCTGATAGCACCGCAACGGGAAAGGGTTTTTGCTGTTTTGGTAGATAAGGTTAAAATAGTTGAGGAGGTGAAACGGGTTGAGAGACAAGAAAGGGATAAGGATCGGGGTAAGAATAAGAGGAGTTTTGGGCCATCAAGAGCATCGGGGAATTTTCAGAAGAGGCCTAGGGCTGATGGGCCAGTTCGTGCTCCGACAAGTCAAAATCAAGCATGTTCTAAATGTGGGAGGATGCATTATGGGGAGTGCAGAATAAAAATAGGTGGATGCTTTAGGTGTGGGTCCACAGAACATCTGATTAAGGACTGTCCCCAGATGGATCGGGGGCAGCCAGCGGGCTGAGGAGCTGATCAAGTGAGGAGAGGTGATCAGCTTGGACCAAGGGGTCGTGGTGCAGGTAGAGGAGGAAATGGGGCTGGTCGTGGTCGTGGAGCACCTGGTAGAGGTGCCAGTAATGTAAATGCAAGGCAGCCGGGTCTAGTTTATGCAGTTCGTCGACAGGAGGATGGTGACGCACCGGATATCATAACCGGTACATTTCTTATAGCTGACAGCCCTTTTCTTGCTTTGATTGATATTGGGTCAACCCACTCCTATATTGCATGTTCGATATCTGAGACCTTAAGTATAGATCCTGAAACAACTACTAGGAAGATGACTGTGGTTAGTCCCCTAGGACAATCTAGGGTAGTAGACAAGCTGTTTAAGGATGTACCTTTAGAGACTCAAGGGGTAGTGTTTCCGGCAGACTTAATGGAATTGCCATTCAGAGAGTTCGATCTTATCCTAGGAATGGATTGGTTGTCAAAGCATCGTGCTAAGTTAGATTGTGGGACTAAGCGCATGGTGTTAAGTACCCCGGAAGGTAGGGAGATGGTTGTATTAAGAGAAAGAAGGAATTATTTGTCCAACGTAGTGTCGGCCTTGAAAGCTGTTAAGATGATTCGGAAGGGATGTAACGCCTATTTAGCTTTTATTAGTGCTTTGGATGCTAAAGAGGTGACTTTCGATGAGGTTCGAACAGTAAAGGATTTCGCAGACGTCTTTCCAGAGGAGTTGCCAAGATTACCCCCGGATCGCGAGGTGGAGTTTGGAATAGAACTACTCCCGGGTACGGCGCCGGTATCTATTGCCCCTTATCGAATGGCGCCAAAGGAGCTGGTGGAGCTCAAGGCTCAGATTCAGGAGCTATTGGATCGAGGATTCATCCGACTGAGTGTGTCTCCATAGGGAGCGCCGGTCCTATTTGTGAAAAAGAAGGACGGATCCATGTGTATGTGCGTGGACTATCGTCAACTGAATAAGTTGACGATTAAGAATAAGTACACATTACCAAGAATCGATGATTTGTTCGACCAGCTCAAAGGAGCTTCGGTCTTTTCTAAGATTGATTTAAGGTGGGGATATCATCAATTAAGGGTTAAAGAAGGAGATATTCATAAGACGGCGTTTTGGACTCGGTACGGTCATTATGAGTTTTTGGTAATGCCGTTCGATTTGACGAACGCGCCAGCAGCATTTATGGATATGATGAACCGGGTATTTCAGCCATACCTTGATCGGTTCGTCGTAGTATTTATCGATGATATATTGGTTTTTCCAAGTCTGAGGAGGAGCATGATGCACAACTTCGAGTGGTGTTGCAAATTCTGAGGGAAAAACAGCTGTACGCGAAGTTCAGTAAGTGTGAGTTCTGGCTGAAGGAGGTGACTTTTCTAGGGCATGTGGTTTTCGCAGAGGGGATTAGGGTAGACCCTCGGAAAATCGAAGCTGTGTTAAATTGGAAATCGCCGAAGTCTGTGGCAGAAATTCGAAGTTTCTTAGGATTAGTGGGATTTATCGAAGGTTCGTTGAGGGATTCTCTTCAATAGCGGCACCATTAACTAAGATGTTGAGGAAGGGAGTATCTTTTGTGTGGACTGATAAACAACAGGAGAGCTTTGAGAGGTTGAAAAGAATTCTGACAGAAGCACCCGTGTTGATTCAGCCAGAGGCGGGAAAAGAATTTATCGTCTATTGTGATGCGTCACACACAGGGTTAGGGTGTGTGCTGATGCAAGATGGAAAAGTTGTGGCATACGCGTCTCGACAGTTGAGACCGCATGAGTTGAACTACCCTACGCATGATTTGGAGTTGGCGGCGGTGGTGTTTGCTCTGAAGATTTGGAGGCACTACCTATACGGGGAAAAATCGGTAATTTACACCGACCATAAAAGTTTGAAGTACCTCCTTACGCAGAAGGAGTTGAATCTACGACAACGTAGGTGGATCGAGCTCTTGAAGGACTATGATTGCTCGATTGAATACCATCCCAGCAAGGCCAATGTGGTGGCGGATGCGTTGAGTAGGAAGGTGATAACAGACCTAAGGGCGATGTTCGCTCATCTTAGTTTGTATGAGGATGGTAGTTTGGTGGCTGAGCTACAAGTAAGACCTATGTGGACAAGTCTAATCAAGGAGAAGCAACTTTTGGATGATGTTTTAAGTACTCGAATCCGACAAATGCAGGAAGGTGAAGGAGGGGACTATAGTCTGAACAATGATGGAGTTTTGTGTTTCTATGGGAAGGTCTGTATGCCAAAAGATGAGGAGCTAAGGCAGATGATTCTTTGGGAATCGCATAGTAGCTCTTATGCTATGCATCCTGGAGGATTTAAGATGTATCAGGATTTACGAGACCAGTTCTGGTGGTCAGGTTTGAAACGAGAAGTTACGGAATATGTGGGGAAGTGTTTGACGTGTCAGCAAGTCAAAGCTGAACACCAGTTGCCTTCAGGGTTGTTGCAACCGGTGAAGATTCCCCAATGGAAATGGGAAAGAATTACGATGGATTTCGTTAGTGGGTTACCCCTCACGCCCACTAAGAAAGATTCAATTTGTGTAATTGTGGATCGGCTGACGAAGTCTGCTCACTTCATACCGATTCGAGTGGATTTCTCTCTAAAAGTTGGCTAAGTTGTACGTGGCTGAGGTTGTAAGATTACATGGTGTACTAGTATCGATCATATCGGATAGGGACCCAAGGTTCACGTCACGATTTTGGAAGGCTCTTCATCAAGCAATGGGAACAAGGTTAGACTTCAGTACCGCTTTTCACCCATAGTCTGATGGTCAGTCTGAGAGGGTAATCCAGATCTTGGAGGATATGCTAAGGGGTTGCATCATCAATTTTAGGGGTAGTTGGGAGGAGTATTTACCCTTGGCAAAATTCGCGTACAATAATAGCTATCAAGCTAGTATTCAAATGGCGCCGTATGAAGCATTATATGGAAGGAGATGTCGTACTCCAACTTGTTGGGCGGAGTTGGGTGAACGTCAGGTATTGGGTCTGGAACTAGTTTCGGAAACGGAGGAAAAAGTTAAGTTAATACGGACTCGATTGAAGGAAGCGTCTGATCGGCAGAAATCTTATGTGGATCTAAAGCGGAAGGAGGTGGAATTCGCAATAGGAGACCAAGTCTTCTTGAAGGTATCTCCGTGGAAGAAAGTAATGAGGTTTGGACGGAAGGGTAAGTTAAGTCCTCGGTTTATTGGGCCTTATCGGGTGTTAGAACGTGTGGGCCCCGTGGCTTATCGTTTGGAGTTGCCTTCAGAGTTGGAGCAGATACATGACGTGCTCCACGTCTCGATGCTGAGACGTTATCATCTGATCCATCGCACATAGTGCTGATAGAAGAGATAGAAGTAAGCCCAGATTTGTCTTTTGAGGAGGAGCCACTGCAAATCCTGGATCGAGACGTAAAAGTGTTGAGAAGGAAGTACGTTCCTTTGGTTAAAGTTTTATGGAGAAACCATGGCGCAGAAGAGGCGACGTGGGAACCGGAGGATGTTATGCGACAACAGTATCCCCATCTTTTCTGATCAGGTAAATTTTGAGGCCGAAATTTATTTTAAGGGGGTAAAACTGTAACATCCTAAATGTGGGCCTGCGCATTTATATGATAGTTTAATATGTTAAATTGAGATTTAAGGATAGGGCTGATTTTTTTTTATATATATTTGGATTAGGGTTTAAATTATTACTCTGGGTATTTTAAAGTGATATATATTGGGCTTTAAAGTTTGGGCTAGGTGGCTAATAAATGGTGTTAGCCCATAATTTAAGTAGATAGTTAATTAAGTGACAAGCTGGGCTTGTGGCCCAAAGATTTGAGGAGATTTAAGTGGGCATAAGGTGCCGTCATAAGGGGGGAGGAGTTTGGTCCAAGTGAGGGCTACTTAGAGCCCAAGTTTTGGGTCAAAAATTTGGCACTTAGGAGCCTTAGGAGTGGACGGCACACTAGCTACAAAATAGGGATTTTAATTCTTTTATTTTCTTGATAAATAGGAAGATAATGAAGAGAAAGATGAGGGCTATTTTCGAGGAGATAAGGGATTAAGATAACAAGAAAGATAAAAGCTATCAGATGACAGCAGAGTTGGCCGAAAATCCAACTCTAGGAAGGGGAGTGTATTGCCGAAATCTATATAAGCCAAGTGATCATCCTTTCTTTCAATTTTTCTCTCTTCTTCCTCACCTAGCCGAATTTCTCTTCTTCTTTTCTCTCAAAACCTTTTCTTTGCCGCAACTCTCCAAACACAGTTTACTTTCCCCTCTTCTCTTCTCAAAGCCGAATCTACAAGTGAAATCTCTATTTCCCGAAGGTGCACCGTAAGCCGTATACTCCTCTTTAATCCGGTGAGTTTCGGGATTTCTCTTTTTTCTGTGATTCCTTTATTTTTATCAAGCTCCTAATTCAAATTATTATTTCAAAGGCCCTGTCGATTATACTCTTTATCCCTAGAAGCCGAATCTGTTTCATTAAAGTTGATTTGGTGGAAAAGCCGAAGGTAGGTGGTGGTAGGTTTGGCCGAATGGCCTTCCATGATTCTTTTTGCTTTGGCCGAATATTATTTGGGTTAGGTTGGTTGTGTGTATCGGTTGGTTTGATATTTGTTTTGGTGGTGGCCGAATATAGGTAGGGAGGTGACGTTCCTTAGGGATTTTCGGGATTCGACAAATAAGGCTCTACGTTAAGGATAATAGATTTTCGCGATAACAGGTGTGTAATACTTCCCCACCATCTAGATCTAATCATAAAATGCATGATCATAAGATTTATATGTTTTGATAATTGCCAACATCTCGGTTTATTGATGAAAGCCCAATGAAGGTAAAAGCGGATCACCAGGTTAGCAAATAATCTGTTTAAATGTTATAAGTAAAATGCTTGTATGTGATTGCATGGGTTGGGTTGATGAAAGGAGGAAGTTATACGTTATATGTGTAGCGGTTTTACCGTGATCTGATGTATATTCTTTGTAAAATATATTTGGGCTTTTCTGAAAATATGACATGTTTGACAAAATTTTTCTTAGTGACATACCAGATCCGGTCGTGGTGTTTGGGCCGGGCTTGGGGTGTTACACCAACATACTTTCCCTAGAATGACTCCTTAAAGAAGTCCCAGTCAATTCGATATACGGCAATACCTTCCTTCACCGTGAGCCACCACTGATAGGCCTCGTCTCGAAGAAGAGACACGACCCCTTTCAACTTCTCCTCCACCGTGAAATCTAAGTCATCCATTATGCGCTCAATCGCTTCCATCCAATACTCAGCGGTGTTAGGGGTTACGCCAGAAACTCCCCTAAACACTTCTACCCCATTGGCCTTAAGCTGTTCTGGTACAGATTTTCGGGCTCCTGTGCCTATGCCTACTCCAGCAACTTTCTCTAAAACCCTCAACATCGCCTGAGATACAGCATCATCCCCGGTCGCTTGATCTCGTAATTCTCCCTCTACAACTGGAGGATCCGGCATTTCGTTTCCTAACCCGTGGCCAGACCCTGCTGGCTCAGACAAAGCCATCTTACCCTTACCGCGTCCACGCGGCGGACGTCCTCGACCCCTCGTACTCATTCTTCCGATCGACGTTTATCTGATTAAGAGTTTTATGAATCATTAATTCGTTCCACTGATTAACCGCGAACAATCTTATGAATAGTAGTTTTAAAAGTAGTTCTTTCGAATTCACAGTTCAGTCTCAAGTTCGTATCCTCTAATTCTAGGAAACACATACATTCAATCATCAACATACAAATAGCATCCAAGTACTTACATTCATCACATAAGGGTGTTTTTGTTGTTTCACTACCCAGGGGTATTTTCGTAATTTTTCAAAATAGGGTCCTTGGTGATTTTGTGAAATAAGGGTATTTTAGTAATTTTGCAATCCCAGGGGTATTTCGGTAATTTTGAAGTCCAGGGGTATTTTGGTAATTTTGAAGTCTAGGGGTATTTCGGTAGTTTTGAGATCCAGGGGTATTTCGGTAATTTTGAAATCCGGGGGTAATTTGGTAACTTTTACAAACCAAGGGTATTTTGGTCATTTTGCAAAAACAAGGGTAATTTAGTAATTTTTTACAAACATTGGATATTTTGTTGTTGTTGTGTTTTTTTTTTTTAAGATAGGGGTACTTTTGGTAAATCTAGTTTCATAGTCCGGGTTACTCTTGTAAACATGTGATTGTTCGGGTAAAGTTTTCAAAACATTGTTGCTTGGAAATTTTTCATAAATCAAAGGTATTTTGAAAATTTTACAAAACTTGGGGTTTTTTTTTTCAAATAGGGTGGCTGGCCCCTTTCGGGTTTTAATTACAAGGTTTAGCCCATCAACAAGTCCTCATAACTAAGGTGAACAGTCACTACACACCAGGTGGGATTCCAGCGAAGAGGTGAGTCACTAGGACTGCTTAAGTACCAGGCTCTTCTGGATCCAATCCTAGACATGCGCATGCCTGTTGCCACACCCTAGTCTTGCGACTCGTTTACGGGTTTGTTTAGTGAAATTAAGTCTTATGAGATTTTAGGAGTTGTTTCAGCTAGGCCTAAAGTCCATCAAGTTCTAATCTAACTAATCTACATCCCATAAAGCCTATCAAGCCCACATATAGATCACACAATGGTTTAGAATACTTACCTGGCGGACTTGGGCCGGAGACACAGGTGCCATGCTGAGCTAACAGACCTGATATCACTTAAAAACATGTATATTTCAAAAGCCCATTTTTAGAAATGTTTTGAGCCCAAAACCCCCAGAGCCGAGTTTTGAACCGGGCTCTGATACCAATTTGTAACACCCCAAACCCGGCCCAAACACTACAACCGGATCTGGTATGTCACTAAAACTACTAATACTTTAATTTAAGCCCCTAGAGTGTCTAAATAAAATATTTATTCAAAGCCTTAGCCCAAACCTGAGCCCCATTTGCAACTCAAATCCTTAGATTAATATTTTAAGCACACACTACACAAAATGCATAAGCCCATAAATTCAGGATGTTACAGATTGACCTTGTTCGTCATTTGCCGATATGGTGTCACCAACGAAATTGTCTTACCCAATAAGAATTTGAAGAGATAATCATTCTTCAATGTTTCCAGCCCTTAGGCTTGGTGAGTTCTGAACCATAGTCCTGTTTCAGATTCTCATATAATTTAGAAGCTTTCAGAGTAATATACGAAACTCCTTTTATGAAAGTGTTTTTAATCCATTAATCATTATTTCAATATAAATGCTTGGAAAAGAACACGAGAATGGACGAGTAAGAAATTATTTAGGAGCATAGCTCAGAAAAAATAATTTAATCAAAGATAACCCAAAAAATAAAAGAAAATTGATTTGGGTGTATCTCAAAAGAATAAAGCAATCAAAGATAAGGAATCCAAAAATGGGTAGGATAGAAGCTAGGTGCCCCAGATATCACAGCCTGAGCTTCTTTGTTCCAACTTCTTGAGGACCATTTTAAGCTCAATATGTGTTTAGGGGATCCGGAGTACTCTGTCAATGCCCCAAGACATAACATACTTCTTCATTGTTAATTCAAATGTAACAAGACTATTATGTGCCCCACTTTTGATCAAATTTTGAGCCCCCCTTTTCGGGTTTTCAACTCAAATCCCCTTTGGTCTCAAAGCGCCTTTTACAGGTTTTTGCTTTGGCCTCTCCCTTTTTCTTTTCGAGGCACCCTTTTCGGGTTTTCACCTTGGTCTTTCCTCTTTTAGGTAAAATATTTCTTGACTGAACCTAAATTTGCCGGATTGGGCAAATCTTCACCACCTGTCTCGGTCAATATCAATGTTCCTCTAGAACAGGCACTACCTAAGTCCTTCCCAATTTAGCATATGCTTTCCTCTAAAATCGTTTTATAGGGGAAAGGTCCTTTTTCAACATCAGGTACTTCCTAAGATGAACTTCTTTAACGTAAGCTCCCGTCATCTAGCCGTGACGAATAGATCTTCAATTAGATTCAATTGGCAAAACTATTTCTATTCCGGTGAGAAATGTGTTGCCCCAGCAAAGGTCCTAGCCAACGTTTGATAATCATAGAGAGTAGTGATAACTTCTTATGCCAATCTTTACAAGTTTTAGCCACCTTTCATTTCTTTTTTTTTTTGGCAATTTTTGTTGCACTGTGATATGCTGCCTGATCTTTGGACAAACTGTAGACTTTGACTTTGTACAGTTATTTAAACGCGATCCTTTATGGCAATTGATCTTTTCCTTCATTTCATTTTTTTTATGAATTTGATGACTTCGACCTTGTAACATTGGCATATGAAGCTACTTCCACTCTCTTAGTGAAGTAAACGATAACTATGCCGATGAGTCGATATTGACTAAAAGCTTTTGACAAGATTGGCCCCATCACATCCATGCCCCACATATGGAAAATTTGTGAAGAACTGGAGTAGGCATATAAATCTTGTCTCCTTAAATTCCGTATTTGCGGTATGACTAATGCAATCCCCTTCCATGGTGAATCAACAGGGCCCGATCCTCTTTGTTTAGCCTGCTTCTTATTAGCCAAGGCATGTCCTGATATAATTGTGCGAAAACATCTTTGAATTCTTGAAAACAACTCAATGATGTCTTGCCTTATTTTTTGTGGTGAGCTAGGCTTCAGTCTTCCCCTTTTCCTTAGGCTCATAATATCCAATAACCCTTTGTAGAGTAAGGTCTGTTTTTTCATCTTGTTCTACCATCTTTTACAAATCTGAAGGTAGGTTACAATCTCTGTCATCTTCAAAATCCTGAGATCCCCTAGACCAATATCTTGTTTAAAAAGGGAGTCAGTAACAACGTCGCTCATGGCGTTAATATCTGGATACCTAGGTACGAAGGCGAACAAATCCAAAGAATAAATGATTCTAAGGATGATTATTGGTGTGGTCATGAATAAAAAATGAAAGAATATTCTAAAAAACAAAAGAATGTATAGTATAAAATAGAAAGAATAAAAGAATATGTGCTCAAACAGATGCATTTTATTGAAATAAAATTTTGAACATGAGCCTATTTCACAAAAGAGTTCTTATTGCCTCTAGGCTCAAGACAACAAGCATGTTTTGAACATTACTCTAGATTAGCCCTAAAAGTACAGGGATCTCTTCCATAGTCTTATTATTCAAAACACCCCCAAGTACACAAGGGTTTGGAAACTTTGTTTTCTGATTCCCTCTTTGATTTCTTCAAGGAGTAGCAACTTTCTTGTCTCCTCCTTCAGTCACTGCATTCACTACCTCATTTAAGTGATCAGGTTTTGATGGATCGTCTAACTTCACAACTCCCATTTTAATAAACCTTTCGACCAATTTTTTAAACATATTGCAGTTTTTGATTGAGTGGCCCTTTATTCCAGCATGGTACTCACATTGGGCATTCATGTTATACCATTTTGGGAACGGAGGTTGCAATGGTTTCGAATAAAATGGGGACACCACGTGTGCGTCAAACAAATTTTGATATAGCTCCTTATACATCATGGGGATTGGCGTAAATTGGAGCCTTTCAGAGTTTTGCCTTGGGGAAGCCTAATTGCTGGTAACTACCATCCTTGGCTAATTTACTATAATCGGCTCTGAATGACTCTTGTTATACCTACCGGCATTATTCGTTTTCTTTTCTTTCCTCTTTAGGGCTTTTGAGGTCCTTTCTCCTCTTTCTTTCGTTTCTACCAGGGCAACCAGTTTGGCTTGATCATCGATCGGGTTAAAACCTATTGGGGAGTAAACGATATCTTTCTCCTCATCCACACTGTTGACTGCTGGGCCACTTCTCTTTTCAAATCTTTTGTCTAGTAACTGGGTTAACTGGCCAATCACATTCTTTTGGAACTCTAACATTTGTCCCCGCATTTCTTGCTGAATCTCGGTCAATTGCCTCTGCATTTGTTTTTGCATTTGTTCTATTCTCTCCAACCTTTGCTCCATGTTTTTCAGGTTAACTGAAATATTTTTACCTAATTAGGGTCCTTTTGTAAAAGTCTAATGCAAATGATGCAATGTAATGCGAATGCATGAATGCAAAGAGATATCGATTCTGATCAACTTCATTTTAGAAAACTTTATTAGAAAACAAAATCCTTTACATAAAACGGACTACTACATGCTTTCGTCTTAAGTCCTAAAGTTTTGATTTTCCTAAGCAATGGAGCTAGCTCTTGACTATGATCAGACTGTAGCCCATATTTTATGCTCAACATATCCGCCTATGATGCCAAAGTTTGTAGATGACCAGCTACCTCTTGAATCTGAACTATCACTTCACCCATGAGGTAATCTCAATTCTTAACTCGATCATAAGAATGATGAAGCTCTTCTTTCCAACGCTCCTCTCTTGTTTCAAGAAGCTCAATCAGAAGTTCACAACTGTGTAATGCTGATTCTAACTCTTTGATCCTACCCTTCATTTCCTCAATCTTGTTCAGACTGGACTTCAACTCGATTGTAGAATTACAGTTTCGATGGTAGTGAAGAGACTGTCCAAGCTTAGCATCGATCTTCAAAAAAGTATTGATCATTCACCCTAGCTAGCGCCATACTCAGAGAGATTCTTCCGCTTCCATGGCTCATCAGTATTTTTCTAGACAAAGAAGGAACTGCGGAGCTCAGAAAGTTTAAATTGTATCTGTTCAATCATTTTTTTCAACTCTAACCATAGGTGAAAGGTGTCTATTCCGGTTCATCTCATTGAATAGGTCAAATGGGGGATCAATAGGAATTCCTTTCATTTCTCCGAATCAAATCCCTTGCAATGTTGTTAGGATCACAACGAGGAGTTGAACATCCCATTCTTCAATCCTAGATGGCTCCACCAATTTCTTGTTGTTAAAATTCCAACGCCCATTCCTTGGAAAGAAATTTCCACCATTGCCCCCTTCTTAACCTTAGTGCTGACAGAATGCGTCTATCCACTTGGGTGAAATTAGAGTTGATATTAACACCACAAGATTTCATCATTGGTTCAGCACCATAATTTAGACTAAACATTCATCCTTTCTTGAGGCATCTGCTTCAATTTTCCAACCAGAGAAGCTCTTTGGAAAGTTGATCAACTACTGGACCAGGTTGAATTATCATTGTAACACCCCAAACCCGGCCTAGAAGTTAAGCCCAAATCTGGCTTGTCACATGGAATTTTTTTTTTCAAATCATCTCTGAGATTGTTAAAAACTTGTTTGAGAATTGCAGCCTCTTTGTTAAAACCCAAAACACTTAAGCAATTGTTATCTACCTGAAAACGTAATTATCTTTAAAAACCTTTTTGGTTGTGAAAACATATTTGAATTAAACAATTTACGAAAATGGGACATTTGGGAATAGAGTTGCAGAAGCATTTTGAAAGAAAATCCGAGGCCTTATTACAACATTTAACCCAAAATAGTAAAGTAATAAAATAAACGAGAAAGAAGTCTAAAGTCCAAATAAACCATTTCTGAAGTATGGCCTCCACCGAGTCATCCATGGCCCAAGTCCACGTCACTGAGCATTACCTGAAAAGGTTAAGAGAAAGGGGGTGAGTTACAAGAACTCAATGTGTAATCCCCTTACCGTTATCCATTGGGTCATAATCCAATTAACAATATTTTGGGCGTAGCCCATTTTCAATAATAATAATAATGTATCAATTATAACATGAATATGAAATGAAATTCCCAAACCAAGCCTAGTATTTCCATCCGCTACACACCACCCGTACCAACCAACACACCTGTGGGGAGCTTTAGTCACCCACCCCGCCAACACACCAAACTGAGCATTAAGCCATATATCAAAGTGGGCATAAAGCCATATATCAAAGTGGGCATAAGCCATATTTCAAATCGGTGAGTGAAAATCAAATCGGTGAGTCCACAGTCATCTCGGGTGACTCGTGCAACCTTAAAAATCAAATCGATGAGTGAAAATCAAATCGGTGAGTCCACAGTCATCTCGGGTGACTCGTGCGACCCTAAAAATCAAACCGGTGAATCCACAGTCATCTTGGGTGACTCGTGCGACCCTAACAAATCAATCACTTCCTCCAATTACATATCCCAACCCATGCAATATGTCATGTATGCAAAGCACATTTCATAATGATGTATGAAATAGATTATCGTCATAACCAGATAAACAGAATACACACACAGTCGTGCTAATCAACCCATAGGGGTATAACGGTAATTTTACCCACTAAGGGTTATTCGGTAATTTAGCAACCTAGGGGTATTTCAGTAATTTCGCAACCCAGGGGTATTTCGGTAACTTACCCTCCAAGGGTATTTCAGTAATTTTGCAACCCAAGGGTATTTCGGTAATTTACCCTCTAAAGGTATTTCGGTAATTTTGCAACCCAAGGGTATTTCGGTAATTTACCCTCTAGGGGTATTTCGGTAATTTCACAACCCAGGGGTATTTCGGTAATTTACCCTCCAAGGGTATTTCAGTAATTTTGCAACCCAAGGGTATTTCGATAATTTACCCTCTAAGGGTATTTTGGTAATTTTGCAACACAGGGGTATTTTGGTAATTTACCCTCTAAGGGTATTTTAGTAATTTTGCAACCTAGGGGTATTTCGATAATTTCACAACTCAGGGGTATTTCGGTAATTTACCCTCCAATGGTATTTCGGTAATTTCACAACCCAAGGGTATTTCGGTAATTTACCCTCTAAGGGTATTTCAGTAATTTTGCAACCCAGGGGTATTTTGGTAATTTACCCTCCAAGGGTATTTCAGTAATTTTGCAACCCAGGGGTATTTCGGTAATTTACCCTCCAAGGGTATTTCAGTAATTTCGCAACCTAAGGGTATTTTGGTAATTTACCCTCTAAGGGTATTTCGATAATTTTGCAACCCAGGGGTATTTCAGTAATTTACCCTCCAAGGGTATTTCAGTAATTTTGCAGCCCAAGGGTATTTCGGTAATTTACCCTCTAAGGGTAATTTGGTAATTTCGCAACTCAGGGGTATTTCGGTAATTTACCCTCCAAGGGTGTTTCAGTAATTTCACAACCCAAGGGTATTTCGGTAATTTCGCAACCCAAGGGTATTTCAGTAATTTACCTCTAAGAGTAATTCAGTAATTTTATATTTAATGGTGTTTCCGAAGGCCTACTATCGTCTCGAGTAACACAGAACTCTATTTGGGTCTCTACGGAACTATTGGGTCAAAAATCCATTTTAGGCCCAAACGGGGTAATTTCGCAACTCCAGACTTAACTACTAATTTGGGGCATAAAAATTGAAACTGTCCATCTGCGTCATACTGACTAAATTGACTATAACTCGAGTTAGGAAACACCAAATTTAGACCCATAAAATTTCCTTGAAACGAGACTCATATATCTTCTTACTGTAAATTTTCTAGAACTTTTGGCCTAGCCATTTAGTACAGTTTATTCCTTAAAGTTTCCATTGTTTCACTGTATGACAGTTCTGCCCTCTCTTCACAAAATCTCAGATATCTCATTGTACAGAACTCAAATAATATTTTCGTTTGCTCCAAATAAAAATAGACTCACTAAGGATTATAAGAATATAAACCACATTCCATAATTATTCTTTTACAATTTATGATGATTTTTCCAATTTAGAACAGGGGATCACGTAATCATTCTGAACCAGTCTTACAAAAACTCAAATATCTCAAAATATACAAATCGTTTGCTTGCTCTGTTTCTTTTATAAGAAAATAGACTCAATTATCTTTCAATCCATATCCCCTTCACTTTCTAATTAAATTTCCACTATTTTCGGTGATTTTTCAAATTCACGCCACTGCTGTTAATCAAAACTGTTTCATTGCAAAATATGGTTACCACTACGAACATAAGCACACCCGAGTGGTCACAGATACCGGTTTCCCGATTTTTGGTCTTTCGACTGAATCACAGAACATTTCATGCAAATATTCAGAGAGATATGAGATTACACATCATTTCAAACATATATTCGGAAAGGGTATGAGATTACACACCTTATTCAGAATCCGTAACGCGATGCTCTTCGGCACCAAAAATCTGAGTCACTTCTAACGAGGGATAGGTGATCAGGCGATTTGATTCCTATCGTGACCAATCTGTCCAAACTATTAATCCATTTAGCAACCAATCGAATAATGAACGATATCGAATAATCCATAAAGAACTCCTTACCTTAACGATGATGAATCCGTTTTTCATCGATTGACTTATGGAGAAAATAGTAGAAGCACGATGAAGAATAATAGAAGTTTCGATTATGGAGAACACAAAAGCGAACAAGTGAAGGGAGAATAGAAAAGAATGTGCAAAAGAGAATAGAAGAAGACATGAAACAAAGAACCCGAAATGTCTAAGGATAAAGCTTAAAATGTCAAAAATGCTAAGAACACAAGAGAATTTCGGTTTTTCTTCTTTTGCTACTCATCAAATGCCCAATTTCATGCCAAAATAACCCTTAGCCGAATTTCACCTATCACAAACCCCCACATTCGGCCAACTAACACCACTCCCCACCAATCCCTTGATTCTCTCCCATTTTTGCTCCATGTTTTGTTCCATTTGTCCCCACTCCATGTTTTGCTCCATGTTTTCCTCCACATTTTGCTCCATTTGTCCCCACTCCACCTCTTCTCTTCTTTGAGCAAAAATAGAACTCTCTTGTTGCTTATCATGAGATTCGAGCCCTTACTCCCTTCAATAGCTCAACACGCCACTTGCCACTAAGCCACAAGCCCTTGTGTCTCCTAAATGCACCCACTTATTCTTAAGTCCTACTTCCATCACTCCTTTCCACTAAAAGGCCAAAAATGAAAATTCTTGCTATGGCCTAACTCGAACCCGAGACTTCATAGAAACCCTATAACTTTCCAAAGTCACCTTCCTAATAAGTCCAAATTGTAATAATTCCGTTCTCATATTCTCAAAAATTTTAAAACGCTTCTACGCTCAAGGTCCAATGGGCCCAATTCTACTAGGCCCAATTTCGGGTCGTTACAATCATGGTAGTTGATACATCGATATTTAATGAAAGGCCTCCTTGAGTGGCTCTGAAACTTGAATAGAAACCCCTATAGCCAATGGCACCTCCTCCAATGTCTGTGAAGTTGTTCTGTTTATCTTGAAAGATTGGCGAACAAGTAGGCATCCCTGTTTCGTAGCATGCTACTTTAAAATGATATCCAGCACCCTCAGTGCTTCTTCAGATTCCTGCCCGCGTCGAGCATTTTGAATTGCTTGCATGGGTATCTTTGCAGCATAGCTAATCTCAACTTTAAAAGTCTTTCAATGATACGGTCTTCTTAATCACTTTCTTTTTCACGTCCATTTGGGTTATCCTGACCATCAGGGCTTTCATTTCCATTGTTTCTGGTAGGTGCAACATCCTCAAGTACAACAGTAAACTCAAGCTTGTTGTTTGGTAGCGGATCTATAGTAAATAAACTTTTTTCATCATCATAGGCAAAATTCTTTTCTATCTAAATCATTTTTGTAGGTCTCATGCACTCTATCGGTCATTTTCTTTCCAACACTCCTACCGTCCATAGGGCGACCATCTTCATATGAAAGAGAAACGCTATGCTGACAGAAGTGTCTATCCATACTCCCTACGTTCACTTTGAAATGATTGGTGAGTATAGTTACCTTTTTCCCTTTAGTTCCGACACCACAACTTGCCATAGAGTGTCGTACAATCTTCTTCGCATCCAATTCTACATTGATCAGAACAACATCAGGAAGCACAGGTGACTGATGAGACAAGGATTCTAGCATTGCCCCTATTCCCCTCTTTGTAACACCCCAAACCCGGCCCAAACGCTACGACCGAATCTGGTATGCTACGGGGTTTACGTTAAAAACTTCACTTGGATGATCTTTGGAAATTCAGTTTCTTTATACAAGTATTCGTTAAGTAAGTGATATTGGAAGAAAACCTTTGCTCTTTTGCTGAACATAAATTTAAAAAAATAAATGAAGACATTAACAATTATAAATTGATAACCTAAGCTATGGAGGCCTTGTTACATAAATAGTCTCAAAATTTAAACTTAAAGAAAAACCGGAAATAGTTTATGAAAATAAAAAGACTTGATGGCCCCTCGAGTCCGCCTCGGCTCCCATGTCCACGATCTACTGCTCATCTGAAAAGTCAGGGAAAATAAAGGGGTGAGTTGCCAAGACTCAGTGTGCAAATCCCGAAACACATAAAAGGCTTGAGGCCCACAAACACATTATGGGCCTTGGCCCATACACAATGGCAACAAAATATTTACATGCAACATGGCCCAACCCAACCTAAAAGTCCATCCTCTCCACATTAGCCCGTACCAGCCAACAAACCTTGGGGATTTCTACAATCAACCCACCAACCGCTACACACCATATCGACAGTCATGCTGCCTATTCCTATGTGACCACTATGTGACCTCATAATATAACGTGG
Organism: Gossypium australe; assembly: GCA_005393395.2. NCBI lineage: Eukaryota > Viridiplantae > Streptophyta > Magnoliopsida > Malvales > Malvaceae > Gossypium > Gossypium australe. Next base: position 25,599,410 of record CM016625.1, on the reverse strand, counting down.
CTCAGCCACCGATCACTATTGTGACCTAATTTTACAATTCGTGGTTTAACCACCGAACACCAAGTGACCTATTAACATGCTCTTCCCCTTCATCATATTAACCCCATCCCATGCATACATCCGTGCAGAATCAAAACAATATACTACCTAAAAGATCACAGTTTATTACATACATCGATACACATAGAGAAGTTTCTATGGTTACGTACCTAGCATCCCTTGCCTACCCTTTTTGGGTAATCCGACTGTCTAAATAGCCTTTTTTCGGCATTTAGCCCATAACATATATAATACAGATTAGTTAGTGTGTTAGAGATCTACACACCTAATTATCGACAAGACGAGACCTTCTATGTCGACACTATCAGAAGCCGATACGACTGCTACTGCCTAAGATTTTGTTCTGAATCCGGTCCACAACCCAGTGGCCAATCCCGTACTGCTGACACCGCTCGTTTCTTAAACTTAGGGATTAGTTTAACAGATACAATCCCCTCCTTCGCCTGATCGATATTTGATTCCATTAAAAGACCTTATCATAGCATATGGTTAAGATAACAATTACGATAGCGAATCTAAAGAGAATCTAAAGAGAACCCCTTACCTTGAAATCCCAAAAAGAGAGATATGAGGTTCAGAGACTAACGGTTTCGGCTTTTAGATCTAAGCGATCTACTTCAATTCCCGAATGTCGCCCAACACGTAAACACAAGAAACCAACAATCCATTAGCCTTTCGGCTTTGTCTTCTAAAAACCGAAAGAGAAAAAGAATAGATCAGAAGAAATCGGCACCTACCTTTACAGAGAATTCGGCAACTCCTAGAAGATTTCAGCTTTTGAGAAGATCAAAAAGAAAAGATGATCTCAAGAGATCTATAAAGTTTTGGCTTTTCAGAAGGTCAAAAAGAATAGATGATCTCAAGAGATCTATAAAGTTTCGACTTTTGAGAAGGAGATGATTGAAAGAAAAGAGTAATATTAAACGTAAAGAAGTGATAGGAACGGTATAGGAAAAAGAAGAATTTCTGCAAGGCTAGGGCAGATTCGGCTATGGCAGACAAATGTGAAAAGAAAGAATGCTTAAGGGAGTTTCGGCTTTTATTCAGAAAAGGAGGAAAAGAGAGAAGATGAAAACCCTAAATGCCAAAAATAAAGAAGAGAATGGGGGAATAAAACCCTAATGCCAATTTTAATTAAAATAGTTGGGCTTCATGCAACTTGAATTTGGGCCTCCTCAGTTGACGCCACTTCCCCGCTTTTAAGTGGCGCCACTTTGCCACTGGGCCACAAGCCCATTTGTATTTTAAAACATAGATAACATCTTTTAAGCCCTGTCTTACCAGGCTTTCCACTAGAGTGTCCAAACAGAAAGTTCGATTAAGGCTTCTGCCCAACCCTGAGCCCATTCTGGACCCCTAACACTCACATTAAACATAACCACACATTAAATGCATAGCCCCACAATTTCAGGATGTTACAGTTTTACCCCCTTAAAGAAATTTCGTCCTTGAAATTTACAACTAACTATTAATCGTACAACCCAAGTCTCACCACTATGCTTTCGTTGCGCACTTTAATTCTAAAGCCAAAAGAAACACTTAGTATACTATGGTAGAGTACGCACTGGTATTCGCATCTAGAGCGTCCTCGTCCCCTTGGCGACGTGCTGCATAGACCAAAGCTGGCTGCCTCGCCTCAGCATAACCTGCACCTCCACGACCATGTCCTGTGCCATTGCCACCATTGACTTGACCACGGCCCCTTGGTGGTTGTTGACCTCTTCTTCCCGGTGGTGCATTCTCTTGACCTGTGGGCCCTTCACTGCCCCGTTGCTGCGGATAGTTTCTAACTTGGTGGTCCGTAGATCCACACTTAAAGCAGTTCCCACTGCCCGCCCAACACTCACCTACATGAAATTTACCACATCGAGCACACTTCGGTGTCTGATTAGCAGCAGCAGGTCTCTCCTCCCGTCTCGGCCCATCTGACCTAGGCATTTTCTGAGTACGCCCAGTTGCCCCTGATGATCCAAAATTTCTCTTACTTCCACTCCTATCTCTATCCCGATTCAATTTTTCTATCCGCTTAACCTCTTCAGCTATCTTAGCTTTTTCCACAAGCACAGCAAATTCCCTCTCCCGCTGTGGAGCTATCAATACTCGCAAATCATCCCTCAGACCATCCTCAAATTGCGCACAACGTTCATGGTCTGTGGCCACCATTCCTCGAGCATAACGGCTAAGGCGTAAGAATTCCGCCTCATACGCAGCCACCGACCTACTTCCTTGCACCAGATTCAGAAATGCTCTACGCTGCGCATCCACATAACTTGTCCCAATGTACTTACCCTGAAACGCCGTTTTAAAGAAATCCCAGGTGATACGGTTAGCCACCGTACCATCCTTAACCGTAAGCCACCATTGATAAGCTTCGTCCCGCAGGAGAGATACAACCCCTTTCAGTTTCTCCTCCTCCGTGAAATCCAGATCATCCATTATACGCTCAACCGCCTCCAACCAATACTCAGCTGTACTTGGGGCTATACCAGAAATTCCCCTAAACATTTCTGCCCCATTGGCTCTAAGTCGCTCCGACACAGATTTCCAGGCTCCTGTGCCCATGCCTGCCCCAGCAACCATCTCTAAAACCTTTAACATCGCCTGAGATACCGCATCATCTCCGGCCGTTTGATCCTGAAATTCGGCCTCCGCAGCTGGCATCTCGTTTCCTGACCCGTGGCCAGATCTTACTAGTTCCGACACGGCCATCCTACCCCTACCGCGGCCACGCGGCGGACGTCTACGACCCCTTGTACTCATTCTACCGATTCGCGTTTATCTGATTAGAAATTTTATGAACTATTAATTTCTTTCACTAATTAACCACGAACAATCTTATGGACAGTAGTTTCAAGAGTAGTTCTTTCGAATTCGAAATTATATCTACAATTTTCAGTCTCAAGTTTGTCTCCTAGTTCTAGGAACCACATACATTCAACCATCATAGATCAACATACAAGTAGCATCCACGAACTCATATTCATCACATAAGGGTATTTTCATCATTTCTCTACCCAGGGGTATTTCCGTAGTTTTGTCCTACAGGGTATTTTTGTAATTTCCTCAAAATAGGGTATCTTGGTGATTTTTCGAAATAAAGGTATTTTGGTATTATCGTAACACAAGGGTATTTTAAATTTAAATTTTTTTCAAAATAGGGGTATTTTGGAAAATTTTATTTTGCAAACCAGGTACTTTTGGAAATCTAAGGGTTTTCAGGTTATTTTGCAAAACATAGGTATTTTGGTAATTTTGCCAACCGGGGGTGTTTTAGTAATTTCACAAATTTTAGTAGTTTTACAAATCCAGGGTATTCTGGGAAATTTTCACGAATCAAGGGTATTTCAGAAATTTTACAAAACTAGAGGGTATTTAGTAATTTTGCAAAATAGGGTGGCTGGTCCCTTTCGGGTTTTAATTATAAATTTTGGCCCGTCAACAAGTCCTCATGGCTAAGATGAACAGTCACTACGCACCAGGTAGGATTCCAGCGAAGAGGAGGTGAGTCACTAGGACCTCTTAAATACCAAGCTCTCCCTGAATCCAATCCTAGACATGCGTATGCCTGTTGTCACATTCTAACCCAGCGACTTGTTTACGGACATGTTTGGCTAGATTAAGTCTTATGAATTTAAAGAGTTGTTTAAACTAAGCCTAAAGTCCATCAACGCCTAACATACTAGCCTACGTCCATCAAGCTCATCAAGCCCAATCATGCATATCATATCAAAAGTTAGAATACTTACCTGCGTGGATCGGGTGCCGGTAGACTCAAAGGCCAAATCTTCATCCAAGACACTTTTCTCAAATTCACATCAAATTTTTAAAACTCTACTAGACCCATTTCACAGCCCGAGTTTTGAAACGGGCTCTGATACCAAAATGTAACACCCCAAACCCGGCCCAAACATCACGACCAGATCTGGTATGCTACGGATTAATAGTTGAAAACTTCTCATTGAAGGGATTTGAAATCTCGGTTTGTTTAAGTAAAAATTCATTAAGTGTTATTTAATAGTAAACCTTTGTATTTTTTTTTTAAACATATCTTTACGTTAAGCGTGTTTGAAATTCCCATCTCATTACTTATAATAATTAAGTCTTTGAAAATAAATTTAAACTTATAATATGGAGCCTTATTACATAAATAATCCCAAAATTAAAACTTAAAAGAAAACCCGAAATAGTTTATGAAAGTAAAAGACTTGATGGCCCCTCGAGTCCGCCTCGGCTCCCATGTCCACGATCTACTGCTCATCTGAAAAGTCAGGAAAATAAAAGGGTGAGTCACCAAGACTCAGTGTGCAAATCCCGAAAACATATTAAAGGCTTGGGTCCACAAACACATTATGGGCCTTAACCCATACACAATGGCAACAAAATATTTACATGCAACATGGCCCAACCCAACCTAAAAATCCATCCTCTACACACCAGCCCGTACCAACCAACACACCTCGGGGATTTCTACAATCAACCCACCAACCGTTACACACCATATCGACAGCCATGCTACCTATTCCTAACAGTCAGGAATAAATTTAACGTGGCTTAGCCACAGATCACTATTGTGACCTAACTTTATAATTCGTGGTTTAACCACCGATCACCAAGTGACCTATTAACATGCTCTTCCCCTTCATCATATCAACCCCATCCCATGCATACATATATGCAGAATCAAACCAATATACTACCTAAAAGTTTACAGTCTATCACATACATCGATACACATAAAGAAGTTTCTATGATTACGTCCCTGGCATCCCTTGCCTACCCTTTCTGGGTAATCCGACTGTCTATACAGCCTTTTTCCGGCTTTTAGCCCATAACATATATTTAGTACAGATTACTATACAGCCTTTTTCCAGCTTTTAGCCCATAACATATATTTAGTATAGATTAATTAGTGTGTTAGATATTTACACACCTGATTACAGTCAAGACGAGACCTTCTATGTCCACTATCAGAAGCCGATACGACTGCTAACTGCCTAAGATTTTGTTCTGAAGCCAGTCCACAACCCGACGGCCAATCCCGAACTGCTGACACCACTCGTTTCTTAAACTTAGGGATTGGTTTAACAGATCCAATCCCCTCCTTCGCATGATCGATATTTGATTCCATTAAAAGACATTATCATAACATATGGTTAAGATTACAATTACGATAGCGAATCTAAAGAGAATCTAAAGAGAACCCCTTACCTTAAAATCCCGAAAAGAGAGATATGAGGTTCAGAGACTAACGGTTTCGGCTTTTAGATTTAAGCGATCTACTTCAATTCCCGAATGTCGCCTAACACGTAAACACAAGAAACCAACAATCCATTAGCCTTTCAGCTTTGTCTTCTAAAAACTGAAAGAGAAAAAGAATAGATCAGAAGAAATCGGCACCTACCTTTACAGAGAATTTGGCAACTCTTAGAAGATTTTGGCTTTTGAGAAGATCAAAAAGAGAAGATGATAGGAAGAAATCTATGTAGATTCGACTTTTTGTGAAAAGATCGGCAAAAGAGAATAAGCAGAGAACAATGAATATTTGGCTTGTAGAAAAAAATGAAGAAGAGAATTAAGTTCAAGAGTTTTGGCTTTTGCATAAAAGTGAAGATGGGAGAATGAGATTTAGGGATTTCGGCTTTGGCAGAGAATGAGAGAAGAAAATGGGAGAATAAAACCCTAAATGCCGAAAGTAAAAGGATATTCCCCTTAGTTAACCTAAATTTCGGCACCTACTACCTAAATCCCGAAAGTGCCCCTTTTTAAAACTTAAACTAAGCTACTAATCAAGGGAAATTTCGGCACCCCTTAGCCATACTAAAACCAATTTCTCCCCCTCCAAGAGATGGAAATTCGGCCACCACCTTGACCAATGGATAATTCCTAAACTTTGTCCCTTATCATTATCTGATCTCTCATCCACAAGTGCCCCAGATAACACCACCTCTTCCTTCCTTTATCTGCCACATTATCAGCCATATTATCCACATTATCCAAAAAACTAAATCCTCCTATTTTCAAGCCTCATTGTCGTCCCACTTTACCCACTTAAATGCCGAAAATTAACTAAATTTTAATTAAAAGAATTGGGCTTCATACAACTTGAATTTGGGCCTCCCAGTTGATGCCACTTCCCTGCTCTTTTAGTGGCGCCACTTTGCCACTTGGCCACAAGCCCATTTTATATTTTAAAACACAGATAATCATATTTTAAGCCTTATCTTATCAGGCTTTCTACTCGAGTGTCTAAACAGAAAGTTCTAACTAAGACCTCGGCCCAACCTTGAGCCCAATCTGAACCCCTTAAACACTGTAATCAACACATTATACGTAACACACAACAAATGCATAGCCCCACAATTTTAGGATGTTACACTCTTGCTCAAACGAATCCATACCCTGAAATCTTCTTTCCAATTGGTTTTGCTCTAACCATATACGAACGATTGCATTGTCTTCCACTTTATCAAGGAACCCGTTCTCCATAACCAGCTTTCTAACTTAGAAACTGACCGTGAATCGATACCTCTTAAAATATGAAATGATGTGCACAAAAGAATAAAACACAGCAAGTTAGTACCATGAAATATAAAGCAAGTAAAATAAATAAACACCTATCTGGGTGACCACTAAGGTTTGACATAGTCATACCTAAGGTGAGCTCTTAGGGTTCACTATATGCGATTTAGTTCTAAAGTTAAGGTACTGAACCAGTAGATTCTTCAATCCTCACCCATTATAGGCTCATACGGACTGAGTTCGATTCAGGAGAATACATTTTCCTATGGCCATGCGGAAGTGAAAACTTCACGAAGACATAGGTACGGATGTATTCCAGAAGCAATCCACTAATCCATGCGGAGGTGAAAACCTCATGAAGGCATAGCTTCTTGCTCCCACTTAAGGGTGTGACCACGACGGTCATGCAGTGCAATGCAGATAGATATTTTCAAAACCGCATGCAATAAAAGGATCATATTTATAAAAAACAGAATTTTAAATTCAAACAAAAGGACATGAAATTATCAATTTTACGGCTTGACTCTCTTATGGTCCCCAGTGGAGTCGCCAAGCTATCGAAACCATTTTTTTTAAAAATCGAGTTTAGAAAAATGGGGATCGACTTTGAAAAACAAAAATGGAGTCGCCACCAATCCCTTTTTACTTAGGTGTGATTGGATCACCTTGTAAAACATTTTATTTTTAAAATATTCAATTTTGGTCCACGTAAACAAAAAAAAAAGGGTTCGGGAGACGATTACATATGAGGAAGGGTTAGCACTCTCATAACGCCCAAAAAACTGGTACCTAATCAATAAAATCATGTCCAAATGTTTGAAATTTAAAAGTATTTAAAAATATTATTTCTTTAAAAAAAACTTCGAGCACTTTAAGTTAAAATTTGAGATTTTCTTGTTCCAAAGGAATATAAACATCACATCCAACACGTTAGGACATGATATTTTAAAACATTTGTAATCAAAAATCGTCTCATGATTTACAAAACTTGTTAAAAGGATATTTAGTTATTTAGCCAAACGGAAAATCGCACCCAGCACGTTAGGGCACTATTTTTCGAATTTCTAAATACCTAAACATTGCCTTATTTTTTTAAAAAATTTAAATGAAATATAGTAATTTTGCAAAAAGGAATGTATTTTATACTTCAAATAATAATAATCCATGTGACAATACTGCATTTATACATTATCGAACATAAATATTTATAACATGCTAATATTTAAGATAGGCAATAATAATATGAAATACAACAAATAATAATTCCTACAATTGCAAATATATGATGAAGTATAGACAAATATAATAAACAATAAAATTAACTATGAACATATTTCATACAAATTTAAATAGATAAAAAGAACAACAATATAAACAATGTGTTAAAAAAATATAATGATTTTAAAAAATAAAAAATATTAAAAAATGAACACATTATAAATAATTATAATATTATAATATGTAGCACTTAAAAAATAATAAATATTTAATATATATGTATATAAATACTAAAATAATATGTAATAATAAGATAAAATAATAGATATTTACAATTTAATAAATTAATATATATAATTATTATAAAATATTTAATAAAACAAACTAATATCAAATTTTAAAAAAAAATTAAAAGAGGAAAAAAAAGATTAAATTGAAATATAAACATATTTCCAGGTTAATTTAAAAAATTGAATTAGTTAATAGGACGTAATTAAATTAAATAAAATAGCAGAGGGATCAAAAGAGTAATTTTCCCATTTTAAAAAAAATACGCAGACCCTTGTTCGGGTCCGGGTCGACGCGCGGATCCTGCTTTGCCAAAACGGCGCCGTTTGCTTTCACCTATAAATATTAGTTTTATAAAAAAAATCATTTAGTTAGGTGTTTTTAAAAAAAAAACGTTGAAAAACTCTCTGGACCATTTGTCCCTCTGCCTGAACTCCTGTTCGTCGGATTGCTGGGCCACGCGCCATATGCACCTCCATGGCCGGTGGCCGGAGGCCTAGAACGTCCGATTTTCGTCGTCGAAAGGTAACCTCTTTCCCTTTTTCTCTACGCAAATCTGTTTTTATTTCTCTGAGTTTTTTTTTTTGACAATGCTTTTAGTCTGTCTATGTGAATCCCCCATTTACATGTTTTTGTGAGGTTTATATAGCCTCAAAAATAAAAAGTGAAAAAGGAAATAAAAGATTGGTTGCCATCTGTTGCGATTCTTTCCTCCTTGTGCAGGTGACGAAAACGCGGCGGCGATGAAGGCTTGCACAAGCTGCGGCCCGAATTAATGGCATGACCGAAGGGCTGTTGGAGTCGATTGCGGCGCGAGGCTGGGGATACTGCTTGCTACGGCGCCTAGGGTTTCCAAAAAACCCTAGGCTCATTATTTTCGATTTAGGTTTTTGGGCCCCTTTGGGCCATGTAGCTTTTGGGACTGGGTATGTTTTCTTGGGCTCGGGTTTAGGTCTCTGTTTAAGTCTGTTAGTGGGTTTAGTATTTGGGTCAAGGGTTGATATGTTAATTGGGTCTGTAATTTGGGATTTGGGTATTTAGTGGGTTGGTTTATTTAATTGGACTGTAAATAAACCTGGACATTTTGGTTTTGGTTATTTTTATTCTGATTTTCAAGGGCCCGGGCAAATTGGGCCTATAATAGTTCTAATAGCTTTGATTTCAATTAAGGGCTAGTTTGGCAATGCTTTTGAAAAATGCTTTTGAAAAGTATTGTGGAAAAGTGCTTTTGAAAAATTTGAGTGTTTGATATTGCTGTCAAAAAGTATTTTTGAGAAATAAAATGTCCATTTTAGACATAATATTATAAAGTAACAAATATGTATTTAAATAATGTTCAAATTAGTTAATATTATGATATTTTAGCAAAAGTATAAAAAATAATTTCTAATAACTTATTGTTAATATTTTAATATATAATATTAATTTTAAATATATCTAAGTAATTAATATTAATTATTTATTAAATTTAATTAGAATATATAACTATATTTAAATATTTAAATATAATAATTAAATATTTGTAATTAGATATTGACACAATTGTATTATTTTAAAAATTATTTTTTATTTTTAATTAATTCTTTTAACACATTTGTATTATTTTATTTTAAAATGTATTTGAATATATAACTCATATTAGATATTAACATAACATAGAAAACATAAACCTAACAAATTAAAATATTACATATATTTGGATTAAAGTTTCAAAAAGGGATAATATTTATATACCAGATATAAATACTAAAAATTTTACAATAGCATTTACAATTTAAAGTGAATTCATTAAACTAGAAGCTATAGCATCTCTTGTAAATTCCATTTCAAAAACACTTGAATTTTTTGATTCACCGTCATCATCACCATCATCATCGTCGTCGTCATCATCATCACTTTCTCGACCATGCGCATTTTTTGAATCAATAATGTAGGAACCTAATTTAGCCCGGGCCCATACAAAAAAATAATAAACCCGAAATAATAAAATAAAGTCCAAGTACAGTCCAAAATATATCATTTAAAGATTGAAGGTCTATCTACAAGCTTGACGTATATGGAAGTACAATCTTCAAGGATATGCAATCTTAGATATGATATGCAAATCTTAGATATGATATGCAATCCTATAAGTTATGGTATGCAATCTTAGATATGATATGCAATCTTAGAAGATATGGTATGTAATATTAAAAGATATGATTTTGTAATCTTAGAGATTTAATTTGTAGATACCTTTTAATCTTAGCCGTTGATGTAATTGATCTGTACCTTTGGATTTGGGGAGGCTCAACTATAAATAGAGGCCTCTCCCTTCATTGTAAAGGACACAAAAGTTTGGAAAGCAATAAAAATTCTTGAGAGCATTCACTCAAATTTCTCTCCCTCTTGCGTTCTTATTTTCTGTGGCTTGTTCTTATTTTGTTCTTCACTCATCTTCGTTTTTTTAGTTGCTTCCGTTCGAGTTAGATTTTGGTGGAGAAATTTCGTTGAATCTTCATATTGCGGTAGTAAGGTTGACTTATGCATTTTTTATAACTTTTTTTTATTTATCCATATCATTTTTATACTTTTTTTTTATTTTTTTAAAAAAAATTGTTATAATAGATTAATTTATTATATATGTGTGTTTTATATAAAAATTATTACATACTATTTATTAATTATTTTTTTATTATATGTAGTTATTTATACATGTATTAGATTACTAAATTATGTATATATTTATGATAAGTTTTTTTTTTTACTTTTAATGTATATATATTAAATCATTTTAAAAGTCACCACATTTTTTAAATGTTTAAATATGTTATTCCATTTTTCATTTAATTTTTTTTATTTCGTGAAAATTTCAATATTTGCTATATTACATGTTTATTTATATTCTTTAGATCATTTATTATTGTTTAACATAGTCCGTTATATATTATGTTATATTATCCTTTTATTATTTATTTGTAATTTTGTAAAATTGCTATTAAATATATATGTTGTAATATATTCATGTTATGTTTCACTCAAATCAATCTTTATAAAAACATCTTTTGAATCGACACATTTTATTTCAAATGGTTTTTAAAATATGGTGATATGTAATATTTGGGAAATTTCGAGAAGAATTTTGCCCTAACTTATTGGGTTCGATTTTTCTCGTGAAACTTTAGGTATTACATATCTTCATTTTCTAAATTTATTTCAAATGATTTTTAAAATATGGTGATATGTAATATTTGGGAAATTTCGAGAAGAATTTTGCCCTAACTTATTGGTTTCGATTTTTCTCGTGAAACTTTAGGTATTACATATCTTCATTTTCTAAATTTATTTCAAATGATTTTCAAAATATGATGATACGTGATATTTGGGGAATTTCGAGAAGAATCTTGCCCTAACTTATTGGGTTCGATTTTTCTCGTGAAACTTTAGTTATTACGTATCTGCTTTTTCTAAGAAATTTGAGATTTATCAATTTCAAAATAAAAAATCTATTCTTGGGAATTCAAAGTGTTTTGCCTTAACTTATTGGGTTCGACGTTTTGAGTCTCGAGGTAGGAATTTCCTCAAAATAAAGACGAGTTTAATTTTAAAGTCATGAGGTGCTATACCTTAACTTATTGGGTAAAGTACTTTATTTCTTTGGGATAGGTAAGTCTTGGTTTTCTTTCTAATAAAAGGGTCATATTTTGTAATTTTCTTTATTTTCAACATTTGGACATGATTTTATCGATTTGGTACCAATTTTTGGGCGTTATGAGGGTGCTAACCCTTCCTCATACGTAACCGACTCCCGAACCTGATTTCTTGTTTTTGTGGACCAAAATTGAATATTTTCAAAATAAAACACTTTACAAGGTGATCCAATCACACCTAAGTAAAAAAGATTGGTGGCGACTCCCGTTTTTGTTTTTCAAAGTCGATCCCATTTTTTTTCTAAATCGATTTTTAAGATGGTTTCGACAAATAATATTCTCATATGCCCAGTTAATATCTTCGTATTCAATAAAATCGGCATCATTTCGACCGACATGTTTTCGGATAAAATTGTGTATTGTCATTGTAGCAACAACGATCATCGTTTGCTTTTCAAAACTATAACTCGGCATATCCCTTAAAATGGCCCTTTTTTTTTTCAAAACACCAAAAGTTCATTCAATCACACTACGTAATGAACAATGTGAATGATTGAATATCTCTTCTTTACCAGATACCGGTCTACCTCTACGAAATTCAGGTAAATGATATCACTGACCTCTATATGGTCCAAGATAACCTTTCATTTGAGGATATCCAAAATCAAGAAGATAATGTTTTCCTACATGTCATAATATAACAAACAATTAATTCAAGAATTTTTTTATAAAAATTATCAATTAAAGAACTTATACTTTATCATTTAAAAATCACATATAAATAAAATATCTAACCATTTGGTGGCTGCGGAAATTTGTATTTTGGATCTCGAATTGCATCAAGAAATATTCTAGTGTCATGTGTCGATCCTTCCCATCCAGCCATGACAAAGGTGAAACACATATTAAAATCACATATTGCCATAACATTTTGAGTCGGGATACCTTTTCTTCCAGTATAGGGAATTTGTTCATTTGGTGGAAGAATAGCGGCAATATGAGTACCATCAATTGCACCTATGCAATCTTGAACAAATAATCATATTAGTCTTGTGCATATTTTTAGTCAACCAAAAATATTAAAATATAATAATATAAAATTAAATTTTAACCTTAAAATGCGGCATATATCTAGAATCATTTCGTATTTGTTTGGGTATTGAGCTAAAAAAAGGATCTTCAGGTGCAATTAGATCAGTGGCCATCCTTGAAACTTTCTCAAGCACAATTGCAAAGTATCGACTTATTGTTGATCCAGACCTTTGAAATCTTTCTCGACATTGGGAAACTTTTGCACCGGTGTCCAAGATGTATAAAAAAAATTCCCAACATTTCACTAGAATATATGTTTCTTGAAGTTTGCAAGTTGTATCTTGTCTCCAAAACTCTCAACAAACTTGTGAATACCATTTTAGACATCCTAAAATTAATCATACAACGTGATTCATGACCGTCAAGGATCTCTTGGATCCTTGTCTCACCTAACTGTTTTGAATCCATGCATGGTTGCTTCAATATATACTTCTCGTAATATATTTGCACGGAAGAAGATGCAACAACAAATAATCGGTTAAAACATTCCATCGTTGTAAAATCTCTTTCTTTTCCCTTTCATCATCACTTTCATCACCGTTGTAATTCTCAACTATACTCATCACCTGTGAATAAATTTTATATCCAAAATCATATATAAACAACTATTGATAAAACTAATTTAGTATAAATAACTAGAACATAAATTCAATATCCAAAGACCAAACATAAACAACTATTAATAAAACTAGATTACACATAAATAAGTAGAACATAAATTCAATATCCAAAAACCAAACATAAACATCCATTGATAAAACTAGATTACACATAAATAAGTAGAACATAAATTCAATATCCAAAAACCAAACATAAATAACTATTGATAAAACTAGTTTAGCATTATTGTTTAGTCACATAATAGATATCTCTGAATCCTAGAAGATCAGAAAATGTTCAACTATCCTCCATTTCCGTTTTAAGCCACAAAGCTCTAATCTTGGGATTTTTGATAAAAACATAATTCGCTTGTCCTTATTGAGCAATAATCTAAGTGCGAAAAAGTATAGCAGACTAGCTTCTGGAACTTCTTCCGACATGCTGTCAAGCACTTTGACTACTTGTGGAATACCATATGGATCCATAACATGAGTCAAACTAGATGTGGCTTGACTCATATTGTCAGCTGCATTGCATAATTTTTCTATTTGACTGGACAATCTTGCAGCCCCTCCAATTTGCTTTGAGGATTTTTTTCTTCCAGTTTTAAAATGTGAACTTGATATCTCAGGGTTTTTTTCTTTTTTGACCGTTTCTATCAATTTGAACATCATTTGAAATGTGAACATCATTTAAAATGCGAACATCGTTTCTCACATTTTCTTCTTCATTCTCTTCAGGTATTTCGTTGTTAACATCCTCAAAAAAATCACTATGGAGTGTACCAGAAGAAGGTGCCCATGCTTTATCACCTGTTGCAACTATCCCCATGAACATTTGGTCCAACTTCCCTTCAAATTCAGGATCAATGCCCGATGTTCTAAATTTTTAAGCTTTAAGCACAACCTACATATAAAATGATAGTTTAATAACAGTAATTATCAAGAACCTTATAAAAAAGAAAAAAAAAACAAAAATATTCAGAATTATTAATGTACCTTTAGCCTACTCTCCCACCAATCATCCGATGCATCAACGGTTCTTTTTATAGGATTCCACCTTAGACCAGTATCTTCGCCTTTAAGTTTCTTCCAAGCTTTCCACTCTTTTTTTAGGGCATCCCACCTATTTTTAAGTTGTCTTTATGAAAAAGCCTTGCCCGTTTCTTTCTCAAAGTTGGTCATTATTTTCAACCATCCATCTTTTGTGAAATGAGTACCAGGCCTATTACCTTTCAATATCTCTTTAATACAAATATCACAAAATATTTCTATCAATCTCTTATCCCACATTGCTTTCACTTTTTCACCACTAACTTCAACCGCCGAAGTACTCATCTATTGTGTATACGAACAGATTCGTTTCAGCCAGTAAAGCAATCAAGAAAATCAAATGTCATATAAGTATATTTGTTTACATGTGTATCAAAATATTTTCCTCTAATATTAATTTTACCAAAAATGGACCCGACAGTAAATGTTATATATCTTTATTATATTCTCACTGTCCAATGAAACTTCAAAAATTAGCTTAACAGCAATAACATGGCTAGCTCCCAAATGCCATTAATTTTTATGCTTAAAATTTGGGTATTCACTATAACATGTGACCATGTCGGCTAAAGAAAAAAAAAAACTTACAACCACAGAGAGTGGCTAAGAAACTTGTAACTAAGTTCCAGGGTAATGCTTAGGACAAGAAGACATGCATAATAAACATTATTGCTCTTAGAAATATTCTATCATTTCGTATAACACAAAAGACCAATAATTTTGAATTTTGATCACCAGATCTCAGGATATAATAGTTGAGTTCAAAGAAGCATAATTACCTTCCCTCAGACTGTTTGTTTTTGCCCCCGGTATCAACTAGGCCACCATTGCTATTCACAAGTTCTCTTGCAGCTTCAAGCTTAGATTTTTCTGCTTGATAAGTTCCTGAAGTTATCGCTTCATGCTTTGATAGTATACGCTGCAAATCATCATTCAATGCCAAACCTTGACATAAGAGTGATTCATCCCTACAAGATAGACAAATGTTTATATGAAAAAGATATTTCTTACAACCTCACCTGTTTAGGCAGAAACAAAAGAAGACAGATGGCCTCTGCTACTACATGAATTCAATCAAACATGCTGAGAATTACAATAATCCACTGCTAAAATGAATAAATAGAAAAGACTACTGATCATTCCATCCCCCCTTAAGCTATATATTAATAGAGGGATACTAGCAAAAATAATGAGATGACATGAATAAGCAAGAATACTTATTGTGACAAAGATTTAGAATTTGAAACATTATTCAAATTGGAAATATTTTTTAGAACCCAACTTTTAGCTGACTTGGACATAGTCACAGCCACCAAAAACTTAGTAAACCTATCACCAACAATATTTCATTGCTACTACCAATCCCGAAATATAATACAATTAATAGTGGCCAAGAAAGTCCAAAAGCTTTATGCTAGAGAATCAACGTTCAAAATGCAACACATACATGGTGCCTAAATAACAAATAAAGGGAATTCAGAGTAACCTCTGTCAAAATCCAAATAAGGCATATACACATGTGGTATAAAGAAGTCAAAAGAAAACAGGCAGGATACTGGTTCTCAAAGCCATTTGCATGTAGCCAAAGCCCAGAAAATTAATCAGTTTTAAAAAATCCACGAGTAAAAATTTCTCAATTCTTATCTCCATATTTGTTGAGTACAAACAACTTGATAAAAAAAACAAATGTAGGAGGAGAGATCCAACATGAATAGAAGACAAAGGAAATGTAACACCCCAAACCCGGTCTATGCGTTTAGACGAGATTTGGTTTGTCACACCGATCATACATTCGTTTATTCTCAAATGGTTAAGATAAAATAGTGCTACAAAAACTTTTTTGAAAATCGAGTTTAATAAAACGTTAATACAAGGATTTGAAATTTGTAGCTTAAAAATAATACTTGTTTGAAAACTTATCGTCAAAATCTTAAGATAGTTTAAAAGAACTTTAAAAGAATTTTTAAATAATTAAAGTGTCCAGAAATTTTATTATAAAACCAATGTTCTTAAGAAAACTTAACATATTTTAGATAAAACCATATTCAAAGTTTAGAAATAAAATTTAAACCATCCACACAATAAAATCCATAAAAACATAAAAGAGGCCTTATTACATAAAACCCATAACAGAAATTTAAGATAATAATCTAAATAAAATCATAGTTTAAATAAAACCCAAGTTTGTAGTATGGCCTCACCAAGTCATCTCCGGCCCAAGTCCACGTCAATTTCCATTACCTGAAATGGATAATAAAATTGGGTGAGTTACAAAGAACTCAGTGTGCAACTCACTTACCACCATTTTTGGGCCAGATCGTCAAGACATCAAGCTGGGCTTGAGCCCATTAACAGAATTCAACAATATATCATAAAATAAAACAATGTAATATGCATGTAAAATGAATTTCCCAAACCAAACCTAATATCCATCCGCTAACACCCCCGTACCAACCAACACACCTGTGGGGATCAAGTCAACCCACCCCGCCAAACACACCAATCATAGGCTTTAAGCCTTTAAATAATTTTGTAGTGCACTACCGAACTAGATTGTGACATTGTCACCGAACTAGAGGCATTTAGCCAAATTTGTGGCAGAGCCACCGAACTAGAGGCATTGAGCCAAATTTGTGGCAACTGGCCATTCTCTTCTCCATATATCCCACCCCATGTAATCATGCGTGTATAACAAAATATAATCTTATAACAGATTTTCAATTTATCCTTAACATAGGTGGGTTTATCATTAAACAATTCATTTGGCCCATAAAATAATAATTTAATAATTTGCCCATTTAACAGTTTAGTGGGCTTTGGCCCATTTATCGAACTAGAGTGTTTTGGCCCAATTTATCGAACTAGAGTATTTTGGCCCAATTTATCGAACTAGAGTATTTTGGCCCAATTTATCGAACTAGAGTATTTTGGCCCAATTTATCGAACTAGAGTATTTCGGCCCAATTTATCGAACTAGAGTATTTTGGCCCAATTTATCGAACTAGAGTATTTCGGCCCAATTTATCGAACTAGAGGGTTAACAGCCCATTTTAGCAATTTAACAGTTTTTCGCATAATTCTCGGTTTTCACCCTTTTCATGCATTTCACAAAAGTATCAATTACTACATAATTTTCCGAATTTACCCTTTTCACGATTTTATCGCAATACTTATGATTAGAAATCTAACCCGAAAATGAGTGTGAAATTACACACCTGGTTATTGAGAGAACTACACTTTCCCGCTCTTCAACACCTATACGTATCGCGATAATTAGAACACTATAATCTAATAATAAAATCGGTCTAAATATAGCGATCTAGAATTTACCCTCGGATTTCCGTAGTACTTCTACTTGCGATTTCTCCCCTATTGATGGTTCGCTAACCGAATCGAATCCACGAACGAATAATGGTTCGGGAGTACGAATGACTTCGAACAGTTGATTTTCCTCGGTTGAACGTTCGCAACCCGGTGGAAAATCCCGAATTCCTGAAATAGTCCTTTGCTTATACTTAGGGGGAATAACAGAACCTCCCTTCTTCCGAAGGCTAAACACCGCCCTTTTCTTCCCTATTTTGAATGTCTTCAAAGACAAAGGAAGGTTAATCCAATGATATCGAAATAATCCTAAGGTTTTAAAGATATGATTTCCTTACCACAAAATTGATTCCAACGTTTTGTCACCCACGACTTCTTGATTCCAAACTTCCGTTATCGCACTAAAATATAACAAAATAAACGTTAAAAGGAGGAACGTTTATTTTGATCTAATAAAGCCTTCAAACCACCATCCATATTCGGCCATAACCACTATTAACTAATCGAAACGAAAAGAATTCTTACCTATTTTCCACGTCGAAAAGAAAGGATTTGAGAATGGTATTGATAGATGAAAGATTCGGCTATGTGAGATTAAGGAGAGAAGAAAATAATTTGGCTTATAGTCACCTTAATATTCGGCCATGAGAGTGTAGGTAGAGAGAATTTCGATTGAAAAGAATAGAATAGGAGAAAGATGGTGATGATGTTGCTTTGATTTCAAAGTGAATAGGAAAAAGAAAAGAAAAAGATGAGCTTGAGAAAGAGATGAATAATCGGCAATGGTAACAAGAAAAGAGAAAAGGAATGGCTTTTGGTGTATGTGATTTTCGGCACTCAAAGGAAATAAGGCACAAAAGAATACCAATTGATGTGCAACAAGGACCAAATGGTCAAAAATTAACAAGGCTTACCAAGGATCAAATTCGACCAAAACAAAAACTAAAACTCCTAGCCAAAACTATCACCAAAATTCGGCTCCCCCCTATAGCCATAATGCCGTCCATATGATTGGTCTAATGGCCAAGATATTGTTTCCAAAAAATATTTCCTTGATTCATGCCTCATATCCTCACATTTTCCTTATTTTCTTGATTCCCTTCCTTAAGTTAATAATTTCCTTATTCCTTTGATATTCTAACCAAAAATAACAAGTCAACACCTACCATATAAGCTCTTGGCCGACACTTGCTATATATGTGCAGAAAAATTCAAAATAAAATTCACCTAGATGCTAAACAAGGGATTCGAACCCTCTCCCTCATGCTAAAACCCATGCGCCATCACCACTTGTCCAATAACTCATCTTATGCTTCACTTTGACACTTAAATTAATTTATGTGTCATGGCCACTTAATCCACTTCCATAAATAATTAAAACTAAAAATTATTCTATACCCAATTAATTCTATACTCTTCTTCAGGACTATAATAAACACAAAAATAAATAAAGAAATTCCACCTTCTAGGATAATTATTCAAAGCACACAATGAAAATAAATTACTCAAATTTTCAGGGTGTTACAGGAAATCTAAGACTTAACATATGTAGGATAACACCACTTTAACAGGGTGTCCTTACGTTGTCGAATTAACAAGGTGTACAACTCTTTGCTTTTAGGCACGACACTGCTCCATTAGGTCAATAATCACCTCCTGCTTAAGTCTCTAAAATTGTAGAAGAAAGATTAGTGAACATGCAAATAGAAAATGAAGTTTAAAAAACTAAAGCATAATGAACAATTAAAGAGGATAAGAAGAGAAGAAAAAGATAAACTCACCGGTGGAGAAGAGGAACAAAGAACCAGAGGAAAAAATAAAGTTCAGACAAAAGAGAAAAAGGGGGAAAAATCTTCTACATCTATTTGAAAGAAGAAATAAAGTCCCTAAAATTGTAGAAGAAAGATCAGTGAACATGCAAATAGAAAATGAAGTTTAAAAAATTAAAGCATAATGAACAATTAAAAAGGAGAAGAAGAGAAGAAAAAGATAAACTCACCAATGAAGAATTGGAACAAAGAACCAGAGGAAAAAGTAAAGTTCAGAAAAAAGAGAAAATGGGGAAAAAATGGTCTTCTAACGTCTATTTGGAAGAAGAAATAGTAAGGTTAAAAAAACAAAATACCAGCCAAAAGCACTCTTAGGCTGAAAAAAGCTAAAAATTTCTGCTTTTTTATCTATGAAAAAGCACTTAAAATAAGTTAAAAAATTTTCTGCACTGATGTCTGTTCTTTATTGCTTTTTAGAGAAAATCACTTTTTAATGGAAAAGCTCATCTGAAAAGTAATGAAGAACACAGCCTAAATCTATTAATTTACACATTAGACCTTTAATTTAACTATTGTTCCAATTTAATCTTCACTAATATATTTTTATTAATCCAATTATTATTATTACCTAATTAATTAATTAATTAATTTATTATATTTTTTATTAATCCAATTATTATTACCTAATTTAATCAATTATTTTATTTTATTAATTCTTAATTTCTACGACACTAACCTCGATTCCTCACTTGAGCCCACAATTAAATTACTTGATTCTACTAATCTAATTTTCGGGGTGTGTAACATACAATACATAACACTTATATACATGCTACAAAATAACAAGTTGTTGTGACGAAGGTAAACAATGTCATCGGGTCATTTAGAGAATGGTATGACAGACCAAGTTGACGAGAAAAGATTCAAAAACCCTAAATTGTGGTGGAATGAATTGGAATTGATACAAATCTTGTATCCTTAGATTGCAGTAAGGACAGATGGAATAAATTGCGATTCCTGGAGGGATGGTTGAAGGTGATATACGACCCATGTCTAAAGGTTCAAGAGGAATGGGCCCTAAAATTTCCATGGGGCAAATTATTTGAGCAAGAAAATGATACTTCAAGGGGAACGAAGATGAAACCTTGACAAATAAATGTGTGATAACACCTTGAGTAGGAATCATACTCATATCATATTTGCATTCACATATCATAGCATGACTGAATAGGAACATTTGGCTCATTTCGATCAGGGCATCCTAATCATTTGGCATAAGCATATACCATTCTACAGGTCATAGGACGATGTAGTAGGGTAAATGGTCACTTTCAGTTTTGTCTCCCTCAAGTTGCAGCGGAGTAGACTAAAGACAACAGATCTTACCTTCCTGAAGTTGCAGGAAGAAGATCAAAGACGTTAGCTTTAGCTCTCTGAGTTTGTAGTAGAGCAAGCTAAAAGACAACGGATCTGGCATTCCTGAAGTTGCAGTGAAGCAGATCGAAGACATCAGTCTTGTCTCCCTGAAGTTGCAGTGGAGTAGATTGAAAACAACAGATTTTACCTTCTTGAAGTTGTAGGAGGAAGATCGAGGACATTAGTCTGGTCTCCTTGAATTTGCAGTAGAGCAGGCTAAAAGACAGCAGATGTGGCATTCCTGAAATTGCAGGAAGCAGATCGAAGACATCAGATCTTGTCTCCCTGAGTTTGCAGTGGAGCAGATTGATGACAACAGATCTTATTTTCCTGAAGTTATAGGAAGAAGATCGAAGATACTAGTCTAGCATCCCTGCATTTGCAGTGGAGCAGACTGAAAACATCAGATCTGGCATTCCTGAAGTTGCAGGAAGTAGATCAAAGACATCAGATCTTATCTCCCTGAGTTTACAGTGAAGTAGATCGAAAAATAGCAGATTTGGCATTCCTGAAGTTACAGTGAAGCAGATCGAAGACATTAGTCTTGTCTCCCTGAAGTTGCAGCAGAGCAGATCAAAAACAACAGATCTTACCTTCCTGAAGTTGCAAGAAGAAGATCGAAGACGTTAGCTTTGGTTCTCTGAGCTTGCAGTAGAGCAAGCTAAAAGACAACAGATCTTGCCTTCCTGAGATTGCGGTGAATCGGATCGAAGATACTAATCTGACCTCCCTGAAGTTGCAGTGGAGCAGATTAAAGATAGCTGATTTTCCTTCCTAAAGTTGTAGTGAAGCAGATTGAAGCCATCAGAATTATTTTTAAAATCAAGATGAAGTTCCAATACCGTTGAAGTTGCAGTGGGGTTGGAAGCCATTTGAAGAAGACGAGGACCAAGAAGTCGAGGCTCAGCCAAGATCGGGCAAAATTGGTCCTTTTATAGTCTTTGCTGCATTCTGTTTCACGATAATAAGCAAAGAGGGGCAGCTGTAATAAGCAAAGTCCAGATTTTTTTAAACAGTCCATTTACAACCTTTGACCCAATACCAATTAACAGCAGCCCAATTACAAGCCAAAACAGATTACATAACCCAATTAGACCCACTACCCGTGGCCCAAACTAATACCCTAAAACCCATACCTAAACAGACCCAGACCCAAAACCTAAACTGGCCCAAGTGACCCAAATGCTTGCGGACGCAGGAAACCCTAGGTTTCCACTACGCCGCAAGCGCCCCAGCAGCACTTCTTCGCGCGAGTAGCCCTAACACCAGCCTGTTCTCGCACCACAATCAGCGCGTAAATAGTGCTCCGTTGCCTGTTTCCCCGTCTGTCGCCTGCAAAAAGGAAAGAAAAGCAGTAAAAATGGCAAATATGTATTTCCTTTTTTAATTTTTTGGGTTATAAAAACCCCAAAAATCTGTAAAACAAGGACAAATACACATATACAGATACACGAGAATATACACACAGATATTGAGAGAAAAAAAATGAAATAAAGAAATCAATAACAGAGGTGATTTTTTATTTTTCTTATTCGCATTTTTTTTATTTTTTCTCTTTGATTTATGCATATTTTATACACAAAATAGTATCGAAAATAAAAAATACGAGTTACCTCTTGATTGCGCCGAAAAAAATTGAAGCTTTAGCCTCTGGCCACCGTCTAATTTGGCGCGTGAGGCGCGTGGGGCGGTGGCCTGAAGGTCTGACGATCGGAACCCAGACGAGAGCATTGAGAGGGTTTTCGGATTTTTTTTAAACTGGGTGTAAAAATGAATTTATGGTCTGAAAACTGACTTATATAGTAGTTTAAAAACGACGTCGTTTTTGCTTAAGCCAATAAGCATTAAAACGACGTCGTGTAGAAGACCAGGATCCGCGCGTTGACCCGACCCGGGAAGGATCCGCGCGTTTTTATTAAAGGGTCTAATTGCTAAATAGACCCTTCCGTATTTTTGTAAATTTACAATTATGTCCGAATAGCTTTTTTTTCCTTATTTTCAATTTTGATCCAAAACTTATCTTCTATTTCAATTTAATCCTCGGGCTACTTAAAGGCTAGTATCAGATCGACGTCGTTTGAAAATTTGGCATAATTGTCATATTAACCCCTACAGTGTAACGCGCGTTTTAATTTAGTCCCTTTATATTTATTTTTATTGCTATTTGATCCCAATTCCTTTATTTATTTTTAAAAAACCTTTTATTTTATTTTATTTTATTTTTAAATTATTCTAATACTATATTGAATTATTTTATCATATTAAAAATTTTATATTATTTTTATTGTTTGTATATTAATTTTTTAATAGTATAAATTCATATTTTTTTTACATATTATCCTTATATATATATTAAGTTACTACTATGTATTACTTTATTTGGTTTAATATTATATATTATTTTATAATTTGTATGTTAGTTATATGTTATACATTTTAAAATTTTGTATTATTATATTATATTATATATCACTTCTAAAATCTTATTCTGCATAAAATTTATTTATATTATATAGCATATGTTATTTATATGGTTAGAATATTAGATTATAAATATAATTTTATATATTATTTTTATTTAATAATATATTTTACTTATTTTTATGAATATATATATTATTTTGACTACCCCACATCATTTTTTACATATTAATTCATTTTTTATATAATTCATATTTTTTATTATTCCACATCATTTTATTTAAAGCCATATGTCTTAATTTACAATATTTGTCATAATTTATTCTATATTGTTATTTTATCTTACATGCATGTAAAGTTTTATATTTATGTTTTTTTTATCTTTGGTTATTTATTGCATTATATCTTATATTTGTTTATTTGTTTATTTTATTCGTTTATCATTTTTACATTGTAACATCCTGAATTTTTGGGCCTATGCGTTTAATGGGTGGATATGTTTAATGTGTTAATCTAAGTGTTAGGGGTCCAAATTGGGCTCAGGCTTAGGTAGAGGCCTTGATTAAAATTATCTGTTTGGGCATTATAGGGTTTAAAAGGTAGTATCTGTGTTTAAAATACCAAAGTGGGCTTGTGGCCCAATATTAGGAGGTGACGCCACACAAGGGAGTAAGGGGCCCAAATTTAAGTTTCATGGAGCCCAATTATTTTAATTTAAGTTAGCTAATTTTTGGCATTAGGGTTAGGTGGAGTGGATGGTAACAAGGCTCAAAAATAGGAGGATTTATGTGAATGGGATAATGTAGATATTATAGTTGATAATATGGAAGATAAAAAGAGAAAAGATAGGAGCTATCTGCAAGGCCAGGTGTTGGCTGAAATTCCATCACCTAGAGGAGGGAAGAAATCGGTTTCTTTATGGCAAAGGGGTGCCGAATTTTCCCTTTTTATTTGCTTAATTTTTAGTTATCAGGAAGGGCACTTTCGATTTTTCATAGGTAAGTGCCGAAATTTCTATAAATAAGAAGGGTTCTCTTCTTTATTTTTCGGCATTTAGGGTTTCCATCTTTTCTTTCTCTTCTCCTCTGAGTAGAAGCCGAAATTCCTAACCCTATTCCCTCATCTTCACTTTGATTCAAAAGTCGAAACTCCATTGTTCTTTTCTCTTCTTTCTTCTAAAAGCCAAAAACTCCATTATTCTTTTCTCTTCTTTCTTCTAAAAGCCGAATCTCTATAGATTTCTTCGAATCATCTTCTCTTCCTGATTTTCGCAAAAAGCCGGAATCCTCTGGGAGTAGCCGAATCTTCTCTAGTAAGATCTCTTAGATCTAAAAGCCGGAAACACTAGTTCCTGAATCTCATATCACTTTTCGGGATTTCAAGCCTCAGAACAACACATAGGGCAGATAGCAGCTGTGTTGGCTACGGATAGCGTTGACTTAGAAAGTCTCGTTCTAATGGTAATCAGGTGTGTAGATCTCTAAACACACTAATAAGCTGTATGTATATATATGTGATGGTTAAAAGCCGAAAAATAGGCTGTATGAACAGACGGGTTACCCAGAAAGGGTAGGCAAAGGATGCCAGGTATGTGCCATAGAAACTTCTCTATGTGTATCGATGTATGTGAAAGACTGAAATCTCTTAGGTAGTATATTGCTTAATTTTGCATGAATGTATGCATGGGATGGGTTTGATATGGAAAGGGGAAGAGCATGATTGGTCACATGGTGATCGGTGGTAGAAAACCCACGTAATGAAATGTTAGGTCTCATGGTGATCGGTGGTAGAAAACTCATGTAATGAAATGTTAGGTCACTTGGTGATCGGTGGTAGAAAACCAAGTTAAAATTCCTGATTGATAAGGAGTAGGCAGTATGACTGTCGATATGGTGTGTAGCGCTTGGTGGGTTGATTGTAGAAATCCCCAAGGTGTGATGGTTGGTATGGGTTGGTGTGTATAGGATGGAATTCTAGGATGGGTTGGGCTTTGCATCATTTATTATCTGTCATGTGATTATGATTGTTGCCATTGTGTATAGGCAAGGGCTCATAATTTGTTTGTGGGCCCAAGCCTTTTATGTGTTTTCGGGATTTACACACTGAGTCTTGGTGACTCACCCTATTATTTTTCCCTAACTTTTCAGATGAGCAGTAGATCGTGGACATGGGAGCCGAGACGGACTCGAGGGGCCATCAAGTTTTTATTTCTATAGATTATTTTCGGTTTTCCTTTAAGTTTTGTTTTGGGAATATTTAGGTAATAAGGCCCCATAGTTTATATTCGCCTAAGTAGTTTTTTTTAATATTTGCAACTTATGAATTTATGTCAGGGGTTTATTTATACCAAATAATAATAATACAAGGTTTCTTTTCAAATGTCACTTATTTATTCAAATATTGCCTAATAACTTATGATTTTCTAAAACCAACTTAGCAAAAGATTTTAACGTTCAACCCGTAGCATACCAGATCTGGTCAAAACGTATGGGCTGGGTTTGGGGTGTTACATACATTCTGCTATAGTATAATTATTCTATTGTTTGTATCACTTATTATTTCTTATTATTCTTTCTTTAATTATCCATTAGTAGTAATTGTTAATATGATTTGTAGTTATGATAAATTGTTATTTGGTATGCATGTTGTAATGTATTCATGCAATGTCTTACTCAAACCATTTTTTATAAAAACACATTTTGAATTAACGCATTTTATTCAAATATTTTTAAACATAGCGATATACGATATTTGGGGACTTCTAGAAAAATTATACACTAACTTACTGGGTTTTAATTTTTCTCGCGGAACTTAAGGTATCAAATATCCTTTTTAAACCTACAAAATTTCAAATTAAAACTTATTCTCAAAAGTTCATAATGTTATATCTTAACTCATTAGATATAATGTTTTTATTTCGAGGTAAGGATTTTCTACAAAATAAAAGGCGAGCTTAGTTTCGAAGTTTTGAGATATTGCATCCTAACTTACTGGGTGTGGCATTTTATTTCTTTGAAATAAGCAAGTCTTGGCTTTCATTTGAATAAAAGGATCGTATTTTAAATTTTTCAAAATTTCGACATTAGGACATGGAATTATCAATTAGGTACCAAATTTTGGGCGTTACGAGGGTGCTAACCTTTCTTCGTACGTGACCGACTCCCAAACTCGTTTTCTTGTATTTCGTGGACCAAAATCAATGTTTTGAAATAAAATGTTTTATAAGGTGGTCCAATCACACCTAAGTAAAAATAGATTGGTGGCGACTCCCATGTTCGTTTTTAAAAGTCGACCCCCGTTTTTATAAGAAAAAAATTGGTTTCGACACTTTATTTTCACAACATTCAATAATTCATCATTGAAATATTGAATTCATCCTATGCCATTTCAATTTCTCATTTCATATAATCAGTATCGCCCAATGAAACCTAGTAAACGGACTCGATTACACATATATCTCTGGTAATAATAATTGCTCGTCTGAGCTGAAAACATATCTATGTCAGGTTATCAGTCCAAGCTAAACCTTTAATAACACATTTCAAGCTAAAAATATACATGTAAGGTTACTAGTTTAGGCTAAACCTTTTAAATGACATCAGGTTACTGTCCAGACTAAACTTGTGTCACATGTATCTTTGAGTCCGCAACAAATACTGGATCTCGATAATCATCGATAATCTATCCGT
Source organism: Gossypium australe (assembly GCA_005393395.2). Lineage (NCBI taxonomy): Eukaryota > Viridiplantae > Streptophyta > Magnoliopsida > Malvales > Malvaceae > Gossypium > Gossypium australe. Next base: position 25,572,336 of record CM016625.1, on the reverse strand, counting down.
ACAAGTGTGCATGAAACCTTTACTAAGTTCACCTGAGCATACCAATTCACAACAAAACACATATATAATCACAAATCAAATACACAAGAACTTAAACACATTTATATCATATGAACATACCTGGTCAAATAAGCAAACAAGTTGAATTTGTAAGGACTAATCCATAATTTTACCCTTTTTCCCAGTTTTCCTTGGTTTGGTTCAATTCCTGATCTATATAATAATTCAGTTCAATTTATCAATATCAAACATTTTATAAAATCCTATTATATGCATGAATTCAATTTTACTTTTCAAATGCCCCTAAATTTTTGCATTTTATTCAATTTAGTCCTTCAAATAGAAATTACAATATCTTTCAATTTTGAGCTTCGATTTTGAAACTAATCTTAATCACATCCTTTTATGTAGGGGTGAGCAACACTCGATTAAACTCAGAAAAATAAAAAAAAATTCAAATTTTGAGTGAAATGAATCGAGATATTTGAGTCAATTCGATTTTGTTTTTTAAATTTTGAGTTCGAATCGAGTTTAATTTTTGAATTCAAATAATTCGAATAAACCAAATACCAAACTATAATATTTTAAATTTTTACCCCAAACCCCCAAACCTTTTTACTTTACCCCAATACTTTTACTCCCTCCTACTTTCCCCTCAAAACTTTTACTGCTCTCCCATCCCACCCCCACCCCCACTACCCTAAACCCATTTTCCCCCATTTTTTAAATATTTTCCCCTCATTTACTTTCCCCCAAAGTTTTATTCCCCCAACCTTCAAAACTTTTTATTTTCACCCTAAACTTTTACTTTTCACTCTTTACCCCCAAATAAAAAATCAAGCAAAAAAATCTCTAAACTTAAATAGTGATAATTTTATTTATATCTACTATTTATATTATTAAATTAAATTTCACAATTTGTGCTATTTATATTATTGAATTGTTTAATCATATTAAATCTTTATAAATTTCTGTTAAAATTGAATTATTGATGATGCCATAAAATATTCATGTTAAAATTTTATGTTGATATAAATTTCACATTTTTTCTTTAAGATAACTTTCATTAAAAAATCACATTTTTTTATATTTAATATATTTTTTAATTTCAAAATAAATAGTGACAAAAATCAAAAGATAATTGAAGCAACTAAGCAAGCAAATAAGCTAACCCGCATATAAAATATTAATAAATAAATTATAAGGAGATGGAAGTTAATAACAAATTTGACTACGGTGGGTGACAGTGGTTATAAGGATCCAAAGTATTTTTTTTAATTTAACTCGAACAAATATATTCGATTCGAATTCCATCTCACTCAACTAAATTTAAGAAAATTTCAAATCGAGCTAGAATGATAAAATATGATTCGTCAACTCGATTAATTCGAAATTTTTTCATTCGATTCGATTCTATCAAATGCTAACCCATACTTTTATGACCCTCTATTATCTATTATTATAAAAAATTCACATCAATTTTAAAATTTATACACTTTAGTCCTTTTGGAAAAAACTTGTAACACCCCAAACCCGGTCTATGCGTTAAGACTAGACTTGGCATGCCACACAAATCGAACTTACATCTAGTCATCAATGCTTTTAATGAAAACAATTCTTCAAAACGATTTTGAAGATGGAGTTTATAAAAAATCGAGATTTATTTGAAAACCATGATTTTAAAACATAAGAGTTTACAATTTGATTTTCAGAGAAATAATTGGTTAAAATAAATTTATAAAAGAGTTTCCACAAAAATTTTACGAGTAAGTGATATTTAAGAAAAATCCCTTTTTATACGAAAAATTAGGAAAAACATTATAAAATTTTAAATAGTCCCCTTTTAGTATTTAAAACATATTAAAATTCATCCACGCATAAAAATCCATAAAAAAATAATAACAGAGGCCTTATTACATTGCAATTAAAATAGTACTTAAATAAAAATACTTAAAAGAAGTTCAAGTTTTTATAAACCATCATTCGTAGTATGGCCTCCACATGAAGTCATCCCCGGCCCAAGCCTCCATCAATTGTCATTACCTGAGATGGGTAAGAAAAACAGGGTGAGTTACTTAGAACTCAATGTGTAACCCACTTACCTTGTTCACTGGGCCAGAATCATTTAAGCATTTCATTTGGGCTTGAGCCCATTTACAAATGTACAATATATAAATCAAATAAATATGCATGTGATATGCAATTCCCAACCAAGCCTAATTTCCATCCGCTACACACCACCCGTATCAACCATCACACCTGTGGGGATCAAGTCAACCCACCCCGCCAACACACCAATCACAGGCATTAAGCCATTTTAAATATTTGTGGCAGAGCCACTGAACTAGATTGTGACAGAGTCACCGAACTAGAGGCATTAAGCCAATTAAAATATTTGTGGCAGAGCCACCGAACTAGATTTTGGCAACAGGCCTTTCTTCTCTTCGTCAATTATCCCAACCCATGCAACCATGTATGCATATACAAAGCATAATTATGTTCATATAATAATTTCATCATAAGGCCCATAATACAAGTTGGCCCATTAAGCAATCTAGCAATTTGGCTCATTATTCGATCTAGCAAGATTTGGCCCATTTATCGATCTAGCAAATTTGGCCCATTTAACGATCTAGCAAATTTTGGCCCATTTAACACATGAGGCCTTTTTCACAATTTTCACACTTGGCCAACTTATCAAAATAATCATATGGCCCAAAATATCACCTTTTAACAATATAGCCCATTAAGGGCAAATCCGTAATTTTTTTCACAACCTTAATACCGGTTTCATGTATTCACACCAAATAGTGCTAATATACCGTATTTTCCAATTTTACCAAATTTACGATTTTTATTCTATTACTACAGCATAGTATAACCCGTGAGATAAGTGTGAAGTTACACACCTGATTACGGTGAGAACTATACTTTCCTGCTCGTCGACACCTAAATATATATCACGCTTGATTAGAACACTAATACTAAATATAAATCTATATTAAGATATACAATCTAGATCTTTACCCTCGGAATTTCGAACAACAATTATTTGTGGTCTCTCCCCAATTGATGGTTCATAACCCGATGAAGAACCACGAACAGTCAAAGGCTCAGGAGTACGAATGACTTCAAATAATTGATTTTCGCCGGGTGAGGGTCCACAACCCGATGGAAAGTCTCGGATTCCCGAAACAGCCCTTCGTTTGAAATTAGAGGGAATAGCGAAACCGCCCCTCTTCCAAACACTATTCACCGCTCTTTTCGAACCTATCTTGTTTGCCACAAAATCTTACGTTCACGGAAATGATAATCAAGCGATAGTGTCTCCTAAAACATAATCGATTAGTAGTCCATCTATAACGATATGACGAGTAATATAGAAATCCTTACCTTAACACTTTGATTTGATTTTCTAACGAGTTACAATGATTATGAATGCCCCGAGTTCGGCCTTCTCTATATCACTATAAAAAAAATGAATAGGATTGTTTAAAGAAAAGAATAAGGGGTATTATTTTTGGTCAAAAGACCCTCTAAACAATATGCATATTCGGCTAGAGAAAAAGATGAAAATAAAGAAATGAAAAGGGTTCTTACCACTTGGTTTAAATGAAAGTTGAAAGAATGATTATGAAGAGAGAAATATGTGAGGAGAAGGTTCGGCTAAGAAACAATTTTGATGGAAATGATGCTAACAACATTCGGCCATGGTGGAATATTTTTGGAAGAGAGAAATGTTTGTGAGTCTTTTGTGAGAAATATGAAGAAAAGAAAATGGAGATGAGAGGTTTGTATTTCGGTTCACAAGGATGGAAGATGAATCAAGAAGAAACTTTGAGACCAATATGCATTCGGCAATGAAGAGGAAAAAGAGAAGAAAAGAAATGATCCTTGATGGCTATGTGGTTTCAGTCACAAAGGGAAGAAAAAGATTTGGAGAGAATGATCACCTAAGACCGAAATGGTAAAAGAAAGAAATGGCCAAATGAAACAATTGCTTCCCTAAAGCTTATGGCAAATTCGGCTAGTGAGAGGGAAAAATGAAGAGAAAAGTTTTGAGAAAAGCACCAAAATGACCAAATGAAAGATGTGCTCATCGAGCACCTAATCCTACCAAGCTAGCACCAAAAACCGGCCATCCCCCTTAGCCCCATATGCCGTCCACATTCATAGACACCAAAGTCAAAGTTTGGCCACCCCAAAGTTTCCAAAACACCTTCCCTTGTTTCAAGTCTTATGTTCCCCTACATTCCATAAGTTTAGCATTTCCTTTCCCCAAGTTCAAGCTTATCTTATCCAATAGTCACCTTGCCATAAAAGAAATAGTCCAACCTTACCATAAATAAGGCTTGACCGACACATGCAATATAGGTGCAAAAATAAAAGTCACCAAAATGCTATCCATGGGATTCGAACCTCTCCCCTCAAACAACACTCATGGCGCCAACTCTACCTTGCTACTAGCTCATCTTATGCAAACTTTTACCAATTAAATTCCCTTAAGCATCAGGGTCACTTGTTCCACTTCAATAAAGTACTCATTACTAAAATTTATTCTAATTCCAAATAAGTCTCGAACCTTCTTATGACTATAATAAGCACACAAATTAATCATTCACAAGCTAAACACCAAAACATGCAACATATCGATACTCAATTGTTTTTTTTAGGATGTTACAACTCTACCCTCCTTAAAGAAAATTTCGTCCTTGAAATTTACCTGGTTAAAAGAGGTGAGGATATTGTTGCCGAATTGCGTCCTCGGGCTCCAACGTAGATTCCTTCGCTCCGTGATTACGCCATAGAACCTTAACTAACGGCATAGTCTTCTTTCTTAGCACCTTAACATCACGGTCTAAGATTTTCACTGGTTCCTCTTCAAAAGACAAGTCTGGCCTTAATTCCACTTCTTCTACCGGTACTATGTGAGACGGATCCGATCTATAACGCCTCAGCATAGAAACATGGAAAACACTATGAATCTGACTCAACTCCGGAGGTAATTCAAGCTGATAGGCCACTGGTCCTACACGCTTCAACACACGGTACGGTCCAATGAACCTAGGGCTCAACTTGCCCTTCCTTCCAAATCTGAAAATCTTCTTCCAAGGTGAGACTTTCAGAAAGACCTGATCTCCCACCGCAAACTCAATATTTTTATGCTTCAGATCTGTATACGACTTTTGTCTATCCGAAGCTTCCTTTAACCGCGCTCGAATCACCTTTACCTTTTCTCCCATCTCAGATATCAATTCAGGACCCAACAACTGTCGTTCCCCCAATTCAGTCCAACAAGTAGGGGTACGACACCTACGACCGTATAACGCTTCATAGGGCGCCATTTGGATACTGGATTGGTAACTGTTATTATACGCGAACTCTGCCGACGGTAGAAAATCCTCCCAACTACCTCTGAAGTCGATCACGCAACCTAGTAACATGTCTTCCAAAATCTGAATTACTCTTTCTGACTGACCATCTGACTGAGGATGAAAAGTTGTACTGAAGTTTAACTTTGTTCCCAAAGCCTCATGTAAAGCTTTCCAAAACCGTGATGTAAACCTGGGATCCCTGTTCGATATGATAGACAATGGTACCCCATGCAACCCCATGATCTCAGATACATACAGCTTAGCCAACTTCTGCAGTGAGTAATCCGTACGAACTGGTAGAAAATGAGCATCTTCGTCAAACGATCAACTACCACCCAAACAGAATCTTTCTTAGTAGGTGTTAAGGGTAACCCACTAACAAAATCCATCGTTATCCGCTCCCATTTCCATAGAGGAATCTTTACCGGTTGCAATAAACCCGATGGTAATTGATGTTCCGCCTTCACTTGTTGACACGTCAAGCACTTTCCCACAAAATCAGTAACCTCCCGCTTTAACCTTGGCCACCAATACTGCTCACAGAGATCTCGATACATCTTATTTCTTCCGGGGTGCATAGCATAAGGGCTATTATGCACCTCTCGCAGAATCATTTGCCTCAAACCCGAATCCATGGGCATACAAACTCTTCCACGAAAACAAAGTACTCCATCCTTGTTCAATCCAAAATCCTCTATTATACCACTTTCAACTTGTTGCATTAAAGGACCCAACTTTTCATCTGATAACTGCTTTTCCTTGATTTGCTCCAACCACAGAGGCTTCACCTGAAGTTCCGCTAGCAGACTGCCATCCTCATACAAACTGAGATGAGCAAACATTGCTCTCAACTCCGATACAACCTTACGACTCAACGCGTCTGCCACAACGTTAGCCTTTCCAGGATGGAACTCCATTGAGAAGTCATAATCTTTTAACAACTCCACCCATCTCCGCTGTTTCAAGTTCAACTCCTTTTGGGTAAGGAGGTACTTAAGACTCTTATGATCCGTATAAATGATAGACTTCTCACTATAGAGATAGTGCCTCTAAATCTTTAAGGCAAACACCACCGCAGCCAACTCCAAGTCATGAGTAGGATAGTTGACTTCGTGCGGCCTCAACTGCCGAGAAGCATAAGCTACCACTTTTCCACTTTGCATCAACACACATCCTAAACCTGTGTGTGACGCATCATAGTAAATGATAAACTCTTTTCCAGCCTCAGGTTGAATCAGTACTGGCGCTTCCGTCAAAATCTTCTTCAGTTTTTCGAAACTTTCTTATTGTTTATCGGTCCACACATACAGTACTCCCTTTCGCAACAGCTTAGTTAGGGGTGCAGCAATCAACGAAAACCCCTCAACAAAGCATCTATAGTAACCAGCCAAACCCAAGAAACTCCGAATCTCAACCACTGACTTCGGCGGTTTCCAATCCAACACTGCCTCTACCTTTCGAGGATCAACTCTTATTCCTTCGGCTGACACCACATGACCCAAGAAAGTCACTTCCTTCAACCAAAATTCGCATTTACTGAATTTGGCATAAAGTTGCTTATCTCGCAAAATTTGCAACACAATACGCAAATGTGAGTCATGCTCTTCTTCATTCCTCGAATATACCAAGATATCATCTATGAACACCACTACGAACTGGTCTAGATAGGGTTGAAAGACTCGATTCATCATGTCCATAAATGCAGCTGGTGCATTAGTCAAACCAAACGGCATCACCAAAAACTCATAATGTCCATAACGAGTTCAGAATACCGTCTTATGAATGTCTGCCTCTTTCACCTTGAATTGATGATAACCCGATCTCAAATCAATCTTGGAGAAAACTGAAGCTCCTCTCAATTGATCAAACAGGTCGTCAATTCTCGGCAATGGATACCTATTATTGATCGTCAACTTATTCAACTGCCTATAATCAATGCACATACGCATCGACCCATCCTTCTTCTGGATGAACAAAACTGGTGCTCCCCACAGAGACACACTCGGTCGGATAAATCCCCGATCTAACAATTCTTGAATTTGGGCTTTAAGCTCTGCTAACTCCTTCGGCGCTATTCTATAAGGAGCAATGGACACCGGAGCCGTTCCGGGCAAAAGCTCAATACCAAACTCTACTTCCCGATCTGGAGGTAGACCAGGAAGTACTTCAGGAAAGACATTTGGAAATTCTTTCATCGTTCTCACACCTTCCACCTATAATTCCTTGGAATCTGAAGCACTAATGAAGGCTAGGAATGCTCCATACCCTTTCCGCACCAACTTTTCTGCCTTCAAAGCATATATCACATTTGCCAAAAAGTTCCTTCGCTCGCCTATCATTACTACCTCCTCATCATCCACAATCCTTATTGACATCCACTTTTTGGCGCAATCCAATTGCGCTCGGTGCTTCACCAACCAATCCATGTCCAAAATAAGATCGAACTCGCCAAAAGGCAATTCCATCAAATCCGCCAGAAATATTTCTCTTTGGATTTCTAAGGGCACGTCTCTAAACAGTTTATTCACAATTACCGACTGTCCTAAAGGACTAAGTACCGTCATCTCTCTATCGGTAATCTCAGATCTAATATTCAGGTTTCCAGATATGGCACTAGCAACATACGAGTGTGTAGACCCGATATCTATCAAAGCAGTAACAGGTACATCAAAGATGAAGAACGTACCAGTTATCACATCAGGTGGATCGCCATCTTCCCGACGCCTAACCGCATAGACCAATCCCGGCTGTCTTGCCTCCGCGTTACCTCTAAAGCCATTACCTCGACCCGGTGCACCTTGACCACGTCCAACACCATTACCTGGTTCACGACCTCTTGGTGGCTGCTGAGTACCCCTAGCTGGCTGAGCATCAGGGTTACGAGCTTCCTGAGTCGTATCAGTCTGTCGAGGGCAATTTTTATACTGATGATCCTTGGAACCACATTTATAGCAAGCACCAGTTTTCCTCCAGCATTCCCCGGGGTGTCGTCTCCCACAGTCAACACAGTCTCGTCTCTGATTGGTAGTCACAGGTGCTCTAGCTTGAGCTGGCTCATCATTTCGAGACCTCTTCTGGGACCTTTTAGCAGAACCTGTGTACTTAAAATCCCTCTTGCCTCTGACTCTTTCCCAGTTCTGGCGTTCTGAGTTTTTAGCCTCTTCGGCTATCTTGGCTTTCTCCACAAACGAGGTAAAAGTCTGTACTTGTTGTGGGGCTATCAGTACGCACAACTCATCATTCAGCCGATCCTCAAAGCGTACACAACGCTCATGATCAGTCGGCACTATAGTCCGAGCATAACGGCTCAAGCGAAGAAATTCTGCCTCGTAAGCTGCCACCGTCTTATTTCCTTGAACCAAATTCAGGAATTCCTTCCTCCGGGCATCCACATAACTTGTCCCTACATACTTCCCTTGGAAAGCTGCTTTGAAGAAATCCCAAGTAACCAATGCAGCCTCGGTGCCTTCCCGAACAGTAAGCCACCATTGATATGCCTCGTCCCTCAGCAAAGACACAGCTTCTCTCAGTTTCTGCTCGACGGTGCACTTCAGATCATCCATAATCCGTTCTACAGTTTCGAGCCAATATTCCGCAACATTCGGAGCTACACCGGAGACACCTCTAAAAACCTCGGCACCACTTGATTTAAGTCGTTCCGATATTGATCCACGAACTGCTGGGCCAGTTCTAGTCCCGGCAACCCTTTCTAGGACTCGCAACATTGCTTGAGTCAAAGCATTGTCCTCTCTTGTATGGTCATGTGATCCAGTCTCACTCCCGGATGACGCAGGTGCATCCATTTCCGGCATATGACCCGGCGCTTCAGATGCAACCCTAGCACCTCGTCCTCTACCACGGCCACGTCTACCGCGTCCACGACCACGTCCTCTAGTGCTCATAATGTCTAATTCGGTTGAACCTGATTACAAGTTTTATGAATCAAAATACTATTTCAGTGTTTATTAACGATATTTTATGAGATATAAGAGGTAAAGTTGTTTTCACTATCACATCCTATAGTCTCAATCTCTACCATTTTCAACACCTAAAACTAGAAGTTCTAGAGTGTTCCTATGATCATATCACAATAATGAACATTCAATATACAAATACTTACTTGACTTGGTGACGGATGCTCGTGGTGCCATACTACCTTTAAAACATCAATTTTATATATTCAAAATAATTTCAAACGAAAGCTGTTGTTAAACCCAAACCACAGCTGAGTTTTGAAACTGGACTCTGATACCATAAAATGTAACACCCCAAACCCGATCTATGCGTTAAGACTAGACTTGGCATACCACACAAATCGAACTTACATCTAGTCATCAATGCTTTTAATGAAAACAATTCTTCAAAACGATTTTGAAGATAGAGTTTATCAAAAATCGAGATTTATTTGAAAACCATGATTTTAAAACATAAGAGTTTACAATTTAATTTTCAAAGAAATAATTGGTTAAAATAAATTTATAAAAGAGTTTTCACAAAAATTTTACGAGTAAGTGATATTTAAGAAAAATCCCTTTTTATACGAAAAATTAAGAAAAACATTATAAAATTTTAAATAGTCCCCTTTTAGTATTTAAAACATATTAAAATTCATCCACGCATAAAAATCCATAAAAAAAATAATAACAGAGGCCTTATTACATCGCAATTAAAATAGTACTTAAATAAAAATACTTAAAAGAAGTTCAAGTTTTTATAAACCATCATTCGTAGTATGGCCTCCACACGAAGTCATCCCCGGCCCAAGCCTCCATCAATTGTCATTACCTGAGATGGGTAAGAAAAACAAGGTGAGTTACTTAGAACTCAATGTGTAACCCACTTACCTTGTTCACTGGGCCAGAATCATTTAAGCATTTCATTTGGGCTTGAGCCCATTTACAAATGTACAATATATAAATCAAATAAATATGCATGTGATATGCAATTCCCAACCAAGCCTAATTTCCATCTGCTACACACCACCCGTACCAACCATCACACCTGCGGGGATCAAGTCAACCCACCCCGCCAACACACCAATCACAGGCATTAAGCCATTTTAAATATTTGTGGCAGAGCCACCGAACTAGATTTTGGCAACAAGCCTTTCTTCTCTTCGTCAATTATCCCAACCCATGCAACCATGTATGCATATACAAAGCATAATTATGTTCATATAATAATTTCATCATAAGGCCCATAATACAAGTTGGCCCACTAAGCAATCTAGCAATTTGGCTCATTATTCGATCTAGCAAGATTTGGCCCATTTATCGATCTAGCAAATTTGGCCCATTTAACGATCTAGCAAATTTTGGCCCATTTAACGATCTAGCAAATTTTGGCCCATTTAATGATCTAGCAAATTTTGGCCCATTTAACACATGAGGCCTTTTTCACAATTTTCACACTTGGCCAACTTATCAAAATAATCATATGGCCCAAAATATCACCTTTTAACAATATAGCCCATTAAGGGCAAATCCGTAATTTTTTTCACAACCTTAGTACCGGTTTCATGTATTCACACCAAATAGTGCTAATATACCGTATTTTCCAATTTTACCGAATTTACGATTTTTATTCTATTACTACGGCATAGTATAACCCGTGAGATAAGTGTGAAGTTACACACCTGATTACGGTGAGAACTATACTTTCCTGCTCGTCGATACCTAAATATATATCACGCTTGATTAGAACACCAATACTAAATATAAATCTATATTAAGATAAACAATTTAGATCTTTACCCTCGAAATTTCGAACAACAATTATTTGTGGTCTCTCCCCTATTGATGGTTCATAACCCGATGAAGAACCACGAACAGTCAAAGGCTCAGGAGTCCGAATGACTTCAAATAATTGATTTTCGCCGGATGAGGGTCCACAACCCGACGAAAAGTCTCGGATTCCCGAAACAGCCCTTCGTTTGAAAGTAGAGGGAAGGGCGGAACCGCCCTTCGTTTCGAACCTATCTTGTTTGCCACAAAATCTTACGTTCACGAAAATGATAATCGAGCGATAGTGTCTCCTAAAAAAAATCGATTAGTAGTCCATCTATAACGATATGACGAGTAATATAGAAATCCTTACCTTAACACTTCGATTCGATTTTCTAACGAGTCACAATGATTATGAATGCCCCGAGTTCGGCCTTCTCTATATCACTATAAAAAATGAATAGGATTGTTTAAAGAAAAGAATAAGGGGTATTATTTTCGGTCAAAAGACCCTCTAAACAATATGCATATTCGGCTAGAGAAAAAGATGAAAATAAAGAAATGAAAAGGGTTCTTACCACTTGGTTTAAATGAAAGTTGAAAGAATGATTATGAAGAGAGAAATATGTGAGGAGAAGGTTCGACTAAGAAACAATTTTGATGGAAATGATGCTAACAACATTCAGCCATGGTAGAATATTTTGGAAGAGAGAAATGTTTGTGAGTCTTTTGTGAGAAATAAGAAGAAAAGAAAATGGAGATGAGAGGTTTGTATTTCGGTTCACAAGGATGGAAGATGAATCAAGAAGAAACTTTGAGACCAATATGCATTCGGCAATGAAGAGGAAAAAGAGAAGAAAAGAAATGATCCTTGATGGCTCTGTGGTTTCGGTCACAAAGGGAAGAAAAAGATTTGGAGAGAATGATCACCTAAGACCGAAATGGTAAAAGAAAGAAATGGCCAAATGAAACAATTGCTTCCCTAAAGCTTATGGCACATTCGGCTAGTGAGAGGGAAAAATGAAGAGAAAAGTTTTGAGAAAAGCACCAAAATGACCAAATGAAAGATGTGCTCATCAAGCACCTAATCCTACCAAGCTAGCACCAAAAACCGGCCATCCCCCTTAGCCCCCTATGTCGCCCACATTCATAGACACCAAAGTCAAAGTTTGGCCACCCCAAAGTTTCCAAAACACCTTCCCTTGTTTCAGGTCTTATGTTCCCCTACATTCCATAAGTTTAGGATTTCCTTTCCCCAAGTTCAAGCTTATCTTATCCAATAGTCACCTTGCCATAAAAGAAATAGTCCAACCTTACCATAAATAAGGCTTGACCGACACATGCAATATAGATGCAAAAATAAAAGTCACCAAAATGCTATCCATGGGATTCGAACCTCTCCCCTCAAACAACACTCATGGCGCCAACTCCACCCTGCTACTAGCTCATCTTATGCAAACTTTTACTAATTAAATTCCCTTAAGCATCAAGGTCACTTGTTCCACTTCAATAAAGTACTCATTACTAAAATTTATTCTAATTCCGAATAAATCCCGAGCCTTCTTATGACTATAATAAGCACACAAATTAATCATTCACAAGCTAAACACCAAAACATGCAACATATCGATACTCAATTTTTTTTTAGGATGTTACAAAACTAACAATTTAAACTTTACAATCTAGTCATTTTTCAATTAAAGCTTAAGATCTATCAATTTAACATCAATTTCTTCAAGAAATCAACCATGACAACTTTCAAAAGTTTTAACAATTTTGCAAATTAATAAATGGGCTAGCAAAATCAAGCTCCCATGACCTCAAAACATAAAAATTAGAAGAAAAGGACTTGAAAATACCTTAAAATTGAGGACCAAATAGTTTTGAGCTTTCAACCATGGCTTCTAGGTTTTCTTTGGTGGTTTTGGTTGAAGAAGAAAAGAAAGAATAAAGATGACAACAATTAAGTTGTCTTTTATACATTGATTATAAAATTAATTAATCTTAATTAATTAACTAAAGCTTAATTAAGCTATCCTTAATCAAAATTAACAAATTTAGTGGATTGAACTTTAAAATGGGTCCAATTGCTCAATTGGTCCCTTGATTAATTAAAAACCTATAGCGATAAACTTTTACAAATTTTACAAATTAGTTTTTATACTTTAATTCTCTATCAATTTGGCAAAATTAAGGGACAAAACTTTAATAGACTTTAATATTAACCTTGCAAATATTAATTTTTAATACTTACGGACTTGGACAACAGAAATGGGATTATGAAATCTTCATTTTCGACACCACTGAATAATGAACTGTTACACAACTTCATTATGAATCTCCGACCATCAGGTCTAAACTGTAACACCCCTAACCCGTATCCAACGCTGGAACAAGGTTACGGAGCATTACCGGACTTACAGATCAAACAAACAAACATTTCATTTTATATCACATTCATATCAGAAACCAATCAAATTCAGTCATATCGTCCCTAATACAAGTCCTCAAGGCCCAAAATAAACATTAAAAATAAGTCGGGACTAAATCGGGTACTCAAAGAATTTTTCGAAAAATATTGAAAATTTTTCAAAAGTGCAGGGGACATACACCCGTGTGGCCAGGCCATGTGGGCATTCGAAATGGGGACATATGACTGTGTCCCAGCCCGTGTCCAAACTAGTGAGCTTACTGACATGGGTCACACGGCCAAGCCACACGTCTGTGTGTTAGGCCGTGTGAAAAATGGTGAGCATACTGACTTGTGACACACGGCCAAGCCACACGCCCGTGTGCTAAGCCGTGTGAAAAATGGTGAGTATACTGACTTGTGACACACGACCAAGCCACACGGGTGAGCCTACTGACTTGTGTTCTTTAAAAGTTACAGGGGACACACGGCCGTGTCACCTGGCCGTGTGTCACACACGGCTGAGACACACACCCATGTGGATAAAAATAGGCCATTTTCCCAGCCATATTTCTGACCTAAATTGGTACCAACTTAAACACAATAATTTTCATATGACTAGGTCATAAATAAAGATTCAAAACCAACCAAAATCAACCTTAAAACATGTAATACCATCACATACAACCATGATACCCATAGGCACCTCAATTGACCATTTAAAAACATGCCAACTATGTATCCAAACTTACCTAAATGGTCAAACACATATATGCGTAATTGTACCAAAACTTAACATGTATGTGACTTATCAAGTTCAACTATATGGTACCTAAAATTATCAATTCACAAATTAGAACATTTACATGATAACCATACACCAAATATAATAAGGCCATTTACATATATATACATAATAAAATATACCCAAAATACAAGCCGAATCAAATGGCTAAAAACATAACAAAACATGTATGCTATCATTAGCCAAAATAACCTATACATGCAATTATAACCAAAAGTACCAAAATAGCCGATTGATTCCAACCCGTATTAGCTTCCGATATCTAGGTACACAAAGAAATTAACACAAAGTAAGCATGTAATGCTTAGTAAGTTTGTAATACAAAAATAAAGTTTACCACTCCAACTTATAAGCATAATCCATTTAAGTCAATCCAATATGTCTTAGCCTTAGCCTAAACAAAAATAACATCTCAATTTTAAATATCACATAAACTAGCAAATCATCTCAAAACATCATAGCATAAGTACATACTACTTATGTGCATTCATATTTTCAAGCATATGGCTAAGCATATTTCAATCATCCAAAAACTCATACCTTTCCATACTTCCATAGCAACTCTAATTGAAGCATTTGCTAATCCATCTCTTTTTCATACCCATTGAACCACTAGAATAATATCAAATATACGGGAATCTCGCACACTATGTGCCAACATGTGTTTAAAACCACTACTATCTCATATCTCACATCAATGCTCTCTCTCGAGCCATAAATGGGTCTACTCACACAAGTTGTCGGTCCAGGCGTAGCTACATGGTGCTGCTCACACAAGCTGTCAAGTAACCACAAAAAATGTCAAAAACTAAACCACTGGTAGGACGTACGGGACTAGCACCCAAAACACGGTAACCCTTAATGACATGTCATTTGTATCCTCTATATTCTTAAGGTTCAAACGGGATTCGAAAGTCCCAGAAACTTTGTTGGATATTTTCGTAGAGTCATAATACCAATAATATGACATATAAAATTTAAATCAAATATAATTTAATGCTAAATAAATATACGAACTTACCTCAAACTCGTACGGAGAAAACGATTGATTAATCTTGTACTTTTTCTTTTCCCCTATCTAAATCCGTACATTGCTTTTCTTGATCTATATAATCAAATTTAACTAATTCAAACTTCATTCTAATCAATTTAGTCCAAAAATCATGTTTTTGAAAAATTACTATTTTGCCCCTATACTTTTGATTTCTTTACAATTTAGTCCTTAGACTCGTAAAATGAAATTCATGCAATTTCATCCCTACCGAAGCCTAGCCGAATATCATACTAGATTATAGTAGCTCACATATTTCATTAATTCACAATTACACCTTGAATATTTCACATTTTTCAATTTAGCCCCTAATTGATAAATTTATCAAAAATCACATAACAAAAGTTATTTATCTAACAACAACCATTATTTTTCTACCATTAACCTTCAAAACCGTAACATATTTATCAATTTCAAAATCAAACAATTCAATAGTTTTCAAATTAGTCCCTGGGCTAGCTAGGTTAAGCTACAACGATCCCAGAAACATAGAAATTAACAAAAACATAACAAAATATCCCTCACATGCAAGGGGTTTCTTGGCCGAATCTAGCTACAAGAAAAATGGCTTCTTTCCTTGGTAATTTCAGTTGGTGAAGAAGAGAAATAAAGATGAAAGCTTGTTTCTTTTATTTAATTTATCTTTAATTACCTAATTACCAAATTACCCTTACCTAACTTTAAAAATTACACAATTGCCAAGCCATGCACATACACTTTCACCTTTAATGGTCTATTTACCATATAAGGACCTCCACTTTAAAGTTCTATAGCTATTTAATACCTTTAGCTAATAGAACACAACTTTTGCATTTTACGCGATTTAGTTCTTTTTAACAAATTGAACATGCAAACGGTAAAATTTCTAAACAAAAATTTTATACGGTAATACTATCATGTTGTAGATCATAGAATAATATAAAAATAAATTTTTTGACCTCGGATTTGTGGTCCCAAAACCACTATTCCGATCTAACTGAAAACGGGTTGTTACATAAACTCCTAGTCGTAGCACATCTACAAATTACTTCAAAGATAGACGCACCCATTAACATGCACTTAGAATCATCATACTTCCATTTTGTTAGTTAACCAAGTTCATAAACCCTACTGGACTCGATCCATAAGACTTTACATTGTCATTAATATTTCAACACTCCACTAATATACCTTTTTGAGAAATCTTTCAATCGCTACAGTAAATACCCAATTTTGATCGGGCCAGTGTGAATAAAACACAAAAATAAAATTATAAACCAAAGTCCATCAATGTCCATTTACAAAACGGTATACCCGTGGGCCAATTTACATACCTAGACTAACCAGCCACCCAAACAGACCCAAATTACCTAGAACCCAACAATTATAGCCCACTACCCAAATCCTAAACAGACACTGCCCAAGTGGCCCAAGAAGTAAACAGCCTCAGCAGAAGCCTAGGGTTTCTGGAAACCCTAGGCGCCGCACGCAGGAGACAGGAGCCCGAGCGTCACGCCGCAGCCTCATCCAGCCATTCTCATGCCGAAATCAGCTCGCATGTTGCCTACCACCGAGAAACTCGCTCATCGCCATGATTTTCGCCTTCTACCTGCAAAAGGAAAAAGAAATCGCAGCAGCAGATGTATTTCCTTTTTTTTTTCATTTCAGGGTTATAAAAACCCCAAAATCTGTAGACGATGGGGGATAAGAAAATATACACTGTTACACCCATAGACAGAGAGAAATAAAAATAGAGACAAAAAAAAACATTGAGAACAGTTTACAGAGGTGACCTTTTTATCCGCTTCGTCTTTTTATTTTTTTTCTTCTTTTCAGTTCATGCATTTTATACATCTATTATTTTAAAAAAAGAGGATAAGCGTTTACCTTTTAATCGGCATTGAAACCAGAAGCTTTTGGACTTTCCATCTGCCGTCTGAGGAAGCACGTACGACGGCGCGTACGACGGTGCGTTGCGGAGTCAGGATCGGGGTTAGACCCCCAGACCGAAGAAGGGAGAGCATTCTAAAGCTCTCATTCAGTTGTTTTCTTTTAAAAAAAATGATAAAATGATTTTTTAAACAAATTTTTGCCTTTCATAATAATAAGGAAACGTTGCCATTTTGCTTAATCTGATAAGTGAAAAAACGAGGTCGTTTCAATGAACGACCCGCATGTTAACCCTGAACACCCCCAAACCCGACCCATACGTTTCGACCAGATCTGGTATGCTACGGGTTGAACGTTAAAAATCTTTTGCTAAGTTGGTTTTAGAAAATCATAAGTTATTAGGCAATATTTGAATAAATAAGTGACATTTGAAAAGAAACCTTGTATTATTATTATTTGGTATAAATAAACCCCTGACATAAATTCATAAGTTGCAAATATTAAAAAAACTACTTAGGCAAATATAAACTATGGGGCCTTATTGCCTAAATATTCCCAAAACAAAACTTAAGGGAAAACCAAAAATAATCTACAGAAATAAAAAACCATGTGATCTAGCATTTCATTAGGTGGGTTTTCTACCACCGATCACCATGTGATCTAACATGCTCTTCCCCTTTTCATAACAAACCCATCCCATGCATACATTCATGCAAAATCAAACAATCTACTACCTAAGAGATTACAGCCTTTCGCATACATCGATACACATAGAGAAGTTCTATGATTACGTACCTGGCATTCCTTGCCTAACCCTTTTTGGGTTTCATTCGACTGTCTACACAGCCACTTTTCGGCTTTTTAGCCCATAACATAAACATACATATATTCATACAGATTATTAGTGTGTTAGAGATCTACATACGACTGTTCATACAGCCTCATTTTCCGGCTTTTCAGCCCCTAACAGGTATAATACAAAATAAAACTTATGTGATAAGGATCTACACACGACTGTTCATACAGCCTCATTTTCCAGCTTTTCAGCCCCTAACAGGTATAATACAAAATAAAACTTATGTGATAAGGATCTACACACGACTGTTCATACAGCCTCATTTTCCGGCTTTTCAGCCCCTAACAGGTATAATACAAAATAAAACTTATGTGATAAGGATCTACACACTTTCCGGCTTTTAGCCCATAACATAGATTTAGTACAGATTAATTAATGTTTTAGAGATCTACACACCTGATTACCGTTAGAACGAGACCCTCTAAGTTGACGCTATCCGTAGCCAACACCACTGCTATCTGCCAAAGGTGTTGTTCAGAAGCCGGTCCACAACCAAGTGGCCAATCTCGAACAGCAGATACCGCTCGTTTCTTAAACTTAGGGATTCTCTCCTTTGCCTGATCCATATTTAATTCCATCACAAGTCCTTGTTAGAACTACTATCACAATATATGATCGTTAATCCTCATCATAAAGTTAAGATCTTGTATACAATGAACGAATCTAGTAAAAATCTAGGGAAAATCTCCTTACCTTAAAATCCCAAAATTGGAGACTAACGATTTTCGGCTTTTAGATCTAGGCGACCAAGTTTCCTTCAAATCCCGGAATGCCGCCCAACATAGAACCATTAAACTATTATCTTTTCGGCTTTTGCCTTTCAAAAACCAAAATAAAACGTGAGAAACTAACAGAAGTCGACACTTACCTTAACACAAGGGATTCGGCTAGCACTAGAGAGAAGATTCGGCAATGCCAAAGAAAAAGATTTAAATGCCGGAAGAATAGAACTAACTCACAAATGGGATGAATAGAGAAAAAAAATATAGAGATTTCGGTGTTTTTTTTAGAGAAATCGGCACAAGAGGAAAAGAATGGAAAAGAGAGTGAAGGGAGAGGTTTCGGCTTTTGAAGAAATTAAAGAAAAGAAATTGTAGAGGGAGAGACTAAGAATTTCGGCACAAAGAATGAAGAGGAAATTAGGGTTTAAATGCCAGAATCAATGAGATATCCCCCTATTTATAGAAATTTCGGCACTCCTATCAAAAACCCGAAAGTACCCTTCCTGATAACTAAAAATCAAGCTAATAAAAAGGGAAAATTCGGCACCCCTTTTCCATGAAGTAGCCAAATTCTTTACTCCTCTAGGTGATGGAATTTGGGCCAACACCTAGCCTTGCAGATAGCTCCTATCTTTTCTCCTTTTATCTTCCATATTATCAACTATAATATCTACATTATCGTATTCATATAAATCCTCCTATTTTTTAGCCTTGTTGCCATTCACTCCACCTAACCCAAATGCCGAAAATTAGCTAACTTAAATTAAAAGAATTGGACACCATGAAACTTAAAATTTGGGCCCCTATCTCCCTTGTTGTGGCGTCACCTCCTTGCTCCCTAAGTGGCTCCACTGACCACTAGGCCACAAGCCCATTTCGATAATTTAAACACAGATACCACCTTTTAAAACTCTATAGTGCCCAAACAAAAATTTCACCAAGGCCTTGACCACATCCTGAGCCCAATTTGGACCCCTAACAATTAAATTAACTCATTACTCATTTTCACCCATTAAGCGCTTAGGCCCAAAAATTCAGGATGTTACAGTTCTACCCCCTTAAAGAAATTTCGTCCTCAAAATTTCCAACTAACTATTAATCGTACTACCCAAGTCTCACCACTATGCTTTCGCTGTGCACTCTAATTCTAAAGCCAAAAGAAACACTTAGTATACTATGGTAGAGTACGCACCGGTATTCGCATCTAAAGTGCCCTCGTCCCCTTATACTCATTCTACCGATTCGTGTTTATCTGATGGATTATTAATTTCTTTCACTGATTAACCACGAACAATCTTATGAACAGTAGTTTAAAAGTAGTTCTTTTGAATTCTAAATTATATCTACAAGTTTCAGTCTCAAGTTTATCCCCTAATTCTAGAAACCACATACATTCAACCAGCATACATCAATCACACAAGTAGCATCCATGCATACACATTCATCGCATAAGGGTATCTTCGTTATTTCACTACCTAGGGGTTTTTTTCCGTAGTTTTGCCCTACAAGATATTTTTTTCCAAATAAAGCATCTTGGTAATTTTCTTTGAATTAGAGGTACTTTGGTACACTTTTTTTTAAAAAAAACAAGGGTATTTTGGAAAACAATTTTTTTTTTTTCCGAAATAGAGATATTTTGATGTTGTTGTTATTTTTTTTCTTTTTGAAGCAGGGGTACTTTGGAAATTTTAATTTTGCAAAACGGGTTACTTTTGTAAATCTAGGGGTTTTCAGGTAAATTTGCAAAACATAGGTATTTTATAAAATCACGGTTATTTGGAAATTTTCACAAACCAAGGGTATTTTGAAAATTTTGCCAACCGGAGTGTTTCGGTAATTTCACAAATTTCGGTAGTTTTACAATTCTGGGGTATTCTGGGAAATTTTCACAAATCAAGTGTATTTTGGAAATTTTACAAAACTTGGGGGTATTTTGGTTGCGAAATAGGGTGGCTGGTCCCTTTCGGGTTTTAATTATAGATTTTGGCTCATCAACAAGTCCTCGTGGCTAAGGTGAACAGTTACTACGACCAGGTAGGATTCTAGTGAAGAGGAGGTGAGTCACTAGGACTGCTTAAGTACCAAGCTCTTCCTGAATCCAATCCTAGACATGCGTATGCCTGTTGCCACACCCTAACCTATTGACTTGTTCGCGGGTTTGTTTAGTTGGATTAAATATTATGAATTTAGAGAGTGATTTAAACTAAACCTAAAGTCCATCAATGTCTAATATTCTAGCCTACGTCCCTCAAGCCCATTAAGCCCACATGTATATCACAACAAGAGTTTAGAATACTTACCTGCGTGGATCGGGTGCCGGTAGACTCCAAGGCCATATCTTCAACAAGGACACATTTTTTTTCAAATTCACATCACTTTACAAAACATTGCTAAGCTCATTTCACAGCCCGAGTTTTGAACTGGGCTCTGATACCAAATTGTAACACCCCCAAACCCGGCCCATACGTTTCGACCAGATCTGGTTTGCTACGGGTTGAACGTTAAAATCTTTTGCTAAGTTGGTTTTAGAAAATCATAAGTTATTAGGCAATATTTGAATAAATAAGTGACATTTGAAAAGAAACCTTGTATTATTATTATTTGGTATAAATAAACCCCTGACATAAATTCATAAGTTGCAAATATTAAAAAAACTACTTAGGCGAATATAAACTATGGGGCCTTATTACCTAAATATTCTCAAAACAAAACTTAAGGGAAAACCAAAAATAATCTACAGAAATAAAAACTTGATGGCCCATCGAGTCCGTCTCGGCTCCCATGTCCACGATCTACTGTTCATCTGAAAAATTAGGGAAAAATAATAGGGTAAGTCACCAAGACTCAGTGTGTAAATCCCGAAAACACATAAAAGGCTTGGGCTCACAAACACATTATGAGCCCTGGCCCAAACATAAAGGCAACAATCAGAATTACATGATAAATAATAAATGATGAATAACCCAACCCATCCTAGAATTCCATCCTCTACACACCAACCCGTACCAACCATCACACCTTGGGGATTTCTACAATCAACCCACCAACCGCTACACACCATATCGACAGTCATACTGCCTATTCCTTATCACCAAGTGACCTAACATTTCATTAGGTGGGTTTTCTACCACCGATCACCATGTGATCTAACATTTCATTAGGTGGGTTTTCTACCACCGATCACCATGTGATCTAGCACTTCATTAGGTGGGTTTTCTACCACCGATCACCATGTGATCTAACATGCTCTTCCCCTTTTCATAACAAACCCATCCCATGCATACATTCATGCAAAATCAAACAATCTACTACCTAAGAGATTACAGTCTTTCGCATACATCGATACACAAAGAGAAGTTCTATGATTACGTACCTGACATTCCTTGCCTAACCCTTTTTGGGTTTCATTCGACTATCTACACAGCCACTTTCCGGCTTTTTAGCCCATAACATAAACATACATATATTCATACATATTATTAGTGTGTTAGAGATCTACACACGACTGTTCATACAGCCTCATTTTCCGGCTTTTCAGCCCCTAACAGGTATAATACAAAATAAAACTTATGTGATAAGGATCTACACACGACTGTTCATACAGCCTCATTTTCCAGCTTTTCAGCCCCTAACAGGTATAATACAAAATAAAACTTATGTGATAAGGATCTACACACGACTGTTCATACAGCCTCATTTTCCGGCTTTTCAGCCCCTAACAGGTATAATACAAAATAAAACTTATGTGATAAGGATCTACACACTTTCCGGTTTTTAGCCCATAACATAGATTTAGTACAAATTAATTAATGTTTTAGAGATCTACACACCTGATTACCGTTAGAATGAAACCCTCTAAGTTGACGCTATCCGTAGCCAACATAACTGCTATCTGCCTAAGGTGTTGTTCAGAAGCCGGTCCACAACCAAGTGGCCAATCTCGAACAGCAGATACCGCTCGTTTCTTAAACTTAGGGATTCTCTCCTTTGCCTGATCCATATTTAATTCCATCACAAGTCCTTGTCAGAACTACTATCACAATATATGATCGTTAATCCTCAACATAAAGTTAAGATCTTGTATACAATGAACGAATCTAATAAAAATCTAGGGAAAATCTCCTTACCTTAAAATCCCGAAATTGGAGACTAACGATTTTCGGCTTTTAGATCTAGGCGACCAAGTTTCCTTCAAATCCCGGAATGCCGCCCAACATAGAACCATTAAACTATTAGCTTTTCGGCTTTTGCCTTTCAAAAACCGAAATAAAACGTGAGAAACTAACAGAAGTCGACACTTACCTTAACACAGGGGATTCGGCTAGCACTAGAGAGAAGATTCGGCAATGCCAAAGAAAAAGATTTAAATGCCGGAAGAATAGAACTAACTCACAAATGGGATGAATAGAGAAAAAAATATGGAGATTTCGGTTTTTTTAGAGAAATCGGCACAAGAGGAAAAGAATGGAAAAGAGAGTGAAGGGAGAGGTTTCGGCTTTTGAAGAAATTAAAGAAAAGAAATTGTAGAGGGAGAGACTAAGAATTTCGGCACAAATAATGAAGAGGAAATTAGGGTTTAAATGCCAGAATCAATGAGATATCCCCCCTATTTATAGAAATTTCGGCACTCCTATCAAAAACCCGAAAGTACCCTTCCTGATAACTAAAAATCAGGCTAATAAAAAGGGAAAATTCGGCACCCCTTTTCCATGAAGTAGCTGAATTCTTTACTCCTCTAGGTGATGGAATTTGGGCCAACACCTAGCCTTACAGATAGCTCCTATCTTTTCTCCTTTTATCTTCCATATTATCAACTATAATATCTACATTATCCTATTCATATAAATCCTCCTATTTTTGAGCCTTGTTGCCATCCACTCCACCTAACCCAAATGCCGAAAATTAGCTAACTTAAATTAAAATAATTGGGCTCCATGAAACTTAAATTTTGGGCCCCTATCTCCCTTGTTGTGGCGTCACCTCCTTGCTCCCTAAGTGGCTCCACTAACCACTGGGCCACAAGCCCATTTTGATAATTTAAACACAGATACCACCTTTTAAAACTCTATAGTGCCCAAACAAAAATTTCACCAAGGCCTTGACCACATCCTGAGCCCAATTTGGACCCCTAACAGTTAAATTAACTCATTATTCCTTTTCACCCATTAAGCGCTTAGGCCCAAAAATTCAGGATGTTACAAACCCGGAAACCCGAATTGGATTCGTGTTTTTTTATTAAACGGGTTATTTCCTATTTTAATCCTTCCTTGTTATTTCTAGTTTACAATTAAGTCCTATTATACTGTTATGTTTATTATTTAACCCTGAAATTTACTTTTTGTTTCAATTTAATCCACCATCCTTTATTTATTTATTTTATTATTTTATTATTCTAATATTATATTTAAAATATTTTATATTAAAATTTTATATTCTTTATTTTGTTAACTTTATAAAAAAATACATATAGATAAAATTCTTTTATTTTATTATTATTTCTATACATATATTTAATTATTACTATATATATGTTATTTTGCTTATTTAATAGTTTATATATTACTATATTTTTTATTATTTATTATTATTTTTTTATATATTTAATTATTATATATTATTTTATTAGTTTAATAATATATTATTTATAATATTATGTTTTTAATTTATATATTATATAGTATTATATTTATTTTCTAAAATTTTACTTGGTATAAAATTTATTTATAATACATATTATTTTTATTATTGTTATAAAATATATGTATTAGATTTTTATAAATGAAATTTTATCTAAAGTATTATATTATTCATTCCTTTAACAAATTTTATTTTTGATATTGCTACTACTATTATTTTATTTATAACTAACCCAAGTATTATTAGTATTATTATATAATCTATTGTTTTATTAATATTATTTATATTATTTTCATTACCATTGTTTTTTATTTTACTATTATTTTTAACCTATATTATTATTTTACTAATATATTCTTATTATACTATTATTTTTACTTCAGTTATTTTAGTTGTATTTTATGTCTATGTTAGATGTTAATGTACTATAATTGCTTTTAATATTTATATTCGACAATGTATGAATGCAATATTATCACATGGATTATTTAAAATAAAAATACATTTTTTGCAAAATTAATATTTTATTTAAAGGTTTTTAAAATAAGGCAATATTTTGGTATTTAGAAATTTGGGAAATAGTGCCCAATCGTGCTGGGTTGCGATTGTCCGTTTAGCTAAATAACTAAATACCCTTTTAATAAATTTCATAAATTATGAGATGACCTTAATTACGAGGGTTTAAAAAATGTCGTATCCAATCGTGTTGGATGTGATGTTTATATTCTTTCGGAATAAAGAAATCTCAAGTTTCAAATAAAAAACTTATTCTTGAGAACTCAAAATGTTGTATCCTAACTTACTGGATGTGATGTTTTGTATCTTGAGATAAGAATTTTCTAAAATAAAGATGCACCTAGTTTAGAAGTTATAAAATGTTGTATCCTAACTTATTGGGTGCGGTATTTTTATTTCTTTTGAAATAGGTTTTGGTTTTTCTTCTAATAAGGGATCTTATTTTAAATTTTTTAAATTTCAAATATTTGGACATGATTTTATCAATTAGGTACCAATTTTTGGGTGTTATAAGGGTGCTAACCCTTCCTCATACGTAACCGACTCCGAACCCGTTTTCTCGTTTTTCGTAGACCAAAATCAATGTTTTAAAATGAAACGTTTTGCAAGGTGATCCAATCACACCTAAGTAAAAAAAGATTGGTGGCGACTCCCATTTTGTTTTTAAAGTCGATCCCCATTTTCTAAACCCGATTTTAAAAACGGTTTCGACAGCTTGGCGACTCCATTGGGGAATAAGAGAGTCAGGCCGTAAAATTGATAATTTCATGTCCTTTTGTTCGAATTTAAAATTTTTATTTTTAAAAATATGATCCTTTTATTGCATGTGATTTTAAAATATATCTCTTGGCATTGCACTGCATGACCGTTGTGGTCACACCCTTAAGTGGGAGCGAGAAGCTATGCCTTCGTGAGGTTTTCACCTCCGCATGGGCTAGTGGACTGCTTCCGGGATACATCCGTACCTATGTCTTCGTGAGGTTTTCACCTCCGCATGGCCATAGGGAAATGTATTCCCCTGAACCGAACTCGGTCCATATGAGCCTATAATGGGTGAGGATCGAGGAATCTGCTGGTTCGGGTACCTCAACTTTAGAACTAAACCGCATATAGTGAACCCTAAGAGCCCACCTTAGGTAGAACTATGTCAAACCTTAGTGGTTACCTAGATAGGTGTTTGTTTATTTTACTTGCTTTATATTTTATTCCATGGTACTAACTCGTGTTTTCGTGCATGTCATTTCATATTTTAAGAGGTATCGATTCACGATCAGTTTCTAAGTTAGAAAGCTAGTTATGGAGAACGGGTTCCTTGATAAAGTGGAAGACAATGCAATCGTTCGTATATGGTTAGAGCAAAACCAATTAGAAAGAAGATTTCAGGGTATGGATTCGTTTGAGCAAGAGGGGAATAGGGGCAATGCTAGAATCCTTGTCTCCTCAGCCACCTGTGCCTCCTAATGTTGTTCCGATCAAAGCATAATTGGATGCGAAGAAGATTGTACGACACCCTATAGCAAGGCGTGGTGTTGGAACTAAAGGGCAAAAGGTAACTATACTCGCCAATCATTTCAAAGTGAGTGTGGGAGTACGAATAGGCACTTCTACCATTACAGCGTTTCTCTTTCATATGAAGATGACCGTCTAGTTGATGGCAAAGGTGTTGGAAGAAAAGTGATAGAGAGGGGGCAAGAGACCTATGGCAATGAATTGGCTGGAAAAGACTTTGCTTATGATGGGGAGAAAAGTTTATTTACTGTTGGTGCTCTTTCTAATAACAAGCAAGAGTTTACAGTTGTATTTGAGGATGTTACATCTAACAGAAACAACGGGAATGCAAGACCTGATGTCCATGATGACTCAAATGGGCAAGATAGGAAGATAATTAAATAGCCTTATCAGTCAAAGATCTTTAAAGTGGAGATCAGCTTTGCTGCAAAGATTCCCATGCAAGCTATTCAAAATGCTCTGCGCGGGCAGGAATCTGAAAATTCTCAAGAAGCACTGAGGATGCTGGATAGCCTTTTAGGGCAGCATACTGCGAAACAGGGATGTCTACTTGTTCGCTAATCAATCTTTCAAGATAATCAGAAAAACTTCACAGACATTAGAGGAGGTGTCCTTGACCGTAGGGGTTTCCATTCAAATGGGCGGTGGAATTTCAACAACAAGAAACTGGTAGAGCCATCTAGGATTGAAAGATGGGCTGTTATGAACTTCTCGGCTCCTCGTTGTGATCCAAACAACATTACAAGGGATTTGATTCGTTGTGGAGAAATGAAAGGAATTCATATTGATTCCCCATTTGATATATTCATCACTATCAAAGTATTAATTCCGCGATTGAGTTAAAGTCAAGCCTGAAAGGTAAGATTGAAGAGTTAGCAACAGCATTACACAGTTATGAACTTCAGATCAAGCTTCTTGAAACAGGATAGGAGTGTTGGAAAAAAGAACTTCATCATTCTTATGATCAAGTTAAGAGTCGAGATTACCTCATGGGTGAAACAATAGTTCAGGTTCGAGAGGTAGCTGGTCATCTACAGACTTTGGCATCACAGGCGGATATGATGAGCATAAAATATGGGCTACAGTCCGATCGTAGTCGAAAGCTAGTTTCATTACTTTGGAAATCAAAACTTTAGGATTTAGGGCGAAAGCATATAGTAGTCCGTTTTATGTAAAAGTGTAACACCCCAAACCCGGCCCAAAACGCTATGACCGAATTTGGTTTGCTACAGAGAAAACTTTTTGAAATCTTTTAAAACCGGTTTCAGTCTTCGATAAAAGATAGTGTCTTGTTAAAACAGTTGAGGTGTATAAAACCCATACTTAGATTTATTTTGAAA
This sequence comes from Gossypium australe, assembly GCA_005393395.2. Taxonomy (NCBI): domain Eukaryota; kingdom Viridiplantae; phylum Streptophyta; class Magnoliopsida; order Malvales; family Malvaceae; genus Gossypium; species Gossypium australe. Next base: position 25,544,523 of record CM016625.1, on the reverse strand, counting down.
ATATTTACTAAATCAAGTTATTATATATATTTTAAAATGTACCCGATGGTACTCAAAAACATTTTTGATTTGGTTTAGAAAACGTGTGAACTTATTATTACCATAATTAAATAGTTTAAACTAATAATCAATGCAGGTAACAATAACAAAGTAATAAAAGGAGTTATTGGAGGCCTTATTACAACCCAATTAAAATTTAAACCAACAACCGAAAAGAATAAATAAACCGAAATTCAAAGTCTATTAAATTTAAATCCCACTGCATGGCCACCTCGGGTCCATCCGGTCCACATCCGCGATCTACATGTCACCTGAAAAATATAAAGGAGAAGGTGAGTCACCAAGACTCAGTATGTAACCCTTCCCCCGGTTTAAAGCCACATCATACACAAATTATAACAATTAACATGCATCAAATCGTATACCCAACCTAACCATCCGTATCACCTTTTTCTACCCCGTGTGGTACCAAACCACTGGTGGTGCCAAACCACTGGTGACGTATAGTCACAGATGTGATGCCAAATCACTGGAGGTGCCAAACCTCTGGTGTCCGAAGACACAAATCGGTTGATGGGGCCAACCCATCGTGTGATGCCAAATCACTGGCGTCGATCCCGTATTATCATCTGTGGGGCCAACCCACTGTGGTGCTAAGCCACTGGGACAAGACTCTATGAGGTGCCAAACCTCTGGAGGTACCAAACCTCTGGTGACCGTAGTCACAGTGTGTTACCAAAACACTGGTGTCCGTCGACACAATGTCACTGCCCCCTCCTCTCATCAACCCATATCAAGCAGTTATAAACAGAGTTTATGTCAACATACATTTATCACATGTATCAAATAAGCCATGCTTCCCAAAAGCATTATTATCAATCTCATACTGACAGAGACTTACCGGGATCCTCGCTCGTACCATTAAGGTACTAAATCCATATCTACATAAAGCAGATTTACATACAACATGTATTTAATACAATTTATTAATGGTTATAAGTGTGTATGTACACACCTGATGTCGGTGAGAAGTCTAAATCCCGAAAAGAGAAGTCGGCCACCCTAGATCTACTTGCCCCTATATTCGGCCATATGAGAGTTAGTGACATGGGCCATTCGGCCAAACCAAATAATTCGATAGGGTTATTGTTTGAATCCGAATCCTTACCTACTCGCTTTGAATACTAGCTTCAGCACCCGAATCACAAATCTGATTCACAAACTACAATCGGTCAATTAACAATATCAATAGCCTTCGGCTTTTAAACACTAACATAAGCCTTACCCATACTTACCAAATTCGGTTGACAGAAAATGGAGCCTAGATCGTCCGATTCCAAATCTCCCAGAGACCCTACAATATATGGGTTCCAAAAGAGTCTTAATACCCTTGCCATCAAATACTGAAGTCGGCCCCTACTTCTTGTAAAAAATCGACAGAGACAGAAGAGAAGGAAAAATAACATTCGGCTAAGACCACTTACCTCTGCTAACTCGATTGTCAACAAAATTTGAAGAGATCTATCCCACTTAATATTCGGCCAAGGCTACTAAGGAAGTAATAGGGAAATTCGGCTAGAGGAAAAAATAATGGGAGAAAAAGGGTGTTAGAGTTTCAGCAATAAGGAGTGGATGTTCGGCCAGCAAAGAAATAAATAAAAGAAAAGGGGAATTGAGGAGATGGAGATTCGGCAAGGAGAAGTAGAGAGTGTTTCGGCCAAGGTCTTGAGAGAATGGAAAAATAAAAGGAAATAAAGAAGGAAGATGTTGGGGTTTTCGGCTAATAGCAAAAATGGAAAAAAAGAAAAGCAAGGTGGTAGGTTGAGGCTTTTATAGGCATTCGGCACCCCCCCTTAAGCTTGCCGTCCAAGGAGTTCAAACTCTAGCCAACTCCTCAATCCACTCCAAGCCACATACTTGATTTAATTCAAAATCATTTTGAATTAATCCCAAATAATCCCTCAATAATCTCTTTAATAATCCAAATAATATCCTTATTTATCTCCATTATCTTATTATCTAAATAAATAATAAAAAGAGTTTAAAGAGAGAAAATCTCTCCCCCTTGTGCCGTCCACTCAAAGAGTAAAAAGAGAGAATTTTGAGACTCGAACCAAGGCTCTCCCTCACCCATTGTGGCGTCACATGTAGCTCCTAAGTGGCCCTCTTTTTGCCACTTTACCAAGGCCTTATCAGTGTCAATAGATCCTCAATTTATTCTTGTAACCCCTACTTGCTAAGGCTCCTTACCTTTAAAGCTTCCAAATAAAAATTCCTACTATCTCGAGCCAACTTAAGATCTTTAATTAAGCCCTATTATTCCATAAATAATACCATAATAATTCAAACACAAGGAAAAACATTTAATCACAATTAGCCCCGATTTTAGGATGTTACAAAAAGAATTTGTTTTCTAATAAATTTTTCTAAAATTAAGTTGATCAGAATCGATACCTCTTTGCATTCATGCATTTACATTACATTGCATCATTTGCATTAGACTTTTACAAAAGATGTTTTAGTTAACCTGGAAAACATGGAACAAAGATTGGAAAAGATAGAGTAAATGCAAATACAGATGCAGTAATTGAAGGAGGAGAGACGAAAGTTGCGACTCCTTTAAGAAATCAAAAATGAAGAGGGAATCAGAGAACAAAGTTTCCGACTCCTTGCGTACTTGGGAGTGTTTTGAATAATGGGACTGTGGAAGAGATCCCTATATTTTTAGAGCTGATCTAGAGTAATATTCAAAACATGCTTGTTGCCTTAAGCCTAGAGGCAATAAGAACCCTTTTGTGAAATAGGCTTGTGTCCTAAATTTTTATTTCAATAAAATGCATCTTTTTGAATACATATTCTTTTATTCTTTACATTTCATACTGTACATTCATTTTTTTATTCTTTCATGACCATACCAATAATCATCCTTAGAATCATTTATTCTTTGGATTTCTTGCCTTTGTACCTAAGTACCCAGATATCAACGAAATGAGCGACGTTGTTACTCACTCCCTTTTTGAATGAGATATGGGTCTAGGGGATCTAAGGACTTTGAAGATGACAGATATTGTGACATATCTTCTGACTTGTTAAGAATGGTTTAAAAAGATGAAAAATAGACCTTACCTTACATAGGGTCAATGGATGTTATGAGCCTAGGGAAAAGGGGAAGACTGAAGCCTAGCTCACCACAAAAATAAGGCAAGACATCATTGAGTTGTTTTCAAGAATTCAAAGATGTTTTCGCACAATTATATCAGGACATGCCTTGGCTAATAAGAAGCAGGCTAAACAAAGAGGGTCGGGCACTGTTGATTCACCATGGAAGGGGATTGCATCAGTCATACCGCAAATACGGAATTAAAGAAGACAAGATTCATATGCCTACTCCAGTTCTTCACAAATTTTCCATATGTGGGGCATGGATGTGATGGGGCCAATCTTGTCAAAAGCTTTTAGTCAATATCGACTCATCGGCATAGTTATCGTTCACTTCACTAAGACAGTGGAAGTAGCTTCGTATGCCAATGTTACAATGTTGAAGTCATCAAATTCAAATTAAAAAAAAAAAGAGAAGATGAAAAAATCAAATGCTAGCAGAATGCCGTAAAGGATCGCGTTTAAATAACTGTACAAAGTCAAAGTTTACAGTTTGTCCAAAGAACAGACAACATACCACAGTGCAACAAAAGTTGCCAAAAAAAGAAGAAGAATGAATGAAAGGTGGCTAAGACTTGTAAAGATTGGTATAAGAAGCTATCATTTATTCTCTGTCTTATTGAACGTCGGCCAGAACCTTTATGGAATTGAAGCGAATTGAAGAAAAGGTTAAAAGACATTTGTCACGGCCAAATGATGCGAGCTTAGGTTAAAAAAGTTCATCTTAGGGAATTCCACGAAGAAACCTGATGTTGAAAAAGATTTTTCCCCTACAAAATAATTTTAGGGGAAAGCATATGCCAAACTGGGAAGGACTAATGTAGGGCCTATTCTAGAGGAGCATTGATATTGATCGAGATGGATGGAGAAAACTTGCCCAATCCGGCGAATTCAGGTTCAGTCGAGAAGGATTTTACCTGAAAGGGAAAAGGGTCAAGGTGAAAACCCGCAAAGGGCGCCTTGAGTCCAAAAAAAAAGGAAAAAGGAGAGGCCAAGGCGAAAACCCGCAAAGGGCGCTTTGAGACCAAAGGGGCTTTGAGTTGAAAACCCGAAAAGGGTGGCTCAAATTTTGAATAAAAGTGGGGCATACAGTAGCCTTGCTACGTATGAATTAGCAATGAGGAAGTATGTTACGCCTTGGGGCATCGACAAAGTACTCCGGATCCCCTAAACACATATTGAGTTTAAAATGGTCCTCAAGAAGTTGGAACAAAGAAGCTCAGGCTACGATATTTGGGGCACCTAGCTTCTATCCTACCCATTTTTGAATTCCTTATCTTTGGTTGCTTTATTCTTTTTGAGATACACCCAAATCAATTTTCTTTTATTGCCTGGGTTATCTTTGATTAAATTATCCGAGCTATGCTCCTGACTAATTTCTTTCTCGTCCATTTTTGTGTTCTTTTTCAAGCATTTATTGAAATAACGATCTATGGACTAATAACACTTTCATAAAAGGAGTTTCGTATATTACTCGGGAAGCTTTTAAATAATATGATAATCTGAAACAGGACTATTGTTCAGAACTCACCAAGCCTAAGGTATTGGAAATATTGGAAAATGATTATCTCTTCGGATCTTTATTGGATAAGACAATTTCATTGGTGATACCATATCGGCAAATGATGAACAAGGTCAAGCCAAGTATAAAAGGGGATCATTGTCGAGAGACCCTGCATTCATGGGAATGGTGGAAAATGATACAAGTTCTATACCTCTGAGTGGTAATAGATTGGATGGAAGAAGCCAAGTGTTATTACAGTAGGAGGCACAAACTTCATGTCCCAAAGTTCGACTGGAATGGACTCAGAATTACCACGGGGCAAAAAAAATGATACTTCAAGGGGAATAAAGATGAAACCTTGACGGATAAATGAGTGATAACACCTTGAGCGGGAACCATACTCATATCATTTTTACATATCATAGCATGTCTAATTAGGAGCATTTGATGCATTTCGATCAAGGCATCCTAATTATTAGACAAAAGCATATATTCATTCTATAGGTTATGTCCTCTAAAGGGCAATGTAGTAAGATTGAAGATTCCAATCTGACATCCCTGAGTTTGCAGTGGAGTAGATTGGAGATAGCAGATCTGGCAATTCCTGAGCTTGCAGGAAGCCGATCGAAGACATCAATCTAGCGATCCCTAAGCTTACAAGGATCAGATTGAAAATAGTAGATCTGACAATTCCTGAGCTTGCAGGAAGCCGATCGAAGACATCAATCTGGCGATCCTTGAGCTTACAGGGATCAGATTGAAAATAGCAGATCTGACAATTCCTGAGTTTGCAGGAAGCAGATCGAAGACACCGGCCCTATCTCCCTCACTAGTAGTGGAATAGGTCAAAAATTGTAGGTCTTGTCACCCTAAGCAGTAGTGAACCAAGATCGAACGGCAAGTCTTGTCTCCTTAAGCAGTAGTGGAACAGATTTAAGCCACCGGCCCTACCTCCCTGACCAGCAGTGGAATAGGTCAAAAATTGTAGATCTTGTCACCCTAAGCAGTAGGGAACCAAGATCGAACGGCAAGTCTTGTCTCCTCAAGCAGTAGTGGAACAGATTTAAGCCACTGGCCCTATCTCCCTGACCAGCAGTGGAATAGGTCAAAAATTGTAGATCTTGTCACCCTAAGCAGTAGGGAACCAAGATCGAACGGCAAGTCTTGTCTCCTTAAGCAGTAGTGGAACAGATTTAAGCCACCAGCCCTATCTCCTTGACTAGCAGTGGAATAGGTCAAAGATTGTAGATCTTGTCACCCTAAGCAGTAGAGAACCAAGATCGAACGGCAAGTCTTGTCTCCTTAAGCAGTAGTGGAACAGATTTAAGCCACCGGCCCTATCTCCCTGACCAGCAGTGGAATAGGTCAAAAATTGTAGATCTTGTCACCCTAAGCAGTAGGGAACCAAGATCGAACGGCAAGTCTTGTCTCCTCAAGCAGTAGTGGAACAGATTTAAGCCACTGGCCCTATCTCCCTGACCAGCAGTGGAATAGGTCAAAAATTGTAGATCTTATCACCCTAAGCAGTAGGGAACCAAGATCGAACGGAAAGTCTTGTCTCCCTAAGCAGTAGTGGAACAGATTTAAGCCACTGGCCCTATCTCCCTGGCCAGCAGTGGAATCGGTCAAAGATTGTAGATCTTGTCACCCTAAGCAGTAGTGGACCAAGATCGAACGACAAATCTTGTCTCCCTAAACAGTAGTTGAACAGATTTAACCACTAGTCTGACATCCCTGAGTTTACAGTGGAGCAGACTGAAGATAGCAGATCTGGTAATTCCTGAGTTTGCAGGAAGCAGATCGAAGACATCAGTCTGGTGATCCCTGAGTTTGCAGGGATCAGATTGAAAATATCAGATCTGATATCCCTGAGTTTGCAGTGGAGCTGATCAAAAGATAGTGGATACTGCCTTCATGAAGTTGAAGATACCAAACTCACTGAAATCAAGATGAAGATCCAATGCTGTTGAACTTGCAGTTCGGATTGGAAGTCATTTGAAGAAAGCAAGGATCAAGAAGTCAGGGCTCGGCCAAGACCGGGCAAAATTGGTCCTTTTATAGTCTTTGCTCTATTCTCGTTACACGACAATGAGCAAAGAGGGGCAGCTGTAAATACCCAATTTTGACCGGGCCAGTGTGAATAAAACACAAAAGTAAAATATATAAACCAAAGTCCATCAATGTCCATTTACAAAACGGTATACCCATGGCCCAATTTACATACCTAGACTAACTAGCCACCCAAACAGACCCAGACTACCCAGAACCCAACACTTATAGCCCACTACCCAAATCCTAAACAGACACGACCTAAGTGGCCCAAGAAGTAAACAGCCTCAGCAGAAGCCTAGGGTTTCTGGAAACCCTAGGCGCCGCACGCAGGAGACATGAGCCCGAGCGTCACGCCGCAGCCTCATCCAGCCGTTCTCGCGCCGAAATTAGCGCGCATGTTGCCTACCACCGAGAAACTCGCTCATCGCCACGATTTTCGCCTTCGACCTGCAAAAGGAAAAAGAAATCGCAGCAGCAGATGTATTTCCTTTTTTGTTTTTTTCATTTCGAGGTTATAAAAACCCCAAAATCTGTAAACGATGGGGGATTTTTCACAGAGAAAATATACACTGTACACCCATAGACAGAGAGAAATAAAAACAGAGACAAAAAAACATTGAGAACAGTTTACAGAGGTGACCTTTTTATCCGCTTCGTCTTTTTATTTTTTTCTTCTTTTCAGTTCATGCATTTTATATATATATTATTTTAAAAAAAGAGGATAAGCGTTTACCTTTTAATCGTCATTGAAAACGGAAGCTTTTGGACTTTCCGTCTGCAGTCTGAGGAAGCACGTACGACGATGCGTTGCGGAGTTAGGATCGGGGTTAGACCCCCAGACTGAAGAAGGGAGAGCATTCTAAAGCTCTCGTTCAGTTGTTTTCTTTTAAAAAAATGATAAAATGATTTTTTAAGCAAATTTTTACCTTTTATAATAAGAAGGAAACAACGCCGTTTTGCTTAATCTGAAAAGTGAAAAAGCGACGTCGTTTCAATGAACGACCCGCGTGTTAACCCGGAAACCCGAATTGGATCGGCGTTTTTTATTAAACAGGTTATTTGCTATTTTAATCCTTCCGTGTTATTTCTAGTTTACAATTAAGTCCTATTATACTGTTATGTTTATTATTTAACCCTGAAATTTAGTTTTTGTTTCAATTTAATCCACCATCCTTTATTTATTTATTTATTTATTTTATTATTCTAATATTATATTTAAAATATTTTATTATATTAAAATTTTATATTCTTTATTTTGTTAACTTTATAAAAAAATACATATAGATAAAATTCTTTTATTTTATTATTTTTTCTATACATATATTTAATTATTACTATATATATGTTATTTTGCTTGTTTAATAGTTTATATATATTACTATATATTTTTTATTATTTTATATTATATTTTTTATATATTTAATTATTATATTATTTTATTTAGTTTAATAATATATTATTTATTATATTATGTTTTTAATTTATATTATATAGTATTATATTATATTATTTTCTAAAATTTTACTTGGTATAAAATTTATTTATAATATATATTTATTTTTATTATTTTTATAAAATATGTATTAAATTTTTATAAATGAAATTTTATCTAAAGTATTATATTATTTATTCCTTTAACAAATTTTATTTTTGATATTGCTACTACTATTATTTTATTTATAACTAACCCAAGTATTATTAGTATTATTATTATAATTTATTGTTTTATTATTAATATTATTTATATTATTTTCATTACCATTTTTTTATTTTACTATTATTTTTAACCTATATTATTATTTTTACTAATATATTCTTATTATACTATTATTTTTACTTCAGTTGTTTTAGTTGTATTTTATATTGTCTATGTTAGATGTTAATGTACTATAATTGCTTTTAATATTTATATTCGATAATGTATGAATGCAATATTATCACATGGATTATTTAAAATAAAAAATACATTTTTTTGCAAAATTAATATTTTATTTAAAGGTTTTTAAAATAAGGCAATATTTTGGTATTTAGAAATTCGGGAAATAGTGCCCAATCGTGCTAGGTTGCGATTTTCCATTAATTAGCTAAATAACTAAATACCCTTTTAATAAATTTCATAAATTATGAGATGACCTTAATTATGAGGGTTTAAAAAATGTCGTGTCTAATCATTCTGGATGTGATGTTTATATTCTTTCGGAATAAAGAAATCTCAAGTTTCAAATAAAAAACTTATTCTTGAGAACTCAAAATGTTGTATCCTAACTTATTGGGTGTGATGTTTTGTATCTTGAGATAAGAATTTTCTAAAATAAAGATGCACCTAGTTTCGAAGTTATAAAATGTTGTATCCTAACTTATTGGGTGTGGTATTTTTATTTCTTTGAAATAGGTTTTGGTTTTTCTTCTAATAAGGGATCTTATTTTAAATTTTTTAAATTTCAAACATTTGGACATGATTTTATCAATTAGGTACCAATTTTTGGGCGTTATGAGGGTGCTAACCCTTCCTCATACGTAACCGACTCTCGAACTCGTTTTCTCTTTTTTTGTAGACCAAAATCAAATGTTTTAAAATGAAACGTTTTACAAGGTGATCCAATCACACCTAAGTAAAAAAGAATTGGTGGCAACTCCCATTTTGTTTTTAAAGTCGATCCCTATTTTCTAAACCCGATTTTAAAAACGGTTTCGACAGCTACTTACGTTTATCTCGGTCGAACCACTTATCTAAGCCTTTATTCATAAGTTCAGTTCATATACCAATGGCTAATACTTAACACAATAGACAAAATTACAAATCAAAATATCAATGAAACTCCCGACAAGAACTCCCAATATGCACTCAACAGGCACACCAAATATAGTTGACCAACAACATATATATATAGGCTGATACAAGAACTTTTAAACAACATTTAAGGTTAAAATTGTCAGTAAAAGGCTGAATTTATCTCTTAAAATATCTTCAATAATTATCCCATAACTTCCCTCATATGAAAGTAAAATAACTAGTTTGGTCTACAAGTAAATAAGGATAAGACTTGTGATAAAAGTGTCAATCCCCCTTCCTTCAATCCTTCAAAAATCAATTAGCAACTTTGAAGAAATATTAAAGATATAGCTTGAGGATTATTTGCTGACTGAGTAAAATACCATGAAGAATTAAGTAAAAAATGTTAACTCAAAACTACACTTGGGTAGTCTTGAAGACATGTCCAAACTGTTGTTCGAACAAGAGATAAAACATAGTGACTGATAAATAATCACTTCAATGAACTATTCGAACATGAGGAGAAACTTCAAACAACTAAGGTCCTAATAGCTTTATTTTGATTTGGCAGTCCACAATAACATACTGAGGAGAAACTTCAAACAACTAAGGTCCCAATTGTTTTATTTTGATTTGGCAGTCCACAATAGCATACTGAGATTTTATTATGTACATCTAGTGATGTCATCGATCGACAAATCCCCATCCCCTTTTCTCCCACAAGTGAGGCAAACAATAAACCAAAAGAAGTGGAAATCAATTTTAATTTCAAGGTTTAACTTCACGACAAATTTAGTAAAAAACATGGATTAACAAATATATAAATAATTACGTGGAAACTAATTGTTGAACGAGGATTTCCCATATGAACATGCTGTAATGTGCCAAGCCAGCCGTCGTTGTAGAGTTCTCGGTTGGATGACTAAAACGAGAAATTTCTACGGTAGTAGTGACGAAATTGTAAAAAAAAATTGATCAAAATGAAAATATTTTAAAAATTAGGTAACCAAGTGGGTAGTTTAAGCAATATTATATATAAGATATGTATTTTGAGAATAAATAAATAAATAACAATAATATTTGAATAAGAAAATCCGAGTTGAGTGTAAAATTACAATAACCGAGTATAATAATAGTATTGAAGTTGGGCTCCACAGAATTTGAGCATGAAACTACATCTGGGCGCTAAAGCTAAGATCTATAAACGCCACCATCTCCATTGTTAATTTTACTGGTATCACATCACCTCTGTTTTATGTTCCCTTTGAAATTCATCCCCTTCGCATTCGCTTAGCTTTGCTTTCCTGCCATTCTCTCACTTTCTTACCTTCCAAACACTGCGATTTGATTATTTATGTTTGCATCCTGCCATTCTCTCACTTTCTTACCTTCCAAACACTGCGATTTGATTATTTATGTTTGCATCCTTTTGCATATAGCTGTACCGATCTTAGGCCGATCTCTTTGCTGACTAGACTTTCTGATTCTTCTTTTTTCAGATTTACTGTTATGTTTTGTTTCTTTTTAAATCCGTTCTGTTTTTTGTTTTACTTGATTCCAGTTGTTAATTGTATTATCCTGGCTTAATTTTCATTGTATAATAGGTTCTCTGAGAAAAGCTTCAATTTGATATTATCAGGAGCTTCTCCATAAGCCAAGATGGTATATATCTTGTCCCTTATTTTCATTTTCAATTGCTCTTTTTAGGTAGAATTGTAACTTTGAATATATTCTTGAAACTTCATTGATCCAAACTGAATTATGCTATAATATAACAATCAAATACAAAAGCTATGGAAGAATATTCTTTCTATCAGCAGCGCCCTATTCTGAAATAGCAGAATTAAGGTTCCAATCATCAAGATCAATCACCTGCGCAGTTGTCTTTCCTATGTTTTTAAACAAATGGCATTTCCTTTATCTCCATCGATATATGATATATAGGAGCATTTCATGCAAAGTGCTGTTTAATGAAACTCAATGCTTGCCCTTCCTGCCTACGTACCCAATTCTCAACTCTTCCATTAACCCTGCATAACTGAAGAATTCCCCATCATACATCTTCTGTGAATTGTCAATCAAAGGAACCGTGTAATGGTTTTGGAGTAATTGAAGATGAACACTGAACGTTCATCTTATGTTTTCTGCATTGACATGATCCTTCTATTTTGCTTCATTGCCATCTAATAACTGGATCTGTACTTCCATCGTCATTGTTATTGAAACCTCTCTTCTGTGGCTTATTCAAGTTTTCTCCACCATTTCATTTCATCTTTCAGATTTTGTTTTGCTCTTGATTTGACCTTTAATTTTTGTCAATTAGGTTGTACTTGCTGCTTCTATTTTAAGCAAGTCTGGAAAAGGTGAGTTTCATGCTTGATCGTTCTAGTGGTTTTCCTTGTGTCGTGATAATTAAATAGTTGAAGTGCAAAACTTGGGGGCGTCACTCACATTCTTTGGCTCTTATTTCAGTGCTCGTCTCCAGGCAGTTCGTGGAAATGACTCGTATAAGAATTGAAGGCCTTCTTGCAGCATTTCCCAAGTTGTTGGGCACTGGAAAGCAACACACATACTTTGAGACTGAGAATGTGCGGTATGTCTATCAACCAATAGAAGCTCTTTATTTGGTACTTGTAACAAACAAACAGAGCAACATTCTTGAAGATTTGGAGACTCTAAGGCTGCTTTCTAAGCTGGTATGCTTTACCTTCTCGACAATTTCTTTTCTATCCTATTTAAAGCTTTGAACATAATAAATTATGTAAGATAAGGTGCTTGATTCTATTTATTTCTTTGATCTACCTTGAGTAGTTGCAAGTTGACTTGTTAATGTAGTCGTCTTACCTGTATGTCTTTAGCTTCTCATTCCTTATTACATCTGTATCTCATGATGTTGTGCCGTTACTTGACGCACTTTTAAATTTTAGCCTTTGTGATGTCCTAGTCTCAGCTATGTAGAACAGAGAGCATTTACTTGATTCCTTATATTTCTCTAGGTACCTGAGTATTCCGTCTCTCTAGATGAGGAGGGTATTGGCAAGACTGCTTTCGAACTGATCTTTGCTTTTGATGAAGTCATCTGTCTTGGGCACAAGGAAAATGTGACTGTTGCACAGGTTAAGCAATACTGTGAAATGGAGAGTCATGAAGAGAAGTTGCACAAGCTGGTATTGCAGAGCAAGATTAATGAAACCAAAGATGTCATGAAGCGTAAAGCTAGTGAGATAGAGAAGAGCAAGGTGTGTTTTTAAATGTTCTTGGCCCTTATACTAATCAATCTCTTCTGTTATACACTATTGATTCTTGCTGCGGATTGTGCAGATTGATAAGAATAGAGGTGACAAGGGAGGGTTCATGTCAATGGGCTCTGGAAGAATTGAAACTAGATTAAGTGAAATTAGCATTCCTAGCAGCGGAAGTGGCTTTGGAAGTGGTTCTGGATTTGGTGGATTAATCAATGAGGTTGATTCCTTCCCGACCAAGTCTAAAGGTTAGTGATATTAGTATGGCACCACATGCCTTGAATTTTTATTTGTTTCTCAGACACGTTTCATATCTAATGTGTTTGAAAACATTTTCTGACAACACGTTCACATTATTAGGCCGCCAACCTTCATCTGCAACTGCTCCTCCTAAAGGTTCTGGCATGCAGCTTGGTAAATCACAAAAAACAAACCAGTTCCTGGAATCCCTGAAAGCAGAAGGTGAACTGATAGTTGAAGATATGAAGCCAAAGACAGGCCAGGCCAAAGCAGCCACAGCTCCACCTACTGATCCCATTACATTGACCGCTGAGGAGAAACTTAATGTCACACTGAAAAGAGATGGTGGAATGAGCAACTTTGACGTTCAAGGGACTTTGTCACTTCAAATTCTTAATCAGGAAGATGGTCTTATCCAAGTTCAGGTAATCCTTTGGAATTGTGATTACTCCTCCCCATATTTCAGTCACTCACATAAAGTAATCATGTTGTCCTTAAAGTTCAATATACCTTCCTCTTAATTCATTTCCAACATAGAATATACCGTTTTTCTTTCATGCTTAATTTTCAGATTGATTCTTTGTCACAATATCTTTTCAAATTGAATTAACCAGTTTTCATACTTTATTTTCAGATTGAAACTGGGGGTAATCCTGGCATTCTGTTCAAGACGCATCCTAACATGAATAAGGAATTGTTTTCCAACGAGAACATTTTGGGATTGAAGGACCCTAACAGGCCTTTCCCCATTGGTCCAGCTGGGGATGCAGCTGGTGTTGGTCTTTTGAAGTGGAGAATGCAAAGTGCAGATGAGTCAATGGTGCCATTATCCAGTGGGCTTCATATCTACTGATGCTTATTGTTGGTATGTAATCGCTGTTGTTTGCTTTGATGGTTGATTTTAGTTTTTTTTTCTGTGCGCTGCAGTCAACTGTTGGCCTTCAGTTTCTGGAAATGAAACTTACGTGAGCATTGAATATGAAGCTTCAGCCATGTTTGATCTGCAAAATGTTGTGATTTCTATCCCTCTTCCAGCACTTCGGGAGGCACCAAGTATCAGGCAGATTGATGGTGAATGGAGGTAAATAGAAATCATTTGAAGATGTTACTTAGATGGAAGCAAATTTGTGATGGTTTAACCTAAGAGATTATGGATATATCTACATAAGATATTTCTAACAAACTTGTGGACATATTTATTATAAAAAAACATAATGTTGCTAATATACGACGTTAAAAGTTCGAAACTGTTTGTTTTTTTTTTTTAATGTTTACTTGTTTGTGTTATAGGTTTGACTCCAGGAATTCCATCTTAGAATGGTCAATAGTTCTCATTGATAACTCTAACCGCGGGTCAGTCCAATCTTTTAACACTACTAAATTTGGTGTGTTGGAGATATTTAAATATCGTATTGGTTTATAAGAAGAAGTTTGTTCTGAACTATTGGCAGTGGGTCAATGGAGTTTGTTGTGCCTCCAGCAGACTCATCAGTGTTCTTCCCCATCTCTGTCCGGTTTACAGCCACTAGTACATACAGTGACCTGAAGGTTTGATGAGCTAAATTGCTGTGTTAAGCATTCTAATTAATATCCAGATTGAGCTGTTAATAGGGAGAATATGATTGGAACAGGTAGTGGACATTATTCCCCTGAGAGGTGGAGCTCCTCCAAAGTTCTCCCAGAGGACAAATTTGGTTACAGAGAATTACCAAGTGATGTGAATGATAGTGGAAAGTGCTATATAATAGGCTGGGATTCACTTTCAGCCAGCAGCTCCTTTTTTTGCATAATTTTACCAACTTCACTTCACGGTCTTGATTTCATAACTGGGTTATTCTTTAAAATATCCACATCAGCCTTAGCCTGGATCCTTCTCGGCTGCAACTATACTTAAGTCGATCCCAACTTGCATCCGCTATTACATTGCGTAGCGGGTTTAAAAGTTTTTTTTTTTTTACTACTAAATTAATTTATTATTATTCTTTTAAATTTAAGTATTATTATTTGAATCCAAATTTAAATTGAACAATATTATTGATGAATTAATGATTTTTTAATGCCCAAATTCAGTTTATTTTACATTTTTTTATATTTATAAACATTCTAATCCATTATTTGCAAAAACAAATTTAAATCGTGGATTAGCATATCCAAATATAATAATCGCATATGTAAAATAAATTAATATAATAAATATTCGAAACTTTTTTTTTTTTTGAAAGGAAATATTTGAAGCTTAATATTCCTATTTATTATGAATAATAATTATAATATGATATATTTTTTAATACAAAAAAAAAATAAAACCTATTTAAGTCCCAAAGCAAAGTCAACAGCGTGAATCTGCTGGCTCACCACACCGGTTTCTGCATCAAGTTGGGTTTTCTCAGGTAGCACTACAACCTGCAACTAACTTCTTCAACATCATACTTCAGCCTTGGTATCTCGTTTCGCAACTAAAATAATTGAAAGTGATTCATTATAATATCATTTAATTATTTTATCATTTTTAAATTCTTTTAAAATAATTTTATAAATTATTTAATAAAACTTATTTCACTTTTGTATTATTTTTATGAATCATCTTAATTTTTTATATATTACTAAAAATATTTTTTAATTAAAATTTAAATAATATATTATTATACCACCTCTACAGGCACCTTTGCCGGAGAAGCTCCTCCACCGAGCAGCCTGCCTTTGCCTCACCTACTGTTCACCTATTGTCACTGCCAAAGAAAGAGCTAAGTTAGGGAGCAATAAGGAAGTAAGGGAGATTGAGTGCAG
The DNA here is from genome assembly GCA_005393395.2 of Gossypium australe. NCBI lineage: Eukaryota > Viridiplantae > Streptophyta > Magnoliopsida > Malvales > Malvaceae > Gossypium > Gossypium australe. Next base: position 25,528,766 of record CM016625.1, on the reverse strand, counting down.
GTAAACACTTAAGGATGCAGAGGAGGCAAAATATTCCTCCATCCTTTTACAGGGTATTTATAAAGAGGGTGATCTCGTGCCCAATAATGCCACGTCACCAACAAATTCAGAATATGGTGGTCATGCAGTCAGTCAGGTGGTAAGACCGTTGTATGTGGGTTGTTGTCAAGTGTAGTACTGCTCTAACATTCTTATTATTGAGATAGTATAAGGTTTTTACGCTTTGATAGACCCTCTTGAAGGTGAATAAGTTCCCGCTAAAAGAAGGTGGCTTGGAAGATGAGGTGCCTAAGTGACTAGTCACCCAATAGTGACTAGCCGAATGAATCAAGACGGGGGCTGTCTGAGTGGTCTTCAAATGAGAAACTAACCAAGTGATGTGATGCGGAGGGCCATTTGTGGATGCCTCTTAAGTATCCTCTCGTGATGCCACGTGTTCATGTCAGGTAAGGGGTATAACTTATATATAATTTTGAAATTTTATATAAGCTATTATAAATGAAAAAAAGTTACACTTTTAAGAACATGATATTTTTAGGATACAACTATATAAAGATTTAAGTATGAAATTATGATAACTTAGTAGAGTAACTCATAATTAAGTGGTAAAAGTATAATGGAGACCCCTATATTAAGAATCGGATTGTATTTTGTCCTTTCCACTAAAAAATAGGCAAAAGAATCCTTATATGTTAAATGAAAGAGCAAATTAGTCATTCTATTAAATATTACATTCATTTTTATTATTGTTAGAATTAAGTGATCCGAATCCTTATTTAAATAAAATACAATTATAAAATAAAATAAAAGAAGAATCCCTATAGGACTACACTTCTTTTATTTTATTTTAAATAAGGTTTTTTTAAACCTTATTAAACTCCATCTATTTGATATTGATTAGAATAAGGAGTTTCAATCTTACTACACTCCTATTAGAATATGGCTTTACAAGCCTATAAATAGACATAGTCTATTCCTCTTGTAATGAATTCGAATTCGACATAGTGAATTTTCTTCTCCTCTGCCCATGGTTTTTCCCCGAAAGGGTTTTCAAGTAAAATCTGTGTGTTCTTTAAATTTTTATTTCTTTTTCTTTGCGATATATTGTCATTACCGACGTTATATTTTTCACAAATTGGTATTCGAGTTTCTGGGTTTTTTTTTCATCTCGATCACGGTAATGGCGTCTTTGAAGTATGAAATTCTACTGTTAGATCGCAACACCAGATTCGCGTTGTGGCAGATAAAGATGCAGGCAGTTCTTGTACAGATGGATTTAGAGGAAGCCCTACTAGGGGTAGATAAGATGCCTTCGACATTGACGAAGGAAGAGAAGAAGCGCAAGGATCGAAAGGCGTTAACACAGTTACATCTGTATTTGTCTAACGAAATTTTGCAGGATGTGATGAATGAGAAGACCGCCGCTGCATTATGGAAGAGGCTGGAATAAATATGTATGTCGAAAACTCTAACTAGCAAGTTGCATATAAAGCAACGTCTTTATGCTCATCGTTTGAAGGAAGGTGCGTCTGTGCACGAACACTTAACAATGTTTAAAGAAATTCTCTCAAACTTGGAGGCCATGGAAGTTCAGTATGATAAGGAAGATCTAGGGTTGATTCTACTTTGTTCGTTGCCCCCGTCTTATCCAACCTTTAGAGACATCATTTTATATAGCCGCGAGTCTCTCATAGTTGATGAGGTTTATGGTTCTTTGACCTCATATGATAAGATGAAGCATCTTGTGGTTAAAATTGACTCTCAGAGAGAGGGTCTCACTGTTCGTGGGAGAAAAGATCGGAATGCTGATGATGATTGTGGAAGGACACAGGAACGAAATCCTCGCGGTAAATATAAGGGTAGATGAAGTCTTCAAATAAAGGTAAAACTTGTAACTTTTGCAAGAAGAAAGGGCACATTAAATCTGAATGTTATAAGCTACAGAACAAGATTAAAAGGGAGGCTGCGAATCAAAAGGGAAAACAACCAGAAAATTTCGGTGAAGCTGATGTTGTAGAAGACTATAGCGATGGTGAACTTCTAGTCGCTTCTGTCAACAATTCTAAAGTGAGCGATGAGTGGATACTTGATTCGAGTTGCATCTTCCACATGTGTCCCAATCGGGATTGGTTTACAAATTACGAAACAGTGTCTGAAGGTGTTGTTTTGATGGGAAATAATGCTTCGTGTAAAATCGCAGGTGTTGGAACAATTAAAGTTAAGATGTTTGATGGAGTTGTCAGAATACTTAGCGACGTACGACATGTTCCAGAATTGAAGAGAAATTTAATTTCGTTAAGTACTCTTGATTCAAAAGGGTACAAATACACAGCTGAAAGTGGGATTTTAAAGATTTCCAAAGGTTCCCTCGTTGTGATGAAAGGGCAGAGAAAGACTGCCAAGTTATATATTTTGCAGGGTTCTACTGTTATTAGTGATACAGCTGTTGCTTCCTCTTCCTTGTCAGATGATGATATTACTAAACTTTGGCATATGCGCCTAGGGAATATGAGTGAGAATGACACGCAGAATTGAGCAAAAGAGGACTTCTTGATGGGTAAGAAATTTGCAAACTGAAGTTCTGTGAGCATTGCATTTTTGGGAAGCAAAAGAGAGTTCGATTCACCAGAGAAATCCATAACACAAAGGGAACGTTGGAGTATATTCATTCTGATCTGTGGGGGTTGTCAAGAGTGCCTTCGAGAGGTAGAGCTAATTATATGCTAATTTTTATTGATGGTTTTTCCAGAAAAGTTTGGGCATTCTTTCTGAAGCAGAAAAGCGATGTGTTTTCTGCATTTAAGTATTGGAAAACTGTGATTGAAAAATAGACGGGAAAACATATAAAATACCTCCGCACAGACAATGGCTTAGAGTTTTGTTCTGATGAGTTTAATAAACTATGCAAGCCAGAAGGGATCATGAGACACTTGACAGTTCGTCATACTCCACAGCAAAACGATGTTGCAGAACGAATAAACAGAACGATTATGGAGAAGGTTCGATGTATGTTGTCAAATGCCAACTTACCAAAGTCATTTTGGGCCGAAGCAGCCTCTACTGCATGTTTTTTGATCAACCGATCTCCATCCATTGCCATTGAGAAAAAGACTCCACAAGAGGTATGGTTTGGTAATCCTGTTAATTATTCTGATTTAAAGATCTTTAGGTGTCCTGCGTATGCTCATGTTGATAATGGAAAATTGGAATCGAGATCCATTAAATGTGTTTTTCTTGGTTATAAAGTTGGTGTAAAAGGGTATAAGTTATGGTGTCCTGAAAATCGAAAAGTTGTGATTAGCAGAGATGTTGTTTTTGATGGAACTGCTATGCTACCTAACTTATCTCTTAAAGGCTCTTCCAATAAAGAAAATCAAAAGCAGAAGGAGCATCAGATTAATACAGAGTCGACTCCTCAAGCCAGTACAAAAATTGAGAATAGAGTTGCTTCTTTCACCACAATACTCTATCACCAAAAACATAACTAGAAGAGAAATTAAACCTCCAAAGAAATATGCCGAGGCTGATCTAGTTGCTTATGCTTTAAATGTGGCCGAAGATATAGATGCAAACCAAGAGTCGTCTAATTATTCTGAGGAGGTTAGCTGTGAAGATTCAGAAAAAGTGGATGTTTGCTATGCAAGAGGAGATGGAATCACTCCATAAAAACAGAATATGGGATCTTGTGAAACTTCCTAAAGGTAAAAAGGTTGTTTGCTGTAAATGGGTGTTTAAAAAGAAAGAAAGGACTCCAGGAGTTGAATAACCCAAATATAAAGCAAGGCTTGTTGCAAAAGGTTACAATCAAATTCCAGGAGTGGACTTCACAGATGTGTTCTCCCCAGTTGTGAAGCATAGTTCGATTCGAGCTTTGCTTGGTATTATGGTCATGCATGATTTGGTGCTTGAGTAGTTAGATGTAAAAACTACATTTTTGCATGGAGAACTTGAGGAAGATATTTACATGCAACAACTAGAGGGTTTTACAGTCTCAGAAAAAGATAACTGTGTTTGCTTGCTGAAAAAGTCCCTTTACGATTTGAAACAGTCACCAAGACAGTGGTACAAGAGGTTTGATTCTTTTATGACTTCTCATGATTTTAAAAGAAGTAGTTTTGACAGCTGTGTTTACTTTAAGAAAAACAGTGATGGTTTTTTTGTGTATCTACTTCTTTATGTTGATGACATGTTGATAGCAGCAAAAGATAAAGGAGAGATAAGAAAGGTCAAAGCCCAAATAAGTGAAGAATTTGAGATAAAAGATATGGGACCAGCAAAGAAGATACTTGGTATGGATATTCTCAAAGATAGAAAAACAAGTAAATTTTACCTAAATCAGAAGGGGTACATTGAGAAAGTTCTTTGCAGGTTTAATATGCAGAGTGCTAAGCCTGTTAGTACTCCTTTAGCAGCCCATTTCAGACTTTCATCGGCTTTATCTCCACAATCAGATGATGAGATTGAGTACATGTCACATGTTCCATACTCTAGTGCAGTGGGATCTCTCATGTATGCTATGGTTTGTTCACGTCCAGATTTATCATATGTAGTCAGTGCAGTTAGCAGATACATGGCGAATCCCGGTAAAGAACATTGGAAAGCAGTTCAGTGGATTTTAAGATACTTACAAGGTACTACTGATGTTTGCTTACAGTTTGGAAGAACTAGAGATGGAGTCATTAGGTATGTTGATACTGATTTTGCTGGAGACCTTGATAGAAGAAGATCTCTCACTGGTTATGTGTTTACAATCGGAGGTTGTGCAATCAGTTGGAAAGCTACTTTGCAAACTATAGTCGCTTTGTCTACCGCTGAAGCTGAGTACATGGCGATTACTAAGGCTTGTAAAGAAGCTATTTGGTTGAAGGGACTCTTTAGTGAGCTCAATGAAGACCTTCAAATCAGCACAGTATTTTGTGACAGTCAGAGTGTCATATTCTTTACAAAAGATCAAATGTTTCATGAGAGAACAAAACACATTGATGTTCGGTATCATTTTGTTCGTGATATTATTACTCGTGGTGATATTGTTGTGAGCAAAATTAGTACTCATGAAAATCCTACAGATATGATGACTAAGTCACTTCCTATAACCAAGTTTGAGCATTGCTTAGACTTGGTTGGTGTTCATTGTTGAAGTTAAACCCTTAAGGGGTTTTATGGAAGAGGTGAAGAACTTGTTCATTGAGAGTTCGCGATGAAGAACTTGTTCATTGAGAATTCGTGTCAAGGTGGAGATTGTTAGAATTAAATGACTCGAATCCTTATTTAAATAAAATACAATTGTAAAATAAAATAAAAGAAGAATCCCTATAGAACTAAACTTCTTTTATTTTATTTTAAATAAGGTTTTTTAAACCTTATTAAACTCCATCTATTTTATATTGATTAGAATAAGGAGCTTCAATCTTACTACACTCCTATTAGAATATGGCTTTACAAGCCTATAAATTGACATAGTCTATTCCTCTTGTAATGAATTCGAATTCGACATAGTAAATTTTCTTCTCCTCTGTCCGTGGTTTTTTCCAGAAAGGGTTTCCACGTAAAATCTGTGTATTCTTTAAATTTTTATTTCTTTTTCTTTGCGATATATTGTCATTACCGACGTTATATTTTTCACAATTATTAAATAGTGCTAAGGTGGCTGACGGAGTAACTAGATTGCATTGAATGTAATTTTTAATAGAATTACATTGAAGAGTATATCTTCGACTGATTTTACTTTGAATGTTGTAACTGTAATAGTTATTTTTAAGATACATTATATTCACTTAGATTCAATGTTAGTAAGCGGAAATTGATATATACTTTAAGGGTTGTCTAGGTTTTGTACAAGGGCGAAGCCAGGGGGGCTGACATGGGCCCCGACCCCCCTAAAATATAAAATTACTATTTAGACCCTTAAAATTTTTTAAAATTTTTAAATTAGTAAAAGTAAAATTGTACTTTGGCCCCTCTAAAATTATAAAAATTTGATTTAATCCTTTACAAATTATAAAGATATAAACTATAAAAAATAAAAATTTCATCTGGCCCCTCCCTAAAAAATTGTTCTGGCTTCGCCCCTAGTTTTGTATGAAAGCTTATTGAGTGTATTCTAATATGTTAAATGAGGAGTTGTTTTTATGGTAGAGTGCAAACTATTGTAAAAATTGTTGAGTGTTTACAGGCCAAGTTCTCAGGAAGATATTTTGAACGTGAGTGTTATAGTCTTTATGTACAAAAGTGAAATTTCTATACTTGGGGAGTGATAGAATGTGAATCACTTGTTGTATTTGTGATTAAAAATAGTGGAATTACTTACTGAGCTAGGCTCTACAAATGTAGGGTAACCAAATTGCATAAACAAATCCTTGGTTTTATTTTCTTTTGTTTGCACAACTTTTTGCAATGTCACGTCGTAGTGGTCACTACAGTTAAGCACCTCCATTACAGCTTTCATATTTAACAAACAAACAACTTAATGTAGTAATATATATATATATATATATATATATACAATAGTAACCTTTCATAATAATTTTTTAATATTAATTTTTTTTAAAAATTAATATTTTTATAATTTCTTATAATTATTAATAAGATTTAAATAATTTTCCATAATTTTGTATAATTTATGTTATTTTTTATAATTATTTATGAAACGCATCCAAAATGAATCTAGACAACTGGTTGTCCAAGCTTTGGGATGAACCTAGACAACTGTTTGTTCAAAATTTTAATAGATTTTAAATAATTGCTTATAATTTTTTTATAAGTTTCTATATTTTTTACAATTATTTAAAAACCACATTTGGAAGGAACCTAAACAACTATTTGTTCAAGTTTATTTGAACCTAAACAACCATTCATCCAGGAAGTGGTTTTTTAAATAATTATTAAAAAATATTTATTTTGATGATTTTTAAAAATTTTTAAATACTTGTTGACATGACAAAATATCATATCAGCATAAGGTACACTTAGCACGCCACATGTCACCATCTAGTTGCTCCTTCAACCACTTAACAATAGAAATGGATGTAATGTAACACCCCAAACCCGGCCTAGACGTTATGACCGGATCTGGCATGTCACATAAGAGGGTTGTTTAAAAGCTACGTGTCCGTTAAAAACTTCGTATTCTTTTTAAAATTTCGAACCTTGATGTTTGTAAAATCCAGATTTGCTTTAATGGTTTTCTTGTAAAAATGTTATTATTATTTTTGAAAACTTTGTTTATAAAGAAACCAAATTCAATGAGTTGCGGAAACGTGATATTTTGAAAACAATTATTGTCGTTTTAGGAAAACCCAGAGTTTAATCATTTATAGTTTAAGCATAACTGAAATGAAAGTTTAAAAGAAAAATAAAATTTCAAAGGCCTTATTACAAAATATTAACCCAAAATAAATAACCTTAAAATAAAGCTAAACCGAAATTTACTAAAGTTCATGAGAAATACTCCGATGTATGGCCACCACAAAGTCCTCCGCAGCTCCAAATCCTCTAACACTGGGGATCACCTGCATGGTTACAGCAGAGGGGTGAGTTACGAGAACTCAGTGTATAATCCCCTAATCGGTCATTAACTGGGCCCAAGCCCATACAGAAGCAGACTAGGCCGAGGCCCTATTCGGTGACAATCTGGGCCTTAGCCCTAAAACATGCTAATGCAAACAGAGTATGCAGCCCAACCCAATCCAACTAAACACACCCCCGTACCAACCCTACACACCTGTGGGGATCAAGTCAACCCACCCAGCCCTACACACCAATATGGCAGACAAGCTGCTAATCACAGAATTTGTGGCGGAGCCACCAGAATAACAGAATATACGTGGCGGGGCCACTATACAGAATGTGGCAGAACCACCATATTACACTTCCTCCGATCATCAAACCCAACCCATGCAACATATCATAAATGCAATGCATCATACGTACAAAAGTGTAAATATAGCATAAACATGATAACCAACCATAATCAAGGGTATAACTGACATTTACCCTTCAGGGGTATTTCGATAATTTACCCTTCCAGGGGTATTTCGGTAATTTTATCATTTAACGGCCTTCCCAAAGGCCTATTGTTGCCTCAAGCGACACAGGACCCTTTTTGGGTCTCTACGGAACTATTGGGCCTAAAATCCATTTCAGGCCCACACGCTCGTGTGGCCCAATACGCATGGTTTCGGTCTCAGATTTGCAGATTTCACAATCGAACCTATCATTTGATAGTTTTCTAACAATTTTTGCCCAAGTGGGCCGGATAACCCATTGGGCCCACTTGACCTATTTCGGCTCGATCAGGCCCATTACAGCCTCGGATTTGCGAGAGTGCTCGTGACACTCTCAACGATCTACCACCATCATTCATGTTCCAATTTACTACTACGAGCGCTCGCACGCTCGAGTGGTCACAGTTGCCGATTTTCTGGCTTTTCGGCTTTCGGTCGAGTCACAGAATATTGCAAGCATTCATCCAGAGGGGTGTGAGATTACACACCTGTTTTAGATTGCCGAAAGTACTACTCCTCACTTTCCCCTAGAATAACAAGGATCGAAAGTTAGCCTTAACTTCTTAAAAAATTACATAACCCGAATTACTACACCGCTTGGGTCACTTACCACGAGACGTGATCTTCCCTACAGAGTTCTAAAATCTGGCCTTGCTTCCTGGCTACCACCACAAATACCTAAAAGAATCCATTGATGCACCAAAGAGGTTAGCATCCAAGCAATATTCGGTTCTCCTATAATAAAGGAGAAACCGACGCCAACTTCACAAGATAGGATCACATGAAAAACTAGCATCAAATTAAAAGGTGTTAGAGCAACTTCACCTTACCGAAACCAAGATTAACGATCTACACCTGATGGTTGCTACTGAATTCGGCCTATCCCCAACAAGAGTGTTTCGGCTTATGCTTAAAAGAGAAAGAGATGGGATCTGACGAAGATGATAGGATGCCAAGCTCGATCAGAGAAATAGAATAGAATGAGAGAAAAAGAACGAGAGTGAAAGCAAAGACTTACCCAAAATCGGCCAAGAGAGAAGGTGTGGTTAACAGCTTAAAGAAAAGAGAGGAGAGATTGAAGAGAAAAATACCCAAGTGGTCAACTCCCCACAGGTTCGGCCAAGACTCAACAAAAAGGAAAGAAGGAGCAAATATGGAAATTCGGCTTTGGAAAGAAGAATTCGGCAAGTATGGTAGAAGAAAAGAAGGAGAGATGTGTTGATTTGGTTTAGGAGTAGAAGTAATTGTTTAGAAGAAACAGAGGCTAAAGAGGGTAGTCTTACTAAAATGGTACCTAGCAGAAACGAAGAAGAACTCGAAATGTTCAAGGAAAAAAAAATTCTCCAAATGCCACAAAAGCCGAAAATGCAAGATACTCCAAAGAGAATTTTGGCTACATTCTACCCAAAATGCTCAACTCTTTTCCCTAGCCGAAAATGCCTAGCTTGAGTCTCCACTCACGGCACAACTCCTCCACACTCCCCACTCCTTGATTCACTCCATGATATTCTCCTTGCATTTCTCCACACCACCCATTCAAACGATTTGACTGAGTCTCCTTTCCCCCTTGTAGAGTTCTGACTGAACTCTACTTCTTCCATCTAGCTAACACAAAAATAAAACCTTTGACTTGACACAAGTGGGATTCGAACCCCTTTCCTTCAAGCTCTCTCATTGACGCCACAACCCCCTTGCCATATGCTCTATTGTGTTAGCACAACACAAACAAATTTCCTTAAGTCATGCTTCCAACAACCCTTCCCCACTAAAAAGCCAAAAACCAAAATTTTCCCAAGGCTTTGGCTCGAACCCGAGCCTCCCTAGGACCCCTAAACTCACTCAAATAACAAGCCAAATAAGCACATCATACAATTATGCAGAGAAAAAAAACAACCCCTAATTTTTGGGATGTTACATGTAATTTTTGACAGAAAAACCAATTTGCTCTAACATTCAAGGACTAATTTATCTATTTTTAAGTAAAAAAGGTTAAATTGCAATCTAACTCCTAATATATGACCTCCAAAGTAATTTTACCTAGTTAAGTCTACAAGCATTTTCTTAGAATACAAATCCTTTTTAAAGTAAACTTATGAATAAAAAATATTGCATGTGATCATATTAAATGATTGGCATCATAATAGTTAATTTTCATAATTGAAATTGAATTACATAAGTTATTAACAAAATGTGAATAACTTTCATAACTCTAAATAAGTTTTCATAACATGATATTGTGATTGTAACACTCTAAATCCAACTTAAAATTCTAATTGAATTTGGAGCGTCATTGTGATCGCTGGAGTGACCCGCTTAATCAATCGCTCAATCATTATAAATTAACACGTAAATTTTAAATATTTACGACACAAATAATGAATCATTTAACAAAAAATATAAAATAATCAAATAAGTTTCAAAATAAAGATTAAAGTACCCAAATCGACCAATTAACAAATCCTAAGTAAATGTCAAGGTTAATCTAAGTGTAAATTGTTTTCATGAAATAATGATTGCGGAGACTCTTTGATGATTTTGCTTGACCACAAACTCACAAACTATTTTTTACTTGCGCAAGAAATTAAAAATCCTAGCACTAATGTCACACCAGAATTTTTAACCAGAATTTGGTCATAATTGAATCAAAGACCTTGGTTTATTTTAAATTTTCTAATTTGATCATTCAGCATTCTATCTCGACTAAATTGTAAATTTATGGGTTAAAGTGAGCATTATACTTAATTATTGAATCCTTGTGTGGCCGATTGGGAACTAACTGGGAAGGAACTAGTCTAGTCAGATTTTGACTATATTTCCTTGCATTAGAATAGGATGGTTAATGAATGGAGGACATCATGATTATGATTTTAAAATTTCCTTTTTTCTGTTATGTGAGGAAGTGGTGGAAAGTGAGGATATAGGAGTATGAGAAAGAGAACTGGGAGGCACTCTTCTTATTCTTTCATTCTCTCATTCTTTTTTTCTCCATTCTCTTCGTTGGTTGTTTCGGGTGATAGTAGAGAAGTGTGGAGAATTCATCATGCATGTAGGTAAAGATTCATGATTTAGCTGGATAAATTGTTGAATTTGTGAAATGTTATTAAAGCAGAAGTAGGAGGTCCAAGCATCAAAGGAAAAATTAATTGGATGGAGGAGGATTTAACGTCCTGGTATTTTGTTGGTGAATTCCTGAACTCAAACCTTCAGTTTTTATCTTGCATGTTTCAGTACGGTGATTTGGATTGTGGTTGGAAAATTCTATTGCATGTTCTATTGATGTCAAGATGTTGCTCTGTTGTAATATCTTTTTTGTAAGATGATTAATGTCAAGTGTTGGTATGCATATGCATGTCCGGTTGCAAGCATAAGCTTGTGGTATTGATGATATGTTTACTGGGTAAATTGCTACTAATTATGTTGTCTTGTTGAATGGTCCACTGGTTGTAATGTGTTATGGTGATTGTGGTGAAAAGTTAAGTATGTTCTATTTTGTGCTAGTAAATGATATGATTAGTTGAATGTGAGAATCTGTTGAATGTTAGATAAGTGATATCTTGATGAGAATGATCTGCATGTGGAGCATGAGAAGTATATGATGATTGGAGATCAAAGAATAATGGATGTCATGTTGTGCAATTTTTGCCACATGTTAACTGGCTTTACAGAGGGTTAGTTGGGTTGAACGAAGATGTGTATGTATAAGCTATTTGGCTTTGCGGAGATTCGGGTAGATGGTACGAAGAATGGCTAAGCATGTCCAAGTTACAAGTATGAACTTTGCTGAGTCTCTGGCTTTAAGCCTCATGTATGTATGCAAGTCCCATGGCTATGAGCATACACAAGTTATGACAACCCGCTGGACTTGTCCTCATGTTTCAAGTTATGCCAATTCGTGGGGCATGTCCTCAAGTTTCCATGCTAAGGCTATATGCAGGACTTCGTTATATGAAGAGTCGACAGGGATTATCTTTCAAGCAAGAGTCCACAGGGGCTATCTTTCATGCAAGAGCCCGTAGGAACTAATTGTGAGTATAAATCCGCATGTATGGTTCACCAAGCATGAATCCACATGTATGGGTCCACCAAGTCTTTGTGCTATAACAGTCCATGGGACTATCCACCAAGTATTTATGTTACAATAGTATGTGGGACTGTCCACCAAGTCAAATTGTTGTAAGCCTAATCGTGGGATTATCCAAGACTATCTGAAACATGTTTATACACAAGGCTATTCGCAATAAGTATGTTTGTAGGTGCTATCCATAACATGTCTTTACTTAAAGACTAGACGCGATAGGTTTGTACGTGAACTCAACTGTTATGCGTGGGATGTTTATATGAGTGAGCTATCTATATGTGTGAGTTGTTTATCATGCAAGTCATATGCCATGTGAACTTATTGTATAGTGCAAGTTACTGGTTGTGCAAACCACTTATGTGTACAAGTTAAATCCCATGCGAGCTGTGCCAACATATGACTTGTACCATTGTGCGAACAATTCCAACGAGTGCACAATATCAATGTGTAAACTTGTCCATGTGCGAGTTCCGAAAAATACACAGGCTGGCTAGTTTAGTGGAGAAACCATACTATAATACCATATTGGGCAGGTTATGTTAACAAACTCATTAAGTTCATCCTAAACTTACTTCCTTCTTTGTTTATGTCTTTTTAGGTATATAAGCTATTTTTAGACGTGGAAGAGGGACTAAGCTAGAATCCTCAGTATATTGTGAGCCTATTTTCTTTCGCCTATAGCATGTACATATTGGGGCAACTTGTAGACTCAAATTCTTATGCTTATACTTCTTATATTTTTTAAACTACGAAAATGATGTATTAGTTTAAATGTCATGGATGATGTAAAAGATGGATTTTTTTAGTATATCTCACTCTAGTATATGAAGTTTACTTTGCCTGGCCTTTATTAAATTTCAGATATTGTATGATATTCTACAAATTGTTTGTATGCACACGATAACACTTCAAGCCAGAATTTAGTTTCATGTAACATCCCCGTTGGTCGATCATCCAGTCAGACGTTGGGGGTGTTACAACTGAGCTTTATAACTTAGTGGTGATCTAATACATTTTAAACTATGAATGTGTATTGTTAAAAATGAAAACATTCTAATCATATACAAATATATATTTATGTAATAATTCAAGAAGTGAATGCTACATTTAATAGCAATTTTCAAACACATAATACAATCAATAATCAGTTACAAAATAACATTAAAAAAAACAATGAAACAATATCACTATATTCAATAAATAGTGATAGTGTTTCAATTCAACGTTCAAGATCATTTAATCATTTTTTCCCAAGTAACACAACGAAGAAAGACATTCCGACATATGAGTGTCCAACTGAACACCAAACGATTAATGAAAAGGGCACAAACGTCAACAATAACAATACCCTATTGCATGATAAACGTGACTTAATCAATAACCAATCACCACACCAAATGCGCAAAACACAATAATGACAATACTCCCGAACGCTCAAGGCAATCCGCACAATGAACAATAAGCAATGATTAGGGGCCCTTACACTCTAGCATGCCAACTATAACCGAAGAATTTTCAATTAGCTTTACCAGGCATTTAATCAATTATTAAATTTCAAATTTATCATTAATTTAGAAAATAATCAATTAATAAAATATCTTTTAAAATTTAATAAACTACTACACAAAATCAATTTTGAATGCAAGGAATCACAAACCTCACAATCCCTAAGTTAATAATTTATTAAAATATTTTAAAATATAAGGATCACAAACCGAATTTCTAAGCATTGTTACTTAGAATCAATCAATCCACAACGCTTTTCACTATTGACGATTCACCTAACTTATTTTTCACTTCAATAGAAAAGTATGTTAGAACTGTAAAATAAGATCTGATATAAAACTTAATAAACCATAAACCAAGATCTATCATGTCAAATCATCAAGAACAAAATTAAATGCGAAAGCATACCTAAATCCATTGATTTCTTAAAATCTTCGATCTTGTAGTTTTGATCTTCCAAATTAGCACACAAGTAATTTACAAAAGGTGACTCTCTCGTTTCTAAAGATGAGAAATTAGAAAAGTTACCTATATGTAATTTGGAGACCATAACCCTAATATATATAACTTTTGCACATTAACCCTAATTTCTAATCAGCCCATCATCAATTAGAAATTAGTTACTTGAGTATCTACACATATTTGGTCCACACTTTACTTAATAACTAAAGTCTAATAAACCTTAACCAAATTAGATCACTTTTAATTTGGGCTAACCTTTTATGATAGTAAATAATAACATGTAATTACTCTTATTATATATGTGATGTCCATATTTTCTATTAATCTCCCACTTAGACCACATATATATACTAATTACTCTATAATTACATGTCATTATATAACTTTATGAGCTCAAAACTTTACTATCCTCTCCAAAAGGTATTGAGAACAATCTCGTCCATTAATTATGTTAACATAGAATCAAGGCGACTTTCGTTACATATATCATAACTAAATTCATCTTTGATCATGTATATTAACACAACCAAATGACATAGATTAAGTATGGATGTGTAGCATGGAAATTACATGCAATATGATCCAAACATGTCTATTTCCAACTGGTCCTCCTTAACCTTAGTGAGATCAAATTTTACTAAAACCAGGGTGTGAATAAACTAAATAAACTTTATTTCTGCAGAAAATATCCTTAATATCTATAAATTGAAATAATTGAAAAATGTGTCTATAACAGAAAAACATTTAAAATTACAAACTCCTACTAAAACTGAATATCCTATAACTAGTTCCAACAATATTCGAATTTAAAGACAAATTAAATCGATTTTTTTCGAATGAACAACAATATCCAAATTTTTCCAACAAAAAAACAAAAACTAAATTTTGTCTAAAAGATTGTACAACAAAAGTGTCTTTCAAATCCAAACAAAATTTTAAAAAATAGTTCATAATAACAACCTAAAATGTCCAATTGCTTCTCTGTCCACCGATTTTCCATCACCCGTGAAGAAGTGTCTTTCACCATCACTTGGTTTTCGAAAGCTCGGGCAACCCTGCATAGAAACACTTATGTGAGTAGTAGAAGCAAAACCTATCTACCAAATGTTTCTAGGTACTGAAACTAAATTAACCTTAGAACAAACTAAAGTAAGAATTATACCTTTCTTTGTACACCAGGTGTGATATTTGGCTCATTCTTTCTTCATGTGTCCAGACTTGTTACAAAAGATACAACTCTCTGTAACTTCTTGTTGTTTCTTTTGAGCTAAACCCTTAGCAACTTCATTCTGATATTTTCTTTTCTTGCCCTTGTCTTTAGAGGCATTGACCAAATGAGCACTTTCATATTTATTATGCTTCAACCTTTCTTCCTCTTGCACACAATGAGAAATGAGCTTATTTAGAGTCCATTTCTCCTTTTGATAGTTGTAACTAATTTTAAATTGGTTAAATTGTGCAAGAATCGATATCAAAATCATAAGAACAAGCAATTCATCATAAAGCTCGATCTTACGTGCCTTAAGTCTTGAAGCAACATAGAACATCTCCATAATGTATTCCCTTACGTTTCCTTAACCCTTATACTTCATAAACATCAAAAAAGTAAAAAGTGATGTCATCTCAACCTTATCATTTTTAGCAAAACATTTCTCAATTTCGTTAAGGAAACCCTTGGCTAGAGTAATCTCTTCAGATTCTGTGCCCTTAAAAGCTTCTAGAATATTGTGTTTCATGATCATTAGACTCATGCAGTTTGAACGACCCCACCTCTCAAAATCCCTTTTAACATCAGGGGTGCTTGTTGCAATAAGAGGTGTAGGTTGTTCTTCCTTTAGTGTAAGGTTTATGTCCATACAGGCAAATATTATAAGTAATTGTCTTTCCCATTCCTTGAAATTAGTCTCATTAAGCATGAGTATAGAATTTATATTAGCAGATATTGTAGCGGCAGAAGATGAACTAGCTGAATATAAAACAAAGTAGATAATAATAAAAAAACAGCTCACATCAATATTCATAAGTAAACAATAAATTCAAAATAGTGACTAATCCTATCTCAAGATATCAAACACAGCACCAATATCAAGTATTTAGACAATAATATTAACAGTAAGTTATACTCTTATTGTAGCAATCAAACATTGACAATAAATTATATCAAATAATGAACCAATCTTTGGACTAACTTATTGCTCACATAAAGTATCTTATAATTGTCACACATTTATCACCACAAATGTCGTTGAAATTATGTCATATATTAACTTACCTTTGGGTCAATTAATAAACGCATGAATCACAAAAACATATAATCATCTTGATATTTTAAATAAATTAATCTACAGAAAAAGAGGTCATTTTGGTGACATTTTATTTCAACTAATCTATTTAAAATATTAGACATCCTTAATTAAATCTCAAAGCCAAAATCTAAATTTATTTGTTTCAAAATATTTCAATTTTGAACCAAAATAATTTGAATAAAGGTAAATCTCACCTCAAGATATTGGACACTCCATTAATATTTCATCTTTGGACAAAATATTAATTTGCAAGTGATATCTTGGTATAGTAATCAAACACTGACAATAAGAACATGTCAAACAATAAATCTTCCTTTAGGCCAATTATTGCGTACATGTAAAACCGAATAATGGTCACATTACCAGCTGCACATGTAATTTTGTTAAATATTAACCTTCCTTTGTGTCGATCAATATTAACATAGCTTAAGTACATGCACAACTTTTTTTTTATTTTAAAACAAAATAATTTCAATATCAGAGGTCATTTTGACAACTTATTATTTCAATTAAGTTATTTATATATATATATATATATATATATATATCAATATATCAATATTCAAATTTAAAAATTTCCATAACAGTCAAAGGTCAAAACTAAGATCTTTTTTATCGCCCTACAGTTCTCGAAATGACCCAAAATAATGTTGTCTTATTGTCGCAATAAAAAAAATCGAAAATCTTAATCGTCGACTGATTTTTTTTTTTTGGTGAATTACAATAACAGGGCAAAGCCTGAAATTTCATGAATCAGTCATTCCAAAAAGAAAGAAACTTAATCAATTCAAAATGATTCAATATGACAAGGCTTGGATACCACTTGTGAGAACCGTAAAATAATATCTGATATAAAACTTAATAAACCATAAACCAAGATCTATTATGTCAAATCATCAAGAACAAAACTAAATGCGGAAGCGTATCTGAACCCATTGATTTCTTGAAATCTTCGATCTTGTGTTTTGATCTTCCAAATTAGCACACAAATAATTTAGAGAAGCGTAATATGGGAATCATAACCCTAATATATAATTTTTGCACATTAACCCTAATTTCTAATTAGCCCATCATCAATTAGAAATTAGTTTCTAGAGTATTTACACATATTTCGTCCATACTTTATTTAATAACTAAATCCCAATAAACATTAACTAAATTAAATCACTTTTAATTTGAGTTAACCTTTTATGATAATAAATAATAACATATAATTGATCTTATTATTTATGTGATGTCCATATATTCTAACAAAATATAGGGATTCATTAAAATAATTTTTAATTATGAATCCCATCATAAATAACCTAATTTTTAGTCTTATACGAATTTCAATTTCAAACAAAGCAACATAATTAATTAAATAAAACTTGTTGCATATAAATATTCATATAATTGTTGAATGAGTAAACAAAGCAAATAAATAGCACGTGGCGCGTATAATAAATATTCTTAAATCCCATATGAGGGTCAATCTAATAATTTATCTTAAAATTAATCCAACCAATTTAACTCGAACTAATGCAACAACAATGCCAAGATCAACTTTCGTCCATTCTAAACTTTATTAACAAGATTTACCATTATAATTAAATTAATGGTAAACTTACCTTCATAGCAACCAATTGAAGAACTTGATGCCATCTTTTCAAGTCCTTCTAAGCGATAAATAGCAGCAAGATTGAAGCTGCAACTGGCAGCAAACATAAATGATTTGGCGAGAATGAACAACAAATTATTGAGGGGTGAAAATGGGAGTGAAGCAATGCAAATTAAGGTTTATGGCAGCAAACTGGAAGTATTCGATGCAACAAAAATTGAGTCGAATGGCCATCAAATAACAATTATAAAACAGCAGCAAAAATTGAGAAAGCCGCTATTCAGTCGGCAAACAATGCAGCAAGGCAACAATTGAACTGTGAAATTGAGGGAGGCGATAGCAAGGATGGAAACAATAATTGCAGCAATTATTTTGGAGGTACATGGTGCTGCAACCGGTGCCAATAGCAAGTATAAATTGGACCAACAATTTGAGGGCTATTAACGAAGACTTTGGTAATATAATTTGGATGCTAATCGGTACAACAAAGGTAGAAATAATTAAATGTTTTAAGGAAATCTGGCGTTGCAATTTTAAATGCCAATCGGTGTGCATTTTTAAAGAAGAAGTTGGTGCAGCAATTTTGAGAAGCCAATCGGCAGAATTTGAAGAGAAATATGTGTAGCAAATAAAATCGACGTTGAATTCAAATTGGAGGGCAAGATCGACAAGGGGAAAACAACCGATTGCTTCAATATGATTATAAACAGATGTGATTTCTGCTGGCTAATTGGCTATTAGACTCTTGGGTTAATCACAACCTACAACTTCCGTAGTTCTTTCCTTCTTCAAATTAAAGTTTTTATACATTTAAAAAGGTTATTGTAACATCAATTTATAGATCATTAAATTACATGTTTCTAAGATTGCAAGCATTTTTAGACAAAATTTCAATTATTTTCTTTTATAATTAGCAATAAATATAGTAAAATTTGTAAAATAAATATTAAAAACCGTCAAATAATGTACAATAAGAGAAAATAATATTAGCCAAGTGGTTCAATTTAACCGTCAATTATCAAAATATCAATTTAAGGGTAGCCACTAAAACTGGGATGACATGCGAATGTATAATATATTATTACATGCAATTGCAACATATTTAACATTTCACGTAGCAAAGTCCACATGGCATTGTAATATCATTTGATAATTAATCACTAATGATGGAATGGCATGCCAACATAAGAACATCCTTTAGATGTTACATAGTATTCCATGTGACAAATTCCACGTGGCATTATTAATTTAAAAAAATACATTTTTGAAAAATTCAGCAGTTTCATAAAATGATTAATATTTTACTTTGAAATTATGCTATTTTCATATTTTAGTCACTGTTTTATTTGGATTAAATTTATATAAAAATTTTCAAAATTCATTTTTATGACATTTGAAACTTCATTACTTGAAGTATTTGATGAATAAATCTATTTGATAATGTATATCAAACGCTTCGATTTCAATAATTTGATAATTAGATTTATTTATTAAAAGTTTAAATTTATAGGGTATAATTATAATAAAATAAAAGTTGAAATATATTTTTAATTTTATAAAATAAAATAGTAAAATCTTAAGATTATCTCAACATAAAAATAAATTAAAGTTAACAGTTAATAAAACATAAAAATAATTAGAAACTCATCATCATCTTCATTTTCACTTAGCTCCAAACCGAAACACCATTGTAGAACACCTAGAAGCTTTCGGCCAAACAAAAATTCTTGATAACACTTGTTTTTAGTAAATTTGTATTTTTGAAATCATTGTAGCTTAATCTTGCTAACTCGGGGACTATTTTGTAAAACTGTTAAAGATTTTGAAACTATCCATTAATGATTTTTAGCTGTTCATGAGGTTAAATGATATATTTATGAGCTTTGTTGTTAAATAGGACTATTTTGTAAAGGAATTTTGGTTAGTTTTGAGTTTAGGGACTAATATGAAAATATGTTAAGTTTAGCATGAAATTTTTGAAAATTTTAGTGATTTAAGACTGATTAAGGATGAAATTATAATTGGTTTTAAGTTCGGAATTTAAATGTGAAAGTTATAATAGTTTCGGTTTTAGAGACTAAATTAAACAAAACGTAAAAGGAAAGGAAAGGTTGTAAAATGAAATTGATGAGTCAACTGCATATATATGAGTGAAATATATTGGAGATTTTTAAATTGAACTTTAATATTATATAGATCAAGGGTATGGAGGAAAAAGAGAAAATTGTAAAATAGTCCTAACGAACCAACTCGTTATCCGAATATATATTAGGTAAGTTCATATTATAGTCGTATATATATCTTGTGCTGTCATAAATTGATTTTGATTGAATTGTTAATGAATTTTTAATATTAGCTTGAAGTTATAAATTGTTTACAATTAAGTACAATGTCAGAAAACTTACTTGAAAACAACTGAATACTTGTGAAACATGATTCATATGATTTCGAAATGATTATGACTTGTTTATGGTATATACACTAATGACATGGAACTGCCCCTGATTTATAAATTTTACGAATTCTGTTAAATGCCCGTTTGAACATAGTAAACTGTTAGGATACAATTGAGATGCCAATATGGTTAGAATGCACACTTGTACGGGTTTTCACTTCGATGCCTCTGTTTTCACTTTAGTGCCTCTTTTTTCACTTTAGTGCCTATGTATAGCATTACAATGCTCCCCGGTGTGGTGTAGTTACCCAAGTATTTGAATTAATTTACTATAGTTCATCGGACTAGTAAAACTTGTGATTAAATTATCAAATGATTTGTTTATATAGGTGAATGCATATGAATGATCTTGATTGAATTCTTGATGCACATGAGATTATCTTGTGATATAAGCTTATGTAAATCTCACATGTTTCTTGTGAATTGAATGTTAGGTTGTTATTTCTATATTACTTGTTTAAATTACAATTGCTTGGTTGAGGTAAGTTGGTTTATGATTTAACTACGAACTTACTAAGCTATGTAAGTTTACTCTGTTTCATTTCTTGTTTCCTGTAGTTGACGTTTTACGGAACTATGCAGTCAGATCAACTACAAGGCTCACACTATCAAGCTTCAATCTCTGTAGATTTTGATTCGTTGTTATTCTAGTTTTTGTTGGGAAATGTGTCAATATTGTAGTAAACATGTAATCCTTTTTGATGTATTTGAACGATTAATAAATAAATTTCACATTTCACTGTTATACCTTTTGTATTTCTGTCTTTCATATTTTGCATGCATAGCGAAATTTTGACAAACAAATATTGGCTCATTAATTTTCTAAGTTCAAACTGATGATAAATGTCATTATAAGAACGTTTACATTACGAGAAAGACAACTTAGTTTAGTAAATAGTCTAAACGAGTCCATAATCCCGTAAAAAGAATCAAAGTAAGCATTTGATTCAAATATTAAGAAGGATTATTATGTCGTCTACAATTCCAAATGAGGAGACGACTAGTTTTGGATATCAGAGCAGTTGACTCCATGGGTAGAAACAAAGATGTATTCATTGGCAGAATGATATATTGGACTGGACCCAAGATGAATTAATTCTGGATCTGTTTGTGAATTAATTCACTTGTGGCATTCATTCTGTGATTTAACTAAATCCTGAGTTAGTCACTGACCATGCGTATGTAACTCCTATGCTTTGATATAAGTGGAGGCTTATACTCTAAAGATGATCCACTCGATAGTCAGTATGTTGGGTACATGACTTGTGTATGGCATGACTTTACTAGCAACAGTGGAATTCATAGCTCAATTAAAGAGTTAACGATATCCTCTCATTGGCATTATGTGAATTGATAAATATGGAACGTGGCCACGAGTTTCTTGTTCTCGAACGAGCAATTTACCACTGTCATTTGTTGATAGTGATCATATTAACCATTAAAAAGACTCAATGGTGACAATGAGATAAAATAGGATTATATTGAGTGAACGGATTTAACTCAAAGGAATCAAGGATACCATATGAGGGTAACCCCCACATGACGAGGTCATTGCACAAAGCAGTTGGATGAATTGCTTTTGTAAATAGTATACAATAATGAGTTTTCAATCATGGTAATTCTTGTAGACTAACTCCATGGTTAAGTAATTGAAAATTATGATTCTGGACATAATTGCAATTACTAGAGCCTAATTGTATATGTTCGATTGATCCCTTCACTAGCTTAACAAAAGCTCGATCGAACTGCATTTGAATCAGAAGAAAATTTTACGATTTTTGAAATAATTTAATTAAGTCGATTTATTCGATGTGGAATTAAACTGGATGGTCGTTAGAATTTTTCAACTAGAGAATTTGATTAAAGAATTTTATTGAAAATTTAATTTGGAAAATCTAAGTAATTTTTGAGAAAATTATTTTTGATTAAGTAAAATTAAATTAATCAAATTAATTAAAATTGATATGATATTTTTGAAAATTAATTTTCAAGTCAAGTAATTGGCCCAATGGGCAATTGTACTTGAAAATTGGATCAGAGATTGTAAATTGGGTCAATGAGCCCAAAATCAAAACCAAGACCCAAGAATTGGTCGAACCGGGTCTGGTACGTGAAATTGGGCCGACGGTCCAACCGGTGACTGGACCGAACTGGTTGAGCCGTCACTGGCTCAGACCAAACTGGCAGAAACTGAACCAGCTTGGGGTGTCGGCGACTGCGACGATGGCATTTTGGTGGCCAGAAAATGGTCGGTGGTGGTGAGTCTTCGGTGATTGAGTAGCGGAAGAATTACATACTTGTTGGGACTCTATTAGAGAATTTAATTTCAAATTAACTATTCCAAAAATAATATCATTTTGATAGATTTAATATTAAGTTTAATTTAATACTTATCTTAATAGTATTTTATTAAATTAATATTAAAGTGATTATCTTAATATTAAATTTAATTTAATATTTATCTTGTAGATAAATATACTATTAATTTAATAAGATTTAATATTAAATTTAATCTAATATTTATTTTGATAAATATTATATTAATTTAATATTAAAGTGATTAAATTTAATCATAATTAAACTCTCTAAACTCTCTTTACATAAAGAGAGCCTTGAGTCATTATTTACACACGCTTGAATTCAAGAGAAAGTCATAAAGAGAAAATGCTTTGAAGAAATTATTTCAGAAAATTTCTAAAGATATTTTTCTTATTTACAACTTGGCTCAAAAGTTCAGAGAAATTGTGAAATTACACCACTGGTAATTTTTGTGAAAATGTTTCTGATTCGAAGCGGCCCTACACTTAGCAGACGTGAGCTTGAGGATAGCGAAGAAGACTACTCGGTCGAAACGTTCATCCTAGACGAATCGAAAAGATACAATTTTGATTAAGTGTTTATTATTTTAGATATCATAATCAAGTTCTATTTTGAAAAAAAAAAAATTTAACTCTGATTTTTCCCTAAATTTATTTTCCATTACGTTTTCCAACCCTATTTTTCCAACAATTAGTATCAGAGTTAGGTTGTATTCTATCTATAAGTATAAACAGATAATCAAAATAAATTTCGCTTCTTATTGAATGATTTGATTACATAAAAAGTGGTATTCTTTAGATATTATGTATTCTTTAGATAATCAAATTAAATCTCATCTATCCGACGTATTTGAAAAATTAAACCCCAAAAATAACACAAGTGCTACATTAGAAAAATATATCAAACTTATATACCAAATTATAAATTAAACCTTAAAAATATGAGAGAAATACTATTTTTATTTTAGAAATTTGTTTCATATAAAGTTAAAGAAATTGATTTATTTTTCGAACTAATTTTTTTTAAATTGTTCCAATCAAGAATGGAATTGTTCCTAAAGAAAAAATAAAGTTGTCTTTATTTTATGTGTTAATATTTTTTTACAATGTATATTATGTTTTAAAAGAGTAAAAATAGTAATAAAAAAAACAATGTTGAATTTTATGTGTTAATATTATTTTATAATGTATATTATATTTCAAAAGAGAAAAATTAGTAAAAAATTCATGTTGAGAGGAGTGGATATTTTTTTCAATTTGCCTAGGAAATTTTTATTTTAATCTTTAACATCTATAATATTTATCAAAATCCTTGATTGAGTTGATGTAACATTCAATCGAGTCATTAATTCAATCAAAAAATTATAGAAATATTTTTTCATAATTAAAATATATATTATTTGATAAGATGTTTTAGCCTTTTCATTATAATAAAAACTAATTAAAATATACATATTGTACTATTTGAACATGCACTAAATAATTTTTTTTACATTTTTTTATATATAATTTATTATCTATATAATTTGTATATGTTAATAATGTTGTTCATTGAGTTAGTGTCACAACTCAATTCGACACTAACTCATAATTGATGACAAAATCATGATAAACAAATTTAGTGCATTTAGTAGTATTTAATGTATTTATATGTTTAAATTCCGTTTGTCTCATAATTTAATCTAATTTTTTCTTAATTTTAATATCGTAAATATTTCATGTATTATTATGATTAATTAGTTTCAAACCATACATTTCATTAATTATTGTATTCTACTTTTAAATAAGTATCTGTATTTTAAATATTTGATTTCTACACACATATGCGTGTGATAAGATTTCTAATATAATTTAAAATTATTAAATTAATTTTATATCGTTTTCAGTTATATAAGGTGATCAAAATCCATCAAGGAGTTTAACTATGGATGGAATTGATTGTTGTCATACATAAGAATATTAGATTCCTATCTAAAAATATCAAAATTAATTATTTGTATCTTATGGTATTATTTTGAATTTTTTTTTTACAATTTATTAACTGAGTATATATAAACTATATATTAAATTTTTAATTGAGTAGTTTTCATGAATATATCAACTTAATTTGGAAATGATTAAAAGTCTAATAAAATTTAAGATGAGTATATTTTTGTCTAATCATATTTTTAATAAAAATAATACTATAATGGAATTTGAATTTGGAACACGTGACCATATAAAAGTTTTATAAATATATTTTTGTATTGCTTGTGACATATGTAGGGAAGCAAAGAAGGGAAAGGATTGTATGAAACAGTGACGCCACGTCATCTGAATCCCTTTCCAATAGATTTATGCCACATCAGCATTTTCATCCTGAATTTCAGCATTTTTATCCTGAAAAAAAATCAAATCCAAATTAAAATGTTGAAATTCAGGATAAGAATACTGATGTGGCATAAATCTATTGGAAAGGGATACAGATGACGTGGCGTCACTATTTCATACAATCCTTTTTCAGCAAAGAAAAGGGGAAAATGATAGTGATCGGGAAGATGATAGACTATAATCAAACATGCTGAGTTAGTAACATATATACAATGGATATGGATACGCAGGTGGGTAGCAGTAGGCTGAAGTCCATTCAATTGGTTTATCTTCGTCGCCTTTTTCTTTTATTGCCTCCAAACTCTGTATATTGGCCTCACCAATCTTTCTCAAACACTGGATCAGCTTAGCTGAATCAATTCCATCTCCAGTCACCACTAATTTATCTTTGTCATCTCCTTCTATACCCACTGATATCACACCTATTTATACACACATACATGCACATTAACATCAACAAACGAACATGCATAGTTTAAAAATAATAGATAGTTTAATAGCAGAAAAAGAACCATGTGTTTCAGCTACTTTCTTCATTACTTTGGTCTGAAACCCCTCTCCCTCATCACCACGCTTCCTCCAAATGCACCCTAAAAGACACCCTTTGGGTCCTCCCCTCGTTTGTATCTTAATAACTATCTTTTGCTGCACAACAAATCAACCACTAAATCAGCTTTATTACAAATATCATGATTGCTACTGCATGCTGCACGTTTTGCGACTTACCTTCATGTTTCCAAACGGTACGTACCGTACATTAACCTTTGAAGGGGCTGATAACTGGATAATGAGGAAGGAGCCGCAATTAGACCGGTTTTTATAGCAGTCTCAGCATACGTAACAAGCCACTCAAAAACCGACATTAATAATTGTTTACCAAATGGTATATCAAACTTTGAATGAGTAAAGAGTTAGTTGAAATAAAAGATCAATTTCCTTGCATCTTACTTCCCCCAAACTTTGCCTTGTTTTCCTTTTATTTTATAATATTTGTTAGTTACTTAAAACCAACTTTGCTTTGTATTTATTTTCCAATCACTATAAATTATAATATTATATCATATAAGTTCCTGTCCTTAGTACTTTGTATAGAATATATCAAATGTTTGGTCTTCCTATTCAATCTTCCACACGCTATTTATTTTTTAAATCTGTATACATATATAAGTCAAAACCCAACCACCGTCTGCAGATTAGAGAAAGGCCACCCTCCCTAATTTCTCATATTTCATTCCTTAAAATATGCTATTACTCCTTGTACTTTTACAGAATTTGAGATTAGTTTCTGTGCCGATCTTCTTATTTTTCAATTTAAAATCCTAATCTAATCATTGGTAGTTTTTGTTGGATTTTGTTGACTTAACATATTTATTTTTTATCAATCATATGACACGTCACATGAAAACAACTTAATCAACATGTCAAATTGAAAATTTTTGACTGAAAATATTTGTGATTTTAATGATTGGACTGAAAATTTTAAATCAAAATAATTGAAGAACTTAATTTCTAGCTTTTTAAGTACAAGGACTAAATCTTAAAATTTATCAAAATATAAAGACTTACTGCATAGTTTAACCTATTTAGTTTTGACTTTGAGTAGTACATGTCAGATATTTTAAATAATAACATATTATTATTTATGCCATCGTATTGATGCTTATGGATTCTGGAACATTTTTTGGCATTTCTAAATCCGTCAAGTTGTAGAGAAATCTACGTCCAGATTCACCATTGATACCTTGTTTTAGCAAATAGTTCAAAACACATGACTTGCACGTGAAGATAAAACATATAATAAATACCATATAGACTATGGAACCCAAACACTTTGGTTACAGGAGTTTTTATATATTATATCTTTTGATTGTGATGATATTTATGAGTAGATAAAAGAAAGTTGTAGTGTTTTTAATATAATTAAATAACATAAATTGTATTTGCTTAAAGTGTAAATTTGTCTAGTGGTTATCATGTTCTTCCTTTGTTTTATGGGATAGTTGTTTTAAATAAATTCCACTCTTCCAATTATTTCAAATTGGAATTTCTTGAATAGCGATGAGTTTAGAAGCGATTCATCCAGTAGATCGAGAACCATAAGTAATTAAATTGGAGGATGAAAGATTTTATGGAACTCAAGTGAGACAGAGAGATAAGAGAAAGAGTTTTTCAATATGAAAAACTACCACTATTTTGTTTTCTGTGTAAGAAGTTGGGGCATGGTGAAGGTTTTTGCCCGGTTAGATTAACATTAAAATCACAAGAGGTGGATCTCAGTTGGGATATTTGGTTAAGGGTAGCGCCTAGGAGGGCCTCGTCGAAGGTGAGCAAGTGGTTGAGGGGCAATAGCCAAGGAAGTGTTCTGACAGGAGTAGAAGTGAATGTCAATAAAGAAGGGAAGAATTTTGGAGATATCCAAACACATTGGTCTTATCAGATAAGGGGCGAGAAAAGTGGACTTTATCCGAATACAAAAGTTGGGGAATAGCTACAATTTGATAAGGAGTGTTTTAGATAGGTTAAAAAGTCTGGGTCAACATCTAGGTTAGATGGAGATGGGCAAATGGACTTGAGCTCAGATATGCAGGATAGCCCAATTGAAATAATGGATAGTAAGAAAGGCAAAAAATAAATTAAGTAAATCTTGTTGTTTCTAATAATGTTGATTCAACGAATTTGGGAATTCCTTCTGAGATATAGACGATCGTTGTTAATCAAATCAGTCGAGTACAATAAAGACCCTCGGTTAGAATGTTCGTGGGTTAGGGCAACCACAGGCAGTTAATCATCTAAAAAACAAGCTGAAACATATCAAGCCCCATCTCTTGTTTCTGATAGAGACAAAGTTAAGTGCAAAGAGAATGGAAAGGGTCTGTTGGAGTTGTGTATCAAAGAAAACAAAAGAAAAATAAAACAGAACAAGAGACTTTGCTAAGATGAAAACTGAATGAATCTCATCAGCTAAAGTTTTCATTCAAACTTTGATAATATATCAATTACACAAGTAAATTTTGACGGTTACAAAAGGCTAACTGCTCCCACTTACTACATGACTACAACTTGGCTTAAATTATACATAAAAGATAGCTGGTATACTAGCTATTACATCAATACAAATTAGTCATTATATCCTACTAACTTAGTTATCACATTACAAAAGAATTAGACTAAGTTACATAGGAACAAAACACTCAAAATATGTTGCTGCATTCGGACTAGCTTCATTTCTTCACTTCAAAACAGTGTTTCAGCCTGAGTTGAGCTTGGTTTGCTGCTGGTCTTTTGTTGCAATGCAGGCCAAAGCTCTAACACTCCTCCTTGGACTGTATGCAACAAACACCAATCTTTCCTTTCAAGGTTTCAAACCTGGTAGCTCCTAATGGCTTGGTCAGAATATCAGCCAATTGAGTTTCTGATCTACAATGAACAAGGCTAACTTCCTTTGATTGCTCAGCTTCTCGAACAAAATGGAATTTGATTTTAAAATGCTTAGTCTTACCATGGAAGACTGGATTTTTAGCAATAGCAACAGCTGATTGACTATCAACCTTGATTTCAATAGGTTGATTTTGTTCTTCATTCCAATCACACAAAAGCTTTCTAAGCCAAATGGCTTGATTAACAGATGCTGCAGCAGAGATGTATTCTGCTTCAGCTGTGGATTGAGTAACAGTCTATTGCTTCTTTGAACTCCAGCTGAAATCACTTGAGCCTGAAGTGAAGAAATAACCCGATGTGCTTCTCATGTCATCAACCGAACCTGCCCAATCACTGTCTGAATAACCAACAAGCTTCAGCTCCTCTGCTCTTCCAAACATAACACAAAAATTCAAGGTTCCTTTGACATATCTTAGGACCCTTTTTGCAGCTTTAAAATGTGCAACATTGCAGCAGTGAATGAACCTCGAGAGAAGACAAACTACATACATGATGTTTGGCCTTGTTGCTATCAAATAGAGTAGACAACCAACCAAACTCCTGTACCTCTTCTCATCCACTTGATCATGCTCACTGGTGCTTGATAGCTTTTCTCCCAATGCAATAGGAGTGGTAACAGACTTTCAACTTGACATGCAGAATTTCTTCAACACCTTCAGTGCAAATGCTTGCTGACTTATAAAAATACCTTGTTCTTCCTGAATTACTTTCATACTAAGAAAGTATGTCATCAGACCAAGATCAGTTATCTTAAACACATCTTTCATCTGCTTCTTAAAATCCTCAATTAGCTCCCTTTTACAACCTGTGACCAACAAATCATCAACATATAGAGATACAATCATCAAGGTCTCCTTTTTAGCCTTTTTGACATAAAGAGTAGGTTCACTAACACTCTTTGTGAATCCTAGCATTGTCAAATGACCATCGATCCTTTCATACCAGGCCCTTGGAGCCTGTTTTAGGCCATACAAAGCATTCTTGAGCTTATAGACTTTATGTTCTTCACTAGGGATTTCAAAACCTTCAGCTGTTCTATAAAGATTTCTTCCTTGAGAAGTCTATTCAAAAATGCTGATTTGACATCCAAATGATGCACCTTCCAGTGTTTCTGAGCTGCTAAGGCAAACAACAGCCTTATTGTATCCAACCTTGCAACAGGTGCAAAGGTTTCAAAGAAGTCAATCCCTTGCTGCTGACTATACCCTTTCACAACCAATCTGGCCTTGTGCTTATTTAAAGAACTATCTGCATTATTCTTGGTCCTGAACACCCATTTAACACCAATAATCATTCTGTTTTCAGGCCTATTAACAAGCTCCCAAGTATCATTCTTCTGAATCATTTTCATTTCAGCTTCCATAGCTTCATGCTAGCAACTTTCTTTTACAACTTCATCATAACAAGAAGGCTCCACCACAGTCATAGTGCACCTTTCATAAATGTTTGCCAGTGTCCTGGTTCCTCTAACAGGTTCATCATCATAGCTATCTTCAACTACTCCTTCAGTTTCAGCCTACTGTAGGTCAAGGTCATTTTGATCTTTATCAAGCAGACTTGCTTCATTTCCATCCCATTTCCAACAGATTGCTTCACTGAACTTGACATCCCTGTTCACTACAACTCTTTTAGTCACTGGATCAAAGACTCTATATCCCTTCTTCACACTGTTGTAGCCAACAAACACCCCTGGTATGGACCTCCTTTCAAGTTTAGTTCTTTTCTCTGCTGGCACCAGTACATAACACAAGTAGCCAAATACTTTTACATGTGAGACAGATGGCTTCTATCCAAATCAGGATTCAAAGGGTGTTTTGCCCTCAACAGCATTTGTTGGTAGCCTATTTTGCAAGTAAACAGTTGTGTTTACTACTTCAGCCCAAAAAACATTAGGCATTTTAGCCTCAAATAGAAGGCACCTAGCCATATCAAGAACTGTTCTATTTTTCCTCTCACAAACACCATTTTGTTGTGGTGTATAAATGGTGGTTAGCTGGTGTTGAATTCCAGCTTCATCACATATCTTTTGGAACCTTTGAGATACATACTCAGTTCCATTTTCAGACCTTAGGCATTTTAGCTTACAGCAAGCTTGACTTTCATCCAAGGCTTTAAATTTGCAGAAGAAATCAACAACATCAGACTTTTGTTTTAGGAAGCTTACCCAGCAGAACCTAATGCAGTCATCAATGAAAAGTACAAATTACCTACTGCCATTTAAGGAGGTGGTCTTCATAGGTCCACAGATGTCTGTATGGACTAGCTGGAGTCTTTCTCGACCTCTCCAAGCTTTGTTGACAGGGAAAGGTAACCTGGTCTGTTTGCCTAGCTAACAAACCTCACACACTTCCTTGTTTGGCTCAATCTTTGACATGTCTTCCACCAAACTCATCTTTTGCATCTGACTAAGTGAATTGTAGTTCACATGCCCCAGCCTCCTATGCCATAAGGTTGCATCATCAGTCTGACTTGTATATGCCTTTGCTTGCAGCTGATTCACATCCACAATGAAGGTTCTGTCTTGCATAACCACTGTTGTTAACACTTGACTAGTAGCACTTTTGATCACACAAGTTTTGCCTTCAAAAACTAAGGAATAGCCTTTCTCCAGTAGCTGACCAACACTCAGTAAATTTTGATCAATGTCAGGTACATAAAGAACCTCAGAAATGATTTTGTTACTTGACTTGGTGCCTATCACAGCCTTACCCTTCCATTTTGCCTCCAAGAGTTGAACATTTCCTATTCTGACCTTGGACTTAAAGGTGGTGTCCAACTCCTTGAACATGCTCTTATCAGAAGCCATGTGGTGGGTACATCCACTGTCAACTAGCTAGATTTTGCTCACCTTGCCCGAGCTTGCAAAGTAGGATGCTGAGAAAACAAGCTCTTCCTGCACTTCAACATCTTCAGCAGCCTGAGCTTGATTCTAATACTGTGGTTGTGGTTTTGGCTTATTTTTGCAAACTTTTTCAATGTGGCCAAATTGTTTTGCAGCCTCTACACTGAATATCTGGTCTATACCAACAGTATTTTTCAAGATGAGTGGTCTTCTTGCAATGAACACAAGGTGGAAACTTCTTCTTGGCAGCCTCTTTCTTTTTCTTTTCTATCCAAGGCTTCTTGCCTTTAGAATTCGAGGTTGATCTTGAGCCCTCTTTGCTTTTGGCTTGAAAAGCTCCCTCAAGGTGCTCTTCATTTCTGATGGCTCTTCTTTGCTCTTGAGCATAGAGAGCATTTATCAACTCAGTTAAAGGAATGGTTGATAGGTCCCTTGAATCCTTCAAAGAAGAAATTTTTGCTTCATACTTTTCTGGCAAGGTTGTTATGACTTTTTCAACTACCCTTTGATCACTAAACTCATCCCCAAGCAGTCTTATACTGTTAACAGTAGCCATGATTCTGTCAGCATACTGCTTAATGGTTTCTGAGTCCTTCATCTTCAAATACTCAAAGTCCCTTCTTAAATTGATTAGTTGTTACTGCCTGGTCTTGTCTGACCATTGAAACTCCTCCTTGAGTTTATCCCAAGCCTCCTTCAGTGTAGCACAAGCCATTATCCTAGTGAAGATAACATCAGAGACTCCACTTTGAAGGCATGACATGGCCTTGTACTTCTTAGCACATTTTCACTATGCTGCCTGATTTGAGCAATGGTAGGGTTGGCTCTCAATGGTGGTGGCTCAGTGTCATTTAGAACAACATTCCACAAGTCATTTGCCTGCAGGTATGTTTTCATTTTCACTGACCAAATATTGTAGTTTTCACCAACAAAAACAGGTGGAGGAGGTGGTGAGAAACTCATGTTTTACAGCAACCAAAAAACAACTAACAAAACAGCTTCTGCTTCCTGTTTCAAACACGATTGGCTAAGAAACAATGCACAACCAAGGCCCTCAAAGACTACAGGCTCTTGATATCATTTGTTGGAGTTGTGTATCAAAGAAAACAAAAGAAAAATAAAACAGAACAAGAGACTTTGCTAAGATGAAAACTGAATGAATCTCATCAGCTAAAGTTTTCATTCAAATTTTGATAATATATTGATAAACAGTAAAAGTAACATATTTTAATCCCACATTTAGCTTACCTTTTGATGATTTATTCCATGATTTGTATAAAAAGGTGCTTGTAACCTTTCTTTTCATGTCTTAGACCCAGGAAAGCACCCGAGGATGAAAAGAACACAAAACAGGCCTAAAACGGAGTAAATGGGTCTTAGCATGAAATTGACACGGCCTGGCCCATAGCCCGCACGACCGTGCCTCGATGAACACCTAGAGCACGGCCTCATCTCCGCCTCACACAGCCGTGCCTCACTTTAGAAGTCCGAACACAGTCTGGTCTCGATACACACAGGCGTGTGACATGGCCGTGTCTCTGTCGCTGGAAAGAGCAATTTCAGTCAGAAAAGGATACTTAGGGAGAAAGAATCGCATTCCAGGAGCCTATATATATCCCTCAAGTACCACCTTTGAAAGGCATCGAAAGCTAGGCCAAGGAGCCAAGCCGAGAAGGTCAGAGTTAGGAAATAACACGAGGATAGCCAGTTGATCCATCCCAAGAAGCCGGAGTTATACTCAAGACGGCGGAATTCTCCTTCAATTCCTTCAGGGGTTTTAGGAATTTCTTATGTTTTGTTTTATCTTTTCTCTTGCGATGTTTTCTTTATTCATTATGAACTAAACCCCTCAGATACCTGAAGGGGATGAAACCTAGACAAATCTTGTTAAATTGATTTTTTAAGTTATATGATGAATTACTTAGTTTGTTCTTAATTATGTTGCTTAATCCAAATCTAATGTGCCTAAGTGGAGGAGGAATAGACCCTGCCTAAGAGAAGATCTAACATAATTAAGCGGAGTTGACCGAACGCCTAGAGATAGGGTTATGAGATTTTGCCGGATTAGGGTGAAACCTAATATGGGAATCCATTGATCGATTTACTGCTATCCTGAGGGGTTATTATAAGCGAACGAGAGTTCCACTAATTAACCTAGGGTTAGACGTTATTCGCCTCGAGAGAGGGTTTAATATAGGTTAGGGAGTCTTACGGATCAAGCTAAGTAAAGGGATCATATAATTAAGGTTAGATAACAAGTAAAGTCTAGGTGGATTCTTCTTGAGGGTGCCATTGTGATCAATTGAGTTTTCTTCAAGTTATTTTCCAATTCATCCTTTTTGTCTTTGTATTCTTAGTTTAGTTCTTGTCAATTTAGTTTAAAAGCAATCTTCACTCTAATTTTAAGGTTAAATAATAAAAAGAAAGTTAGTATTAATACTTTTAGTTCCTTTGGGTTCGATAATCCAGTCTTGCCTAAGCTATACTACTGTTCGATAGGTACACTTGCCTTAAATCGTTGTCAGAGTTAGTCTCCAGGTTTGATCATTCTTTTATAAAATTTTAAAGCTCTGATTGTAGCGATCAAGTTTTTGGCACCGTTGCCGGGGAACTAAAATATTAAGAAAACTCTATTTTTATTACTTTAGCCGTAACTTTTTATTTTTATTTTTATTTTTATTTTGCTAAAAACTTCTTTCTTTCTTTTTCCAAGCAGGTACTTCTAGTTTATGACTAGAAAGAACTCGAGAGGACTTTTGGTATACGGCAGTGATATTGAAGCGACTGCTCGTAGGAATCATCGGGAAACCAGGCGAGCCCTAAATTACATAGAAAGGGAGGAAGAAGGCAGATCCAATCCTACTGAAGGGATGGACGAAAACAACCCACCACCACGTGATGTGGGGGGAAATAATGTTCCACATATAATGTTTGATTATGCGAGACCGCATTTGACAGGAGCGGAATCAAGTATTTTTAGGCCTGCTATATCTGCTAACAATTTTGAATTAAAGCCTAACACAATACAAATGATTCAACAGTTTGTTCAATTTGATGGTTTGCAGGATGAAGATCCAAATACGCATATAGCTAACTTTTTAGAGTTCTGTGATACTTTCAAAATAAATGGCGCTTCTGATGATGCCATACGTCTTCGATTATTTCCTTTTTCATTAAGAAATAAAGCTAAACAGTGGTTAAACTCGTTACAACGAGGGTCAATCACTACATGGGATCAAATGACCGAAAAGTTTTTAATGAAATATTTTCCACCAGCCAAAACAGCCAAATTACGAAATGATATATCTTCTTTTGTGCAGATGGATTTAGAGACGTTGTACGATGCATGGGAAAGATTTAAGGATCTCTTGAGGAGGTGCCCACACCATGGCCTACCCTTGTGGCTACAAGTCCAAACTTTCTATAACGGTGTAAACCCCTCAACAAGGCAACTGATCAATTCAGCCGCCGGTGGAACCTTGAACAACAAAACTCCAGAAGCAGCCTACGAGTTCATTGAGGAGATGTCACTAAACAATTATCAATGGCAGGCTTCAAGGACTAAACCGACGAAATCAGCAGGAGTTTTCAACGTCGATGCCATGACCATGCTATCAACGCAGATCGAGATGATGAACAAAAAGCATGATAGCTTATGTTCTTCACAGGCACATCCAGTCATGCAATGCGACACATATAGAAACGTGGTGAATCCTGAGTACCCACCTTACCAACCAGGAGCAGAGGACGAACAGATGAACTATATAGGTAATAATTTCCGATCCAATAATAATAATTCTTATAGTAACACTTACAATCCAGGTTGGAGGAACCAACCAAATTTTTCGTGGGGAGGTCAAGGCAATCAAGGAAATCAAAGGCAACAACCTCCTCAGAACTTCCAAAATCAGCCATATCCACAAGAGAAGAAACCAACTCTCGAGGAGATGATGGCAAAATTCTTGGCAGGTATAGAAAAATGTATCCAAGAAACTGATAAAGCAATTAAAAGCAACGAGAGTTGAATCGATGAAATTCCTAAATCAGTCAAGGAAGTGACTAACGCAGTAGAACAACTCGCAAAGCTGATGTCAGAACGACCGCAAGGATGTCTACCAAGTAATACCGAGATTAACCCCAAGGAGCAAATTCAAGCCATCACAGCTCAGGACAGTAAGGGGTTAGAAAAACCCAATCTAACGTTAGAAAATAAGGTAGACGAAGGTAAAGTAGAGGTAACACAGGAAAAGCCAAAACCGATAATTAAAGAGTACCAACCTCGCATACCTTATCCCAAAGCAATAAAAAGAGACGATTCAGAGGAACAGTTCGGTAAGTTTCTTAAACTTCTAAAGAAATTACATATTAACTTACCTCTTCTTGAAACTCTTTTTCAGATGCCAGACTCGAGGAAATTTTTAAAACAGCTCTTGACCAACAAACGCAAAATAGATGAAGAGCACCACGTGGAACTAAACGCAACATGTTCAGCGATGCTACAGAATAGACTACCTTAGAAACTAAAAGATCCAGAGAGTTTTACAATTCCATGTTTAATTGGTAGTCTAAATATTGATAATGCATTAGCTGATCTAGGGGCAAGCATAAATGTCATGCCTTATTCACTGTTTAAACGACTAGGTCTAGGGAAGCCCAAATAAACTAGGATGAGTATTCAATTAGCTGATAAAACTGTTAAAATTCTTAGGGGCATTATCGAAGATGTTCTTGTAAAAATCGATAAATTTGTTTTCCCAGTAGACTTTGTTGTCTTAGACATGGATGAAGATAATTCAATCCCCTTAATTTTAGGAAGGCCTTTTCTAGCAACTGCAAAGACAAAAATTGATGTTGCCACAGGCGAACTCATACTTCGTGTAGGAGACGAATCAATCAATCTTCAAGCTCTCGACTCAGCCAGGACAACAGTTGATGAAGGTAAGAAAGTCACTTCAATTGATAATCAAATTGTTCAATCTTCATCGCAGGAAACATCACAAAGCCAAAAACCTGAGCCGATTCATAGACCCAAAATCGATAAAGGGGAATTACACAAGGAACAAAGCCTTAAGGTCGACAATTTAGAAGAGCAGAAGACAGGGGTCAAAGAAAAGACGGAACCACACGAAGTAAAACCCGAGGAACCACCAGAAGAGCTCATGGGGACATCAAATCACTTCAAAATAGGAGATCAGGTACTGTTAGACAAAGCCGATCAGCATAACGTTTCAACAGAACCGAGGGCAAAGGGAGAAATAATTCTCAAAGTACACGATATCTTTCCACACGAAATAGTCAAGGTAAGCAATCCAATATTCGACAATTTCAAGGTAAACGCTTCTCGACTTCAACTTTGTCATGAAAATAAAGCTGTAGGCATGAGGGAAGATGTTCGAACCTTTAAACCTCCCTAAAATTTTCAAATACGAGGAAAGTCTAGCTTAAGACTATAAACGAGCGCTTCTTGGGAGGCAACCCGAGCACTAAACTTATTTCTTTTTGCAATTGTTTTATTTTCCTTTTCTTTTTCTTTTTCTTTTCTCATTCTTTTCTCTTAAAACTAATCAAAAGTGTAGAATCCCAGGTCACACAGCCTTACACACGACCGTGTCCATGGCCGTGTGGACCACCTAAACTGCCACACTGACAGGGCAGAGGTCGTGCAATTCAGTCCAACCACCCCCCAACGTCACGAATCCAACCACCCTCCCCACGGCACCGACAAATAAGGCACGGCCGTGCCCTCAATCGTGTGAAGCTACTAACTTCCTCACCACAGACAGAACACGCCCGTGCCCCCAAACCGTGTGAAGCTACTGACTTCCTCACTACAAACAGAACACGCCCGTGCCCCCAAACAGTGCGAAGCTACTGACTTGACAAACACGGGCGTACGGATCCAAAGCACGGGCATGGGATGACAAACACACTCCACAACACGGCCGTGAGAGATGGCCGTGTAAATCAACACACCCTAGGCCCACGGCCGTGGAGCAGCACCAAAATTGAACCTCTATTTAAACCACTCACCTCTTCCCCTTCCTCCCATTTGATTTCTTCATTATTTTCTTTGCTTCTCACTCTCATCCATCTCAGATTCTCCACTTACTAAGGCTCTAGATCCTTGAGCAAGCCAACACCATACCGAAGAAGCGGAAGAAGCTAAGCATAAGTTCCTCAAAGAACGATCAACATGAGTTCATGCCGGCAGCTTCGTCGCAACACCAAGCCAAGGGTCTTTGTGACCAATTTATTGTTCCTCTTTGTTTCTCTTCTTCTTTATTTTCCTTATCTAAGCTTCTCTACTGCTCCTTTCGTTTACTTTTCTTTTTGTTTCTTAGTGTCAGGTTCGCCAGGCTGCTAGGGAATCACGCCGACCACCAAAATAACTACACCACTCTCACCACCGCCACCACCTTCATAGCCCTAGAAGTCACACCCACCTTGCGAACCATCCTCCAATAAGGACTCTCCGGTCCATTCTTCTTTTCCTTTATTTTGTTTTCCTTCTTAGTCTCCTTTATTTTTTCTTTCTTATTTTTCATTTTATATTTAGTTCAGCTTAACTATGTCTTAATAACCCCTGGTTAATCCTTCAAGAGTTCCCCAATTTCTTCATTTAGCATAGAGCTCGGGAACCAACGCCACCACCATACCGACGCCTTCGTCGTAGATACCACATCCTCCACTATACCCACCCAAGAATACAGGGAGTACCTCTCACCCTCACTTTTGATTTCTATAAAAAATATCTATCTTTGTACATTGAGGGCAATGTACATCTTAAGTGTGGGGGGTAAACATACCTAACTTTTTGCATTATTCTCAAATCCCTGATTTAGTCTTGTTTTTATGCAAAGTTTACATATTACTAATTAGGATGAAATTTTTGATGATTTGTAATTTTTATTGACATGTTTTAAAATAAGTCATAGTTAATTGTGCATTGATAATTGAAATTGAAGAATACTAGAGAATTAAGCATGATAAAGTTTATTTTTCAAGAATTAAAACTTTTGCTAGGATGTTGACCTAACTTTGAATACTACCTTGAAATTTGAAATTCACAAGGATAATGTCAAAAACACCCATAATTTTTGTGAGTATTTGAACCTTATAAAGCATATATTCTTTTTCATGCTCATTTTTTTATTATGAGTGTGTCAACTATGAACTGTTATTCTAGAACTTGCCTCGTTTATGCATGTTGAGACCACATTTTTTATTCAATATTACAGAGATGATAAAGACACCTAGGTTTTAGCCCACTTACACCACTAAGTAGCCTACCTTTACAATTAACCCCTAGTGAACCCCGTTGAGCCAAACAAAACCCTTTTTATTGACTTACCTACTAATAATAACCCAAAAGCCCCTTTGTATTTGTTATTACCCTTTCTTTTGACTATCCCTTAATTGAGATTTGATTTGATCAGTTATCGAAGTTTATTATTCTGATATTTAATTTTTGTATTACTTAGTTTGTTCTAAAAAAAATTTTCAAAGTATTCAATAGTAGTAGTGAGCTTACCAAATCAAAGTCTAATTTCAAAAGAGAAGCTCGTATTAGTAGGATTATTACTTTTCAATGAATAATATTTTGTTTTTTTAGGTAGGTACTCGTCAATTCGATCTCGATTCTAACCTTCTAATTTCAGCCTTTAACCACACCTTTAACCCTAGCCCCGTTACAACCCTAACAAAGACCTTTTGGTCTGTTTATCATCTCATATTACAGTGGTGGAGATTTGATTTTCAGGCAAGCCTATGGGATTAACTTTTCAGGTTCGACTTATGAGCGATCTTTTCCTGAACCTTAAACACATTAGAGTAATTTGAGTGAAACCTTAGTGAAGACATCAATCCTTATCGGTTTTGAATTGAAAAGGTAGTCATTTAAATAAAGGGAGGCACCTATGTTTTCAAGGTACAAAATCATGACTTATCTCGTTTGAATCCTTAGGAATCTTTGAATTGAATTATCCATGTATGAATTATCTATGAATTATGATGAGGCATTGTTGATAAGAATTGGGAATCATGGAAAGTTTGTTTTAATTGTAAATTGAGAACTTTGCTTGAGGACAAGCAAAAGTTAAGTGTGAGGGTATTTGATAAACCATAAAAGTAACATATTTTAATCCCACATTTA
Organism: Gossypium australe; assembly: GCA_005393395.2. Taxonomy (NCBI): domain Eukaryota; kingdom Viridiplantae; phylum Streptophyta; class Magnoliopsida; order Malvales; family Malvaceae; genus Gossypium; species Gossypium australe. The sequence goes on along the minus strand of CM016625.1, from coordinate 25,489,236 downwards.
GCTTACCTTTTGATGATTTATTCCTTTATTTGTATAAAAAGGTGCTTGTAATCCTTTCTTTTCATGTCTTAAACCTAGGAAAGCACCCGAGGATGAAAAGAACACAAAACAGGCCTAAAATAGAGTAAATGGGCCTTAGCATGAAATTGACACGGCCTGGCCCATAGCCCGCACGGCCGTGCCTCGACGAACACCTAGAGCATGGCTTCAACTCTGCCTCACACGGCCGTGCCTCACTTTAGAAGTCCGAACACAGTCTGGTCTCGATACACACGGGCGTGTGACATGGCCGTGTCTCTATCGCTAGAAAGAGCAATTTCATTCTGAAAAGGATACTTAGGGAGAAAGAATCGCATTCCAGGAGCCTATATATATCCCTCAAGTACCACCTTTGAAAGGCATCGAAAGCTAGGCCAATGAGCCAAGCCAAGAAGGTCAGAGTTAGGAAATAACACGAGGATAGCCAGTTGATCCATCCCAAGAAGCCGGAGTTATACTCAAGACGGCGAAATTCTCCTTCAATTCCTTCAGGGGGTTTTAGGAATTTCTTATGTTTTGTTTTATATTTTCTCTTGCGATGTTTTCTTTATTCATTATGAACTAAAACCCTCAGATACCTGAAGGGGATGAAACCTAGACGAATCTTGTTAAACTGATTTTTTAAGTTATATAATGAATTACTTAGTTTGTTCTTAATTATGTTGCTTAATCCAAATCTAATGTGCTTAGCTGGAGGAGGAACGGACCCTGCCTAAGAGAAGATCTAACATAATTAAGCGGAGTTGATCGAACGCCTAGAGATAGGGTTACATGATTTTACCAGATTAGGGTGAAACCTAACATGGGAATCCATTGATCGATTTACTGCTATCCTGGGGGGTTATTATAAGCAAACGAGAGTTCCACTAATTAACCTAAGGTTAGACGTTATTCGCCTCGAGAGAGGGTTTAATATAGGTTAGGGAGTCTTACGGATCAAGCTAAGTAAAGGGATCATATAATTAAGGGTTAGATAACATGTGAAGTCTAGGTGGATTCTTCCTGAGGGTGTCGTTGTGATCAATTGAGTTTTCTTCAAGTTATTTTCCAATTCATCCTTTTTGTCTTTGTATTCTTAGTTTAGTTCTTGTCAATTTAGTTTAAAAGCAATCTTCACTCTAATTTTAAGGTTAAATAATAAAAAGAAAGTTAGTATTAATACTTTTAGCTCCTTTGGGTTCGATAATCCAGTCTTACCTAAGCTATACTACTATTCGATAGGTACACTTTCCTTAAATCGTTGTCAGAATTAGTCTCCAAGTTTGATCATTCTTTTATAAAATTTTAAAGCTCTGATTGTAGCGATCATATATCAATTACACAAGTAAATTTTGACGGTTACAAAAGGCTAACTGCTCCCACTTACTACATGACTACAACTTGGCTTAAATTATACATAAAAGATAGCTAGTATACTAGCTATTACATCAATAAAAATCAGTCATTATATCCTACTAACTTAGCTATCACATTACAAAAGAATTAGACTAAGTTACATAAGAACAAAACACTCAAAATATGTTGCTGCATTCGGACCAGCTTAATTTCTTCACTTCAAAACAGTGTTGCAGCCTGAGTTGAGCTTGGTTTGCTACTGGTATTTTGTTGCAATGCAAGCCAAAGCTCTAACAGGGTCAGAAAGAAATACAGGTTTATGAATGGGATTAAGGTTGAAGCCATTGGATCACGAGGAGGTTTGTCATTAGGTTGGACAAAGGACTATAGTGTTCAACTAAGGAGCTACTCGAAGTCAAACATTGATGTGGAAGTATGTGAAGGTGAGGGGATGATACCGTGGAGACTGAATGGTTTTTATGGTGCATCAGATGAAAGGTGTCAGAAAGAGTTGTAGGATTTGATTCGTCTGTCTAATGGTAATAACTCATTTTTGTGGTTAGTTATAGGGGAATTTAATGAGATAATTTTCTCTTTTGAGAATAGATAGGGACATGTTCGAAATGAGAATAATATGTTGGCTTTTCAGATGGTATTAAAGGATTGTCAGCTTGTTGATTTGGGTCTTTCTGGTCAGTGGTTTACATGGAGGAGAGGTCATCTTCTAAAGAATATTATAAGGCAAGGTTGGATTGGGGAGTGACTAATCCGAAATGGTGGAGTATCTTTCTTGGTTATTACGGTAAACATCTTACTCACTCCATATTGGATCATTGCCCAATACTGGTGGATACAGACGACATGAGAAAAAATAGGTGGGTGACAAAGCAACCTCAATTTTGGTTAAAAGCAAATTGGGTTTTAGAAGAGGATTTTGAGGAGGAAGTAAAGAAGGTGTAGGAGGAAAGTAGTGTGGAGGTTCCGTTGAAGTTGGACAACCTTGGATCCACAATTGGTGGGTGAGCAAAAATGAATAAAATGAACAAGAAACATTCAATGTCTATGTTGAAGATCAGCTAATTGAACTTAATAATGACAATCCTGACTAAGAAGCGCTGGGAAAGTTTACTAAGATCAAGCTAGCACTAAATATGGAAGCTGATAAGGAGGAGTCTTTTTGGGAACAAGGAGCTAAAGTGAATTGGATTCGGTTTGGGGATCAAAATACCTCTTATTTTTATAGCTTTGCTTCTTATTGAAAAAAAGATGAATACTACCAGAGGTTTGTACAATGAGAATGGAGAATGGGTTAAAGATGAAAAGGGGGTGATGGGAGTGGCAACCTCTTACATTGAGAATTTGTTTACGGCTAGTGAGGTATAGGTTTGTGATCACTTTTTAACGAGGGTCCGACAATGTGTTATGGAAAGCACGAATAAAGATCTAGTAGTAGAGTTCAAGGCTGAGGAAGTCTTGGATGCAGTTAAGTGTATGGCTCTATTGAAAGCTTCAGGTGCGAATGGTTTTATGGTTCTTTTTTATCAAAAGTACTGGCATATCATTGAAAGGGATATTTCAAATTTTTGCATTGATGTTTTGAATAATAGAGAAGATTTGGGTAAGATTAATCATACAAATATTGTTCTTATACCAAAGGTAATATGCCATCTAATATGACTCAATTCCGGTCAATTAGTCTTTCTAATGTGCTATATCAGTTAATCTCTAAAGTGGTGGTCAATAGATTTTGACGTGTGTTAGACGTTTGCATTGGTAAAGTCTAATGTGCTTTGGTGTCAAGAAGACAAAGTACAAATAATATTTTGATTGCATATGGAATCTAAAAGGTTTTTTGCTCTAAATTCAGACATGAGTAAGGCTTATGATCGAGTGAAATGAGTTTTTCTAGAGAGAATGATGACACAGATGAGGTTTTGCACGGAGCAAATTAATTTGGTAATGAGGTGTGTTACATTGGTGTCTTATTATGTGGTGCCCAATAGGGTTCAAGAAGAAGTGTTTCAGCCTTCTAAGAGGTTGAGACAAGGAGATTCATTAAGCCCATACCTATTCTTAATCTAGCAAAGAATGATGGTTTGATTAGGGGGCAAAAGTAGGATGAAGCAGATTAGAGGTAACACACTTAATTTTTGCAGATGATAATATATTGTTTGCCAAAGCAAATGAAGAAGGGGTAAATGTAATTAAGAGGATTGTGAATGAGTATGAAATGGTGTTAGTCCAACTCGTTAATTTTGATAAGTCCTTTATTTATTTTAGTGGAAATGTGTTGGTTGAGATGCGAGATCAAATTGGTAGGGTACTTGGAGTAAGGATTTCTAACAACCTTGAAAAATATCTTAGGTTGCCAACTATGGTGGGATGTCGGAAGAGAGTTGCTTTTGTAGGGATTAAAGAGAAATTGATTAGGAGAATGAAGGCTTGGAGCACAAGACAACTTTCGGCTGGAGGAAAGAAGTGTTTATTAAGTCCATTTTTCAGGCAATATCGATCTATGGAATGCAATGTTTTTTTATTACCAAGTTATATATGCCGTGAGTTTGAGAACTTAATTTCCAGATTTTGGTGGTGTAATGTTAATACCAATAAAGGGATTCATTAGTGTCAGTCGAAACTAGTATGTAGGCCAAAGATGCACGGTGGATTGGGATTTAAGGATTTAGCCAAGTTTAATGTGGCTTTGTTAGCAAAACAGGGTTGGAGGTTAATCACGAATCAAAAAAGTTTGTTAGCTAGAGTGATGAAAGAAAATTATTATCCGAGTGGGGATTTCAGGATAGCTAATTTGGGTTTTTACCTTCTTTTACCTAGAGGAGTACTTAGAGCGCACGGAAGTTGCTGGAATAGGGTTCTGGTTGGATAGTTAGGGATGGAACTGAAATTAACATCCAGAATAATGTCTAGTTTCCAGGACTTGGCCAAAGGAGGGTACAAGTGAAAAGAATTAATACTGGTTACACAACAATATCATATCTAATCAACGCAAGTGAGAGTACCTGGAAAATAGATGTAGTTCGAAGTCAGTTTGAAGAAGATGATGTGCAGACGCTCTTGGCCATTTCGTTATCCAATAGCGTGCAAGTATATGAGTAGGTATGGTGAGGTGACAATAGCAGGGTATATACAGTGAAAAGTGGGTACAAGTGGATTATGGCTGAGGATACAGACATTCTAAATTATGATAGAGCATTGCTACACTAAGCTTTGGAATTTACATGTTACCAAAATAAAAATTACATTGTGGAGAATAGCTGATAAACCATAATATATACATATTTTAATCCCACATTTAGCATACTTTTGGATGATTTATCCCTTGAATTATGGAATTTGATGCTCCTAATCCTTTAATTGCATGTTTTATACTTAGAAGAGTATCAGAGGATGAAAAGAACGAGAAACGGGCCAAAAACGGAGACTATGGTCCAAAGTATGAAATCCACACGGCCTGGAGATAACCACAAGGTCGTGCCTCTTTAGCAGACCCGAACATGGCCTGGGCTCGATTCACACAGGCGTGCCACACGGGCGTGTCCCTAACGTGACCTGTTTTAATTCTAATCGAAAAATGATACTTAGAGGCAAAGAAAGACATTCCAAAAGCCTATATAAACACCCTAGAGGGCAACCTAAAGGGGTTGGAGAGAGGCCAATGAGCGAGGCCAGATAGGGCCGAATTGTGGGATTTACTCGAAGTCAGCCAGTTGATTCATCTCAAGAAGCCGGAATCATACTCAAGACGAAAGATCTTCCCTTCAATTTCCTTCAGGGGGTTTTTAGGATTTTTCTTATGTTTTGTTTTACACTTTCTTCTAAGATGTATTCTTTTATAAATATGAACTAAACCCCTCAAATACCTGAGGGGGATGAAACCTAAGATGGATCTTGTTATTGTTTTCTGAACTATATGATAAATACTTGATTTGTTCTTAATTATGTGTTCTTAATTCTTGCTTTGATATTTCAGGATATTGATTCAAGTATTGATGTGCTTAGGCAGTGGAGCAAAAGTCCCTATTTAAGAGTAGATCTAGCATAATTAAGCGTAGTTGATCGCACTCCTAGAGATAGGATGACGAAAATCTGCTGGATTAGGGTCAAACCTAATATGGGAGTCCATAAATCGAGTTAATGCAACACTAGGGGTTTTAATTAGAAAGAGATTTCAATTAATCAACCTAGGGTTAGACGTTAGTAGCCTCGAGAGAGGTATTAATATAAATTAGGGAATCCTACGGATCAAGTCAAGTAAATAAATTGTCTGGTTCAGAGTTAAATAACAAGTGAAGTCTAGGTGAATTCTTCCTCGGGTACTGTCTTAATCAATTGGTTTTCCCTAAAAGTATTTTCCCCAATTCATTCTCTGTGACTTAGCATCTTTAGCTTAGTAATTAGTTAGTTTTAGATTAAATAACGATTCCCTTATTTCTTAGGCTAAATAATAGAAAGATAGTAATTACTAGTACTCTTGGTCCTTGAGGATACGATACTTCCAGTCTTGCCATAGCTATACTTCCAAACGATAGGTGCGCTTGCCTCAATCGTTGTCATAGTTAGTTTCTAGGCTCGATCATTCATTATATAAATATTAAGACTTTCTAACATGATCAAGTTTTTGGCGCCGTTGCCGGGGACTAAGATATTAGGAACACTTGATTTTTATTACTTTAGTCATTATTTTTATTTATTTTTATTTATTTTCTTATTTTTTTTACTTTTATAATTTTTCTTTTCTTTTCTTTACTTCTGATAGGTTTTTCTAGTTTATGACTAGAAGGAACCCGTCAGGACCCTTGATTTTTGACAGCGATATAGAAGGTACCGTTCGCAAAAACAGAAGAGAAATAAGGCGAAGCCTACAATACATAGAAGAAAAGCAAGAGGACGACACCAATACTACCGAAGAGATGGCCGAGAATAATTCGTTACCAGTAGTGGTGGCCGAAAATCATGCTCCTCAAACTATGTATGATTATGCTAAACCTAATTTAACAGGAACTGAGTCAAGTATTGTTAGACCTGCTATTGCTGCAAATAATTTTGAACTGAAACCTAACACAATTCAGATGATACAGCAATTTGTTCAGTTTGATGGTTTGCATGATGAAGATCCAAATAATCACTTGGCAAATTTCCTAGAATTTTGTGATACTTTCAAAATAAATGGCGTTTCTGATGATGTCATTCTTCTTCGGTTGTTTCCTTTTTCATTGAGGAACAAAGCTAAACAGTGGTTGAACTCGTTACCACAAGGATCAATCACTACATGGGAACAAATGACTAAAAAATTTTTGTTAAAATATTTTCCGCCGGCTAAAACGGCTAAGTTAAGGAATGATATCTCTTCTTTTGTGCAGATAGATTTAGAGACACTTTACGATGCATGGGAGAGATACAAGGATCTACTAAGAAGGTGCTCACATCATGGGTTACCCTTGTGGCTACAAGTCCAAACTTTTTACAACGATGTGAACCCCTCAACCAGGCAGTTGATTGATTCAGTAGCCGCGGAACCTTGAACAACAAAACGCCTGAGGCTGCCTACAAATTCATTGAAAAGATGTCACTGAATAACTATCAGTGGCAAGTCACGAGGACAAGGCCAACAAAAGCCGCCAGTGTTTTCAACCTCGACGCAGTAACCATGCTATCAAACCAGGTAGAGATGTTAAATAAAAGATTGATGTATTTCTTCGCAGGTACATCCAGTTATGCAGTACGATACGAGTGGAGGAGGAATGAACAATACAGAATATCCATCCTACAATCATGGCTTAGAAAGCGAACAAATGAACTATATGGGTAATAATTCTAGAATTCAAAATAACCCTTATAGTAACACATATAATCCAGGTTGGATAAACCATCCCAATTTCTCATGGGGTGGTCAAGGAAATCAAAGAAAACAACCCCTTCCAAGTTTTCAATAATAGCCCTACCCACAGGAAAAGAAGCCGAACCTTGAGGAGATGCTAACAAAATTTATAGCGGTGTCAGAATCCCGTTTCCAAAACATCAAGAAAGCACTCAAAAATCAACAAGAATCGATCCAAGGGATCGAGAACCAATTAGGGCAACTTGCTAAGCAGTTCTCTGAACGATCACAAGGAATCCTACCAAGCAACACTGAGACTAACCTAAAGGAGCAACTTCAAGCAATAACCGCTCAAGATAGTGAAGGGTTAGATGAACCAAAATTTAGGCAAGAGAATGTGGTAGAGGATGATAAGGTTGAGGTAAGTCATGATGAGCCAAAACCAGTAATTAAAGAATACCAACCTCGCGTGCCATACCCCAATGCGATGAAGAAAGACAACACAGATGAACAATTCGGTAAATTTCTTAAACTTTTAAAGAAATTACATATTAAGCTATCGTTTCTTGAAGCTCTTTCGCATATGACAAATTCAAGGAAATTTTTAAAAGAGCTTTTGACAAACAAACGAAAGATAGAAGAAGCATCGCATGTGGAGCTAAATGCAGTGTGCTCAGCAATTTTGTAAAATAAACTGCCACGAAAATTAAAAGATCCAGGGAGTTTTACAACTCCATGCTTAATTGGTAGTTTATCTGTTGATAATGCTTTAGCTGATTTAGAGGCGAGCATCAATGTTATGCCTGATAAAATGTTTAAACAGCTAGGTCTTGGGAAACCCAAACAAACTAGGATGAGCATCCAATTAGCTGATAAAACTATTAGAATTCCTAGGGGTATAATTGAATATGTACTAGTGAAAATTGATAAATTCATATTCCCAGTAGGCTTTGTCGTTTTAGACATGGATGAGGACAATAATATCCCTTTAATTTTAGGAAGACCCTTTTTAGCAACTGTTAGGACTAAAATCGATGTTGCTACAGGTGAACTCATACTTTGTGTAGGTGACGAGACAAGCACTCTTCAGGCTCTTAACTCGGCTAGGACATCAAGTAATCAAGGTGAGAAAATAAATTCTATTAATGACCATTCGATTAAACCTTCTTTTCAGGAAACACCACGAAACTACACAACTGAGCTAGATCCTAAACCTCATGCCAACAAGAAAAAAATTCGTGAGGAACGACAGCTCTAGATCGATGAACTAGACGAGTGGAAGACACATTTCAAGGAGAAACTAGGAATACACGAAGCAGAACCAAAACCACTCCATGGGACAAACAAATTTAAGATCGGAGATCGGGTATTGTTGAATAAAACAGACCCTCGAATCTCCACTTTAGACCTGAATACAAACGACTCTTTTGAGGTACTGAATATTTTCCCATATGGAACTGTCGAGGTAACTAATCCTAAATTTGGCACTTTTAAGGTAAATATTACTCGACTCGAACTTTATAATGATCATAAAATTGATAGCATGAGAAAGGATTTTCAACTCCTCAAACCACCATGAATATGCAAACGAGAGGTAAGTCTAGCTTAAGACTTTAAACGAGCGCTTCTCGAGAGGCAACCCGAGCACTAATACCATTAATTTTCATATTTTCTATTTTTAGCATCTAACTACAAACTAACCACACAGATTTCCATACCACACGAAATTGCACACGGGCGTGGCCGTGGCTGTGTAGACACTACGGATGTCTGTACCAGCATGGCAAAGATAGTACAAACCAAGGACGAAAAATCCCCAAGCCACGGGCTCCGACTAAACACCACGGCCGTGCGATACAGCCGTGGTCGACACTGATTTATCAACATGGGCGTGGTGACCACTACACGGGCGTGGGAGAAACGAACGAAGCACAACACAGTCGTGCGATACAGTCGTGTGACCCAACACGCCCATGGTACACAGGTGTGGGAAATCACTAGACCCCTATTTCTAATAAACCCCCTTTTCTGCTCACTTTCTCCACCAAACCCCCTTCCTCTCAACCCTAGCCACCAGAATTTTTCTTCCTATTTCACCATACTTATCACTATCACTCAATGCCCAAAGGCAAGGCCAAGATTACCATTCCCATGTCGAAAAAGCGAAAGGACCATAGCACAGTCTTCTCGTGCAAGACCAAGTTACACGAGTTCATGCCGACCGCTTCATTAATTCGCCAAGCCAAGGACATTTGAGTCCATTTAATATTTCTTTTTCTTTTCTCTTCTCTTTTATTTTCCTTCCCTTTATCTTTCTTGTCTTTAATTTTTATTTTTCATTTTTAATTTCTTTGATTTAGGTTCTAAAAGGAGGTTAGGGAATCACCACACCACGCCCTTAGAAATCACACCCACCTCGCGAACCATCTAACGATAAGGACTGTTCAGTCCATTAATCTTTTCTTTTAATTTTATTTTATTTTTACACTCTTTCTCTTTATCTTTCTTGTCTTTAAATATATAATTCGTATATTTTGAATTATTCTTATTATTTCTTGGCTATTTCTTCACGAGTTACCCAATTTCTTCATCTAGCGCAGTGATTATTGGCAGCCACCATACCACCACCAGAGACGCCTCCTCCAACTTATCTTTCACCTCCGAATCAAATTTCTACACTTCCAACTCAAGGAATCCATCCAAAATTTAGGAAGTTTCACTTCTCCCTATCTCTTATGAGTTCATACTATTAATCTCCAAATATATATCTTTGTCCATTGAGGGCAATGTACATCTTAAGTGTGGGGGGTGAATTTTATTTTGAAAAGTTCTTAACTTTTTGCATTATTCTCAAATCCTTGAATTATGTCTTGTTCTTAAGTAATTTTCTCATATTACTATTAGAATGAAATTTCCTTTGATTCATGATTTTTATTGATATGTTTTGGATTAAGTCATAGATAATTGTGCATTGATGATTTAAACTTTAAGAGATTAGAGAATCAAGCATGATAAGTGTATTTTCAAAATTAAAAATTTGCTAGGTTGTTGACCTAAATTTAAATATTACTTTGAAGTTTGAAATTTGCAAGGTTGACATCAAAAACCATAATTTTTGTGAGATTTTCAGCCTTTTAGAGCATACATTCTTTTCTTGATCATTTTATTGATTATGAGTGTGTCAACATTGATTTGTTATTCTAGAACTTGCTTCGATTATACATATCAAGACCACATCATTGATTTGATATACAGATATGATAAAGGCACTTAGGATTTAACCCACTTACTCCACTAAAAGCATACCCTCACAATTAACCCCTAGTGAACCCTTTTGATCTTAACAATCCGTTTATTGACTCACCCACTAATATTAACCCAAAATCCATCTTGTATTTGTTATCACCATTTCTCTTGACCACCCTTATATCGAGATTAGATTTGACCAGTTGCCTAACTATAAGTTTATTTACTTGATTTGTTCTTAAAAAAATCAAAGTATATTCATTATTAGTTCTATGTTAATTGAGCTTAGACGTTTAAATTCCACATCTTGAGAAGAAGCTCGTGTTATGAAATTTTAGTTGATGTAATTATTCGAGTCTTAGTTCATCTTTCTAAGTTAGGTAATTTGTCAATTCAATCTCGATTCTAACCCTTTAATTCAGTCTTTATCCACACCTTTAACCCAAGCCCCATTACAACCCTTAAAAGATCTTTTGATCTGTGTATCATTTCATTCTATAGTGGTGGAGATTTGATTTTCATGCAAGCCTATGGGATTAACTTTTCATGTTCGACTTTTGAGTGCTTAATTTTTTAACCTTAAACACTTTGAGTGATTTGAGTGAACCTTTAGTGAGGATATCAACCCTTGTCGATTTTGAGTTAAAAGGTAGTTATTTAGGTAGGGGAAACACCTATGTTTTCGTACTATAAAAACTATGACTTTGATTATTTGAATTTTTAGAACCCTTTTTGGTTAAATTATCAATGTATGAATTACCTATGAATTATGATGAAACACCATTGATGAATATTATGAATTGGGGAAGTTCATTTTAATTGTGAGCTGAGGATTTTGCTTGAGGACAAGCAAATGCTTAATTGTGGGGGTATTTGATAAACCATAATATATACATATTTTAATCCCACATTTAGCATACTTTTGGATGATTTCTCCCCTAAATTGTGGAATCTGATGCTCCTAATCCTTTAATTTCATGTTTTATACTTAGGAGAGCATCAGAGGGTGAAAAGAACGAGAAAAGGGCCAAAACAGAGAATATGGGCCAAAGTACGAAATCCACACGACCTGGAGATAACCACACGGCCGTGCCTCTTTAGCAGACCCGAACATGGCCTGGGCTCGATTCACACGGGCGTGCCACACGGGCGTGTCCCTGACGTGACCTGTTTTAATTCTAATCGGAAAATGATACTTAGAGGCAAAGAAAGACATTCCAAAAGCCTATATAAACACCCTAAAGGGCAACCTAAAAGGGGTGGAGAGAGGCCAAGGAGTGAGGCTAGATAGGGCCGAATTGTGGGATTTACTCGAAGTCAGCCAGTTGACTCATCTCAAGAAGCTGGAATCATACTCAAGACAGAAGATCTTCCCTTCAATTTCCTTCAGGGGGTTTTTAGGGTTTTTCTTATGTTTTGTTTTATACTTTCTTCTGAGATGTATTCTTTTATAAATATGAACTAAACCTCTCAAATGCCTAAGGGGGATGAAACTTAAGACGGATCTTATTATTGTTTTCTGAATTATATGATAAATACTTGATTTGTTCTTAATTATGTGTTCTTAATTCTTGCTTTGATATTTCAGGATATTAATTCAAGTTTTGATGTGCTTAGGCAGTGGAGCAAAAGTCCCTGTTTAAGAGTAGATCTAGCATAATTAAGCGGAGTTGATCGTACTCCTAGAGATAGGATGACGAAAATCTGCTGGATTAGGGTCAAACCTAATATGGGAGTCCATAGATCGAGTTAATGCAACACTAGGGGTTTTAATTAGAAAGAGATTTCAATTAATCAACCTAGGGTTAGACGTTAGTAGCCTCGAGAGAGGTATTAATATAAATTAGGGAATCCTACGGATCAAGTCAAGTGAATAAATCATCTGGTTCAGAGTTAAATAACAAGTGAAGTCTAGGTGGATTCTTCCTCGGGTATTGTCTTAATCAATTGGTTTTCCCTAAAAGTATTTTCCCCAACTCATTCTCTATGACTTAGCATCTTTAGCTTAGTAATTAGTTAGTTTTATATTAAATAATGATTCCCTTATTTCTTAGGCTAAATAATAGAAAGATAGTAATTACTAGTACTCTTGGTCCTTGCAGATACGATACTTCTGGTCTTGCCATAGCTATACTTCCAAACGATAGGTGCGCTTGCCTCAATCATTGTCATAGTTAGTTTCTAGGCTTGATCATTCGTTATATAAATATTAGGACTTTCTGACATGATCAATAGCAAATAGCTACATGCCTATTTTAAAGGTATTACAAAACAGAAGGATTGCAATGGTGAGCCAATGTCCTATTTGTGAAGTAAGGGAAGAAACAGTCAAGCATGTGTTTAGCAATTACTCTTTTACAGGGCAAATTATGTAGGGCCCGGGGGTAGCTTTCTCAGCAAACAACAATGAACAAGAATGGAAAATGTAATTAGAAGTTGAGTTTACAAGGGCAAATATAGCAATATGTAAGACAGTAGCAATAGCATTCTGGGCAGTATGGTATAATCATAACAAAAGGTATGATGAGAATATAGGGCAAAATGTTTATGGAGTCATTTTTCATTTAAGCATATATAGCAGAAGTGAATATCATAGAAAGTTTCATAGTAAATATGCAGAGGGATGTGAACAAATTATGGAGGCCACCATAACAACACATAATGAAAGTGAATTTTGATGCCTCTTTTCAACAGACCACAAAGAAATCGGTACTAGGAGTCCTTATTAGAAATTATGAAGGGTTAATTACGGGCACATGTACTTACTCGATTGACCACATATTCGATCCAGCAATGGAAAAAGCACGTGCATGCTTACAAGCTTTACAGTTAGCCGAGGACTTGGGTTTTCGAAGGATTTTGGTGGAGGGGGATACATTGACGGTAATCAGAAAGATGAAATTGACTAAGGAGGATAAATCAGTAATAGGTATGGTGATTAGAGCTAGTAAAGACAAAGCTAAGACATTTGAAGAAATAAAGTTTCGTTATATACCTCGAAAAGTGAATGCAGCCTCCCATGGTTTAGCTCAGAAAGGGAAATGGTTTGCATCGGCCAGATACTAGATTGAAAAGGCCTCGCCAAGAGTGGAAGAGTTGGCTCGGAGGACAGATGACAACTGCAATTGGAAGGAAATGAGGGAAGTTTCGAGTGAAATCGAGGGAAATACGTTATGAAAGCTTAATGAGTTATGATCAGCCAGAAAAATGCAATCAAGACCATTGATTATTCATGCAAAGGGAGATTGTTTATTTAGGATTGCTTGATCTTTCACTAGTGATGAATTGATTTGGGAAAGAAGAGGAAATTGTTCAATTGCCCTCTAGTTTTTGTTTAGCTTTGGTTTCTTTAGATTTGGCTATTTGGTTTTCTATTTTTTTATGAATATTTTGTTTTTTATTTATTGCACCGGCCTTGTTGGCCAATAGGGATTTGGCAGGTTTAAATGTCAAGCAAGGGGTGTAAACAATTGTTTCTTCTTTTTAATATTTATTATCAGTGTGATTTTCTATTCAAAAAAATATATAAAATATTATCTAGACTAGGTCATGTTTGATAAAGTATAGAAAAATTCAATCTGTTATAAAATAAAGAGAGATGGGGAGAAAAAAGAACAAAAAAATATGAAAGCAACAGAGAATGTACTTTATTGATCAAAAATGGGTGATTACAATGCTTTATCAGAGTCTCTATTTATAGGCATAAGAAGTATAAAAGAAGTAGAGATCTAATTCTAATAACTATTAGAATTTAAAGTACATTAAAACTTTATCTTGATCATGATGGAAATCCACTTAATAAGATATTCATAACACAATCAACTAAAATTTAATATTTTCAACAATTTATTTTTTTTAAACATGACTGATAACTCACAAAGAAAATTACTGGATAATTTTTTTTTTTGTAGAAAATGACAAGTAGACAAAGACTTATCACTTAATAGAAAACAAATTTAATGGCTTTTTTTTTTGTTTCATTACAGTTAAGATTATATTATCTTTTATCAAACAATCTAATTATGTTCAATATTTAATTTTAAATAAGATACCAAATATATTTTATAACTTAAATTCGACACTTAATTTTTCGGTACTTAATTTTTCGGTACTTATTTTTCTAACAATAGTTTTTTAGCACTTAAATTTTTCATTTTATCAAACATAGCCTTAATTAAGGAATAAATATAAATTTAGCCTCTAACTATAACACCCTTAACCCATATCCGTCACCAAAATTGGGTTACGGAGTATTATCGTAAAACCATAACATCAAAACATTCTTTCCAAATCATTTCATGAATTACATCATATTCCATTCAAACACATACATATCATCCCTTATTCAAGCCTTCAAGGCCTTAGAAACACTTTAGAAACAATTCAGAGCTAAATCAGAAACATTTACAACTTCATGGAAAAAGATAAAAAAAATTCACACTACAGGGGTCACACGGCTGTGTAGCCAGGCCGTGTGTGACTCACACTGCTGAGACACACACTCATGTCTCTAGCTGTGTGGATAAGAAATAAGCCAAATTCAAGCCATTTCTTTCACCCAATTCAATCATAACTAAACAAGCCAATTTGCACATATGACTAAGGTATTGAGACATGTTCAACTATGCATAAAACGACCAATTCCCATTCAACCAATGTGCCATAAAGGCACCTCAAGCACATACTTTAAACATACCTAAACATGTGCATATTTAACCATTTAGCAACTAACTTGTTTCCTTACCAAAACATACCACTTTGGACATATACCAACCTTGACAATCTAGATTCATACCATAACAAAATAACTTTACCATTTGAACCACTTCTCTTATGTGTCAAAACAATACAAATGACAAAAAACTAACCATTACCAAATGGCTCCAACATCCAATATATAATACATATCAAATTTAGGTCCAAATGGTCATAATTCAACCAAACATATTTGATTAAATCCTATATCAAAATATGCCCTAAATGATCACATTGCAAACATGCCAACACATATATACCACTTTGGCCATAAAATCATGCATCAATTTTATCATATAACACGAACCATTAAGCATCAAAGTGCCAAAAGCACACCAACCATCAAGGCATCAAGATAACATAATTTTCACAAATTCAAAGCAACATTACATGCCAATATCACACACAAACATACCAATTTGGCCATTCAAAACATATCATCACTAAACCATTTCAACATTAACCATCAAGCCCGAAAATGCCAAAATGTCATCAGTCATAAAACCATATTTACAAGCCAAACATAGTGGCCATATCATCAAGCACAAAACACTTATACATGTTATTATAACCGCGACCAAAGCTTAAAAAAACTACCGATTAAATCGATGGACAATGTGATGGATCTCCGACTAGCTTCTAACCCGATCGAGCTTCCGATAATCTATAAGGTAAAAGAAAACTATGTAAGCAAGGAATGCTTAGTAAGCTCGTATAAACTTTAAGCATAATATTCCATTTCAATATTAAACTTTATAGAATAAACATAAATATGTGCCAATGCTATAAGATTCATAAATCGATATGATCATCAAATCACAAATGAGTAAGTTTATTAATGTCGCATATTTATTGACCATTCATAACATGATAGGATTTCATAAGACATAACATATATCATCAATCCCTTTTATAAGATTATATATCTTTCTATTTACTTACTTTCCATTCCGTCCCTAATGCTTATCATAAGCCTAATCAACATTATTAACTCTTGATTCAGTGTATATATCCATAGCATAAGCAATTTTCTCACATATAATACATCATAATACATGTAACAGCCCATTTTCAGTAAAATCGGAACAGTGGTTTCAGGACCACAAATTCGAAGTCGAAAGAAAATTTATTTTAATATTATTTTATGGTTTACAGTATGATAGAAATATCTTATGAAAATTTCGTTAAGATTTTTTACCGTTTACTTGCCTAGCTTGATAAAAATGACCAAATTGCATAAAGTGCAAAAGTTGAGTTCTAGTAGCTAAAGGTATCAAATAGCTATGGAATTTAAAACTGGAGGTCCTTATGTGGCAAATAAACCATTTAGAGGAGTTAGTAGATAAGGATGATTATTCATCATTGGAATTTAGTAAATTATTAAGCCTAATTTTGGAAAGTAAATGATAAAATGATGATAAATAAATAAAACAAAACAAATTTTCATCATTTTCATCATCTTTCCTAAAATAAAATATGGAAACCCTAGCTATGGAAGCTTGAAGATAGGCAAGCTTATTTTGCTTAATTAGATGAGTATTATTGTCCCATTTTTAATGATTTTTATGTTTACGAGATCGTAATAGCTTAATCTAGCTATCTCGGTGATTAATTTGCAAAATCGTTAAAACTATTAGGGATTTTCTATGGATGAGTATAGTTGAATTTTCAAGTTTTATGGTAGAAAATGAAAGGTTGTTGTTAGATAAACAACTTTTTTAAAGAGAATTTTGATGAAATTATGATTTAGGGACTAAATTGAAAAGATGAAAATTTTAAGGAAAAATTCTAAATTTTGTGAAAAAATGGGCTGCTATTGATATATATAAAAATTGGTTAGACTTGAAATAAGGACTAAATTGTATGAATTTCATTTTCCGAGCCTAGGGACTAAATCGTAATTAATTAAAATTATAAGGGCAAAATAGTAATTTTTCCAAAGATTTGTATTGGATTGAATTGAATACGAATTGTATTAAATTGAGTTAAATTCATTCGTATAGATCTGGATAGACCTAGTACGGAATTGGATCGAGGATAAGAAAAAGTATCAGACTAGTAGCCTTCGTATCTATGAAAACTTATCGAGGTAAGTTCGTGTAACTAAATTGTATATTATTGATCACATATCCGACAAGTACAGAGTCCTGTTTGAACCTTAGAAATTCGATGGATACAAATGACATGTCATTAGGGTTCCTGGATTGATTGTGGTCATGCATGTGTTGCGGACACGCCACAGCTCTTATGAGCATCTCGATATTTGGCTCTCACGAGCTTCCCAATTAATGGCTCTCTTGAGCTTTCTGATTTATGGCTCACATGAGCTTCTCGATATACAGCTCGATTGAGCTTCCCGTTATATGGCTCGAAAGAGCTTCCCGTTTACATGCTCGTATAAGCATTCCTGAATATGAATTGACGGATTACAGTTTTGTACACTTTGTGTGTACTTCCCATGTATCCAACGATATTTTAAATGGTTCAACGGGCACAGTTGTGTTACGAGATTATATGAGAATGACATGAAATGTTACTGGAAATGATATTACATGATATATATTGAAACTTGAAATGGAATGATACGTGCATATGGAACTTGCTTGGTGATTATGTTCACTCATATTTATGGAATATTATATGCGATTCACATGGCTAACATGTTGAGGATATGTGTATAGGCTTTTGGCCAAATTGGTTTGGATATGTTATGAATGCTTTCCTTAAATATGAATAAATGGTAAGTTAAGTTCCATGTTATACAAACTTACTAAGCTTAAATGCTTACTCTGTTTTATTTTCCATGTTTTATAGTAATTTAGAAGCTCAATTTGGTTGGAAATTGGTTCACACTATCCATCGGTCTTTTCGGTACATATAATAAACTAATTTTGGTTATAATGGCATGTATAGGTTAATTTGGCCAATGTTGGCATATAAACATTTTGCTGAGATTAGTCATTTATATGGCTTGTATTTGGTACATATATATATGGCCTTGTCATATTTGATGTGTTGATATGGTTGAATGATGGTGAAATTATAGGTATGTTTGATTGGTTTCAAATTGAATGTTTGGTATAAATTTGCATATATGAGTATTTGGTCAATTTGGTAAGTATGGATTCTTGGATATATGTGGTGTTATGTCATGTATAAAATTTGGTTTTGGCTTGGTTGGATGCCTTGATATAGATTGTTGATGTCCAAAAATGTTTGCTTAGGTTGTTGGCAAACTGGGTGAGAAATGTGGCTTGGAAATGGCCTATTTTTGTCCACACGGGCAGAGACACGGGCTTGTGTCTCAGCCGTGTGTGACACATGGCCAGGTGACACGACCATGTGTCCCCTGTATCTTTAATTTGCATAAAACAGAATGCTCACACGGCCTAGCACACGGGCGTGTGTCTTGGCCGTGTGACCCAGGTCAAAAGAGTTACACAGATATGGACATGGGTTGGGACACGGCCGTGTACCCTTATTTTGAATACCCATACGGCCTGAGACACGAGCATGTCTCTTGACCATGTGAGTCACATAGCCGTGTGTCCCCTGCATCTTTAAAAATTTTAAATATTTTTTGAAAAATTCTTTGAGTACCCGATTTAGTCCTGATTTGTTTCTAACGTGTATTTTGGGCCTCGAGGGATCATATATAGGAAAAAAATGTATGATTTTGATTTATTTCTGATATGACTATTGTCGTAACCATTTTTTTTGGCAAATTGGGCTTGTACAGCTATAATATGATGTGAAATTTCTGTCTAATTGTTTTGTAAACTCCAGTAATGCTCTGTAACCCTATTCCGGCGATGGATTCGGGTTAGGAGTGTTACAATACATGCCAACTACGTACCTACTATTTCATTTCCTTTTCTTATCCGTTTCGTATGCATAAAGCATAATCATAAACATCAATCATATCCACAAGCTTGGCATAAGCCCTAGCACATCAACAAAACTTGTTAGTTCATTTAAACATGGTTCATATGAATTTGACATGGATAACCATTATACTTGAGTATGATTCAATTGGATTTATCATCCATCACAAAATATAATGCTTTTCCATGTACCACTATTCCATTGAGTTTCATATAAACATGTCTTAATTCTTATTGAACACTTACCATGTCATTTGCATACACATGAGACATAAACATAACATTAACCATAGCCACAAGCTAGTGATTAAACACATAACTTAGCAATATCATCACATGGTAAGATATGGTACATAATATAGAATCACTTATATCATACCTTTCATAAACATGAATATCCATACTTTGATCATTGGTACATTGTAACACCCCAAACCCGGCCTAGACGTTAAGCCCGAATCTGGTGTGTCACATGGAAGGTTTTTTTTTTTTCAAACCATCTTTGAGATTGTTAAAAACTTGTTTGAGAATTACAGCCTCTTTGTTAAAACCCAAAACACTTAAGCAATTGTTATTTACTTGAAAACGTAATTTTCTTTAAAAACCTTTTTGGTTGTGAAAATATATTTGAAATAAATAATTTACGAAAATGGGACGTTTGGGAAAAGAGTTGCAGAAGCATTTTGAAAGAAAACCCGAGGCCTGATTACAACATTTAACCCAAAATAGTTGAGTAATAAAATAAACAAGAAAGTAGTCCGAAGTCCAAATAAACCATTTCTAAAGTATGGTCTCCATCGAGTCATCCAAGGCCCAAGTCCACGTCACTGAGCATTACCTGAAAAGGTTAAGAGAAAGGAGGGTGAGTTACAAGAACTCAGTGTGTAATCCCCTTACCATCATCCACTGGGTCGGAACACACATAGCAATATTTTGGGCCTAAGCCCATTTACAATTATAACATAATAACATGTATATAATATGCATATGATATGCAAATCCCAAACCAAACCTAATTTACATCCGCTACACACCACCCGTACCAACCAGCACACCTGTGGGGATCAAGTCAACCCACCCCGCCAACACACCAATCGCAGGCATAAAGCCATTTAAAATGTTTGTGGCAGAGCCACCGAACTAGATTGTGACAGAGTCACCGGACTAGATTGTGGCAGAGCCACCGAACTGGATTGTGACAGAGTCACCGAACTAGATTGTGGCAGAGCCACTGAACTGGATTGTGGCAGAGCCACTAGCACTTCTCTTCAATTTTATCCCAACCCATGCAATCATGTATGCATATACAAAGCATAACAATATTCATAGAATAATTTCATCATCAGGCCCATAATACAAGTTGGCCCATTAAGCAATCTAGCAATTTGGCCCATTAATCAATCTTAACAATTTGGCCCATTAAGCGATCTAGCAAATTTTGGCCCATTAATCGATCTAGCAAATTTTGGCCCATTAATCACATGAGGCCTTTTTTTTTTCAAATTTCACACTTGGCCAGTTTATCAAAATAATTCATATGGCCCAAAATATCACTTTTTAACAAAATAACCCATTAAGGGCAAATCTATAATTTCCACAACCTTAATACCGGTTTCATGCATTTACACAAAAAGTGTTATTATACCGTATTTTCCGATTTTACAAATTTTACGATTTATTCTAATGCTTACAGTATAATATCTAACCCATGAGATAAGTGTGAAATTACACACTCTGGCCCATATCACAAATATCAAACTGCCCATATATCAAATATCACATTTGGCCCATAAAGGGTATTTTCGTAATTCGGTCTATAGGGGCATTTCGTAATTCGGCCCATTAGGGGCA
This sequence comes from Gossypium australe, assembly GCA_005393395.2. Lineage (NCBI taxonomy): Eukaryota > Viridiplantae > Streptophyta > Magnoliopsida > Malvales > Malvaceae > Gossypium > Gossypium australe. The sequence goes on along the minus strand of CM016625.1, from coordinate 25,468,290 downwards.
TTTTCGTAATTCGGCCCGTAAGGGCATTTTTATAATTCGGTAATCGTGCCCACTAAGGGTAATTTGGTAATTTACTCTCTAAGGGAAATTTAGAAATTTTTACCCACCAAGGGTATTTCGGTAATTTTGCAACCCAGGGGTATTTCAGTAATTTACCCTCTAAGGGTATTTCGATAATTTTGCAACCCAAGGGTATTTCGGTAATTTACCTTCCAAGGGTATTTCAGTAATTTCGCAACCCAAGGAATTTCGGTAATTTACCCTCTAAGGTATTTCGGTAATTTTGCAACCCAAGGGTATTTCAGTAATTGCACAACCCAGGGGTATTTCAGTAATTTGCACCGGTAATTTGCCCTCTAAGGGTAATTCAGTAGTTTTACCCACCAAGGGTAATTCGGTAATTTACCTTCCAAGGGTAAATTCGGTAGTTTTACCCACCAAGGGTAATTCGATAATTTACCTTCCAAGGGTAAATTCGGTAGTTTTACCCACCAAGGGTAATTCGGTAATTTACCTTCCAAGGGAAAATTCGGTAGTTTTACCCACCAAGGGTAATTCGGTAATTTACCCTCCAAGGGTAATTCGGTAATTTACCTTCCAATGGTAAATTCGGTAGTTTTACCCACCAAGGGTAATTCGGTAATTTACCCTCTAAGGGTAATTTCGGTAGTTTTACCCACCAAGGGTAATTCGGTAATTTACCTTCCAAGGGTAAATTCGGTAGTTTTACCCACCAAGGGTAATTCGGTAATTTACCCTCCAAGGATAATTCGGTAATTTACCTTCCAAGGGTAAATTCGGTAGTTTTACCCACCAAGGGTAATTCGGTAATTCACCCTCCAAGGGTAATTTCGGTAATTTCATATTCAACGGTGTTTCCGGAGGCCTACTATCGCCTCGAGTGGCACAGAATCCTATTTGGGTCTCTTCGGAACTATTGGGTCAAAAATCCATTTTAGGCCCAAACGGGGTAATTTCGCAATTTTGGACTTAACTACTAATTTGGGCATAAAATTTTAAAACTGTCCATCTGCATCATACTGACTAAATTGATTATAACTCGAGTTAGGAAACTCGAAATTTAGATCCATAAAATTTCCTTGAAACTAGACTCATATATCTTCCTACTGTAAGTTTTCCAGAATTTTTGGCCTAGCCATTTAGTACAGTTTATTCCTTAAAGTTTCCCTTGTTTCACTGTCCAATGATTCTGTCCTCTCTTACCTTAATTTCAAATATCTCACTGTACGGTTTTTATATACTGTTTCAACTTGTTTCTCTTGAAAATAGGCTCACCAAGGAATCCATACATATAAATTATAACCCATAATTCATTTTTTACAATTTTATATGATTTTTTCAAAACAGATAAGTGAACCCCGAAGTTAATCAGAACCAGTCTCACTAAAATCAAGATATCTCAGAATATAAAATTCCTTTTCCTTCTCCGTTTCTTCCATATTAAAATAGACATAGTAAGCTTAAATTTGATACCTTATTCACTTTCTAATTCCTTGTCTCCTATTTTTAGTGATTTTTCAAAAACACGTCACTTCTTCTAACCGAAACTGTTTTATTACGAAATACGATTACCACTACGATCATACGCACACCCAAGTGATTACTGATGCCGGTTTTTAGTTTTCTTCCGTATTTCCACCGATTAACAGCATATTTCATACAAACTTTCAGAGAAGTGTGAGATTACACACCATTTCAGATATGTATATGGAAGGGTATGAGATTACACACCTTATTCGGAATCCGTAACGCGATGCTCTCCGCGACACCAAAAATCCGAGTCACCTATTACGAGGGATAGGTTTTCAATTGAACCTTTGATAAAGTACTTCGAGACCTTGCAACCAGCATAAAATCTCTCATGGCAAGTCCGTAGACTCTCAACCATATTACAAATTAGTCCCCTCATTAGCTAGCTTAAGCTTTGGGGGTTCCAAAAATACAAAAATTATTAACTAAAGCCATCAAAATCACTTACTTGAAGAGAAAATGAGTTGCTGAAATTTTCAAGCTTTCAAAGCCCTCCCATGGCTGATATTTTCGGCTGGTGAAGGAGAATAAAAGAAAAGATGATAACTTTTGCTTATATCATCTTATTTTATTCATTTTACCTACCAATACCACCAATTTGACCAAAATAAAAGTTTTTGTCCTCTATGCCCACTATGGCCAGCCAACTTTCTTAGACAAGGCCAATTTGCACACTTGGGACCTCCATTTTATAATCCATAGCCATTTGGCACCTTTAGCAATTAAAATTAAACTTTAGCACTTTATGCGATTTAGTCCTTTTTTCGAAATTAAGCCCTCAATCGCTAAAATTGAGACACCAAAAATTTCATGCATGTTTATAAACATGTTATACACATAGAATAACATGAAAATAATTTTCTCTATCCTCGGTTTAGTGATTCCGAGATCACTGTTCCGACTATCCCCTAAATCGGGCTATTACACCCTCCATGCATTTTTTTCACCTACCCCATTCTTTTCAAATCTCATCATTATATTTTTTTCACCTACTCCATTATTTCAAATTCCATCATTATTTTTTTTCTTTATTTCTTTTTCTTTTCTTTTTCCTTATTTTCCTCCTTACCATACCTTTCCATAATTTAATAAGTCCACCTTACCTAAAATCCCTTATTTTCCTCCTTACCATACCTTTCCACAATTTAATAAGTTCACCTTACCATAATTTAATAGTCCAATTTTGCCTTATTTACAAGCTTGGCCGAAATTTAGGGAAATAGTACAAAAATAATAGTCAAAATTTGCACACAATGGGATTTGAACCTCTTCCCTCAAGGTACTTCACTTGATGCCATAACCTCCTTACCATATGCTCATTTATGCTAGCAATTTACTCTTTTATTTCCATAAGCCTTGATGCCACTTACTATCTCTCCTTAATAGGCTTAAACACAAACTTTTACTAAGGCCCAACTTGAACTCGAACCTTCATAGAACCCCGTAACTTTCTAAAATCATCTTCTTAATAAGTCCAACTTGAAATAATGCCATTCTCTTGTTTCTCAAAAATTTTAAACACTCCTATGCCCAAGGCCCAATGGGCCCAATCCTACTAGGCCCAATTTAGGGATGTTACATACATCATACCTTTCCATATTTGTCGTAGTGAAGTCAATCGGAACCTTTACCGGAGCTCACACAAAGTGTGCTAAACGATGGTCGTAACCGTCCCTTTTCATATTCAATGGTCGAAACCATCCCTTTTCATTAATCGATGGTCTTCACCATCCCTTTTCATAGTTGATGGTCGTCACCATCCCATTTCATAATCAATAGCCGAAACTATCCCTTTTTATAATCGATAGCCGAAGCTATCCCTTTTCATATTCAATGGCCGTCACCATCCCTTTTCATAGTTGATGGTCGTCACCATCCCTTTTCATAATCGATAGTCGAAACTATCCCTTTTCATACTCGATGGTCGTCGATACGTCGTTGGATTTACGTCGTCTCACAACATGATAACTTGTATAATAACATATATGTTGATTCGTTTTCAATAAAATCATATATTAACATTCAATTTAATCAACATTATTCATAATACAGTTCATACGAATTTACCTGCAAAAATGTCAAAGTACAAAGGCATTTTGATAATTTTTTATTCTCCTCGATTTTCCACCCGATCTTGATCTAAATTAATAATTTCATTCAATCTATTAATTCAGACAGTAAAACAATTTATTTTATGCAATTTAGTCATTTTTGACATTTTTACAAAATTACCCCTAAATTTTTACTTTTATTCAATTTAGTCCTTGAGCCTAAAACATGCAATTTAACCATTTTTTTCCCAAATTCAAACTTATATGAATGCTCATGGCATCAAATACAGCCCACTTTTGTAATAATTTCACAACAAATCCTTGTATTTTTACTATTTTAACAATTTAGTCCTTAATCGACAAATTCATCAAAAATTACTTTACAAAATACTTTTAAATAACAACTAATATTTCAAATTCATCATTTAACATAAAAAATTACTAAATTCATCAATGGCAACATTCAAAATATTTAACAGTTTAAAAATCGAATGTACGAGTTAACTGAACCTAATTGCAACGATATTAAAAACATAAAAATTAAAAGAAATGGGTGAAAAATAGCTTACCATGCAAAGGTATAGCCGTGGCTGTACCGTTAAAGCCTTTGAAATGGCTTCTCATGCTATGTTTTCTGTTTTCGTGGAAGATGATGAATAATAAAAGAAATAAAACAACATTTGGTTTTTATTTTACTTAATTAACATATTAAATTAATTAAAAATTATTTTAACATAAAAACAATTCATTTAACACAAATATTACCGTCCACTATTTTAAGGATGGTTAATTTACCCATTAAGGTCATCCAATTAAAATTCTTTAATCACTTAACACCTTTAAACTAATAGCGATTAACTTTTTGCAACTTTTACGATTTAGTTCTTTTTACTTAATTAACTATCCAAACATTAAAATTTCTTAACGAAACTTTAATTTAAAACCTTAATAACACTCCGTAAATATTTATAAGAATATTTATGGGTGGGTCAGTTTATAGAAACGAGGTCCTGATACCTCATTTTCTAAAACCACTTGACCTTAAGGTCTTACCACTTGAACTTAATAAATCACTTATATAACATAAATTATTAAATCAAAAACCTTTTTAAAATCACATTTAACTCGTAAATATTAACCAATAATATTTACAAACTTACTCGTCAGATTTGTGGCACCGGAACCACTGTTTCTGACACCACTGAAAAACAGGCTATTACACTAGCGTTTATTCATTTTATGATTTTGGTCATCAACCTTTAAATTTTAGTCAAATTGCTTGCTTTTAGACAGAAGACTGACTGAACAGTTAAAAATTTTTAATAGCATTGACATGGTAGCTCATGCTGCATTTTACGTATACTTTACAGCTAATATGGATAAATTTTCTAAAAGTTTTTATAAATTTTTTTAAAATTTGTTGATTTTTTAAAATATTTTGTATTTTTTTAAATTGTTATGAATTATTTGTGTACAGTTACACGAGTGGCCACATCAATGTCGTTAAAATTTTAACAATTCAGTCAGTGTTTCATCCAAAAGCAAGTAATTTGACTAAATTTTAAAATTTGAGGGTCAAAATGGCCCCAAAAAATAAGGATCAAAATGGTAAAATAAATAAATGTTGAGGGCTAAATTTATTATTATGTCGATAATTAAAAAAGAACAAAAGAGTTTTATGTTAGAAAACAATAAAAAAATCTGTAATTATTAATCTATTGGTATATATATTTGATAAGTAAATACATAATTTTTAATTTTTAAATTTTAACAAACTTTCTTTTTAAAATAATTTAAATATGCTTAATAAGCGAATAAATTAAATCATTTTTTATCAACTTCGAGATAAACATTTTGATAGTTTACGAGAATTTAAGATTTAGTAGTTTATAATTTGTAAAGTTAAAAATTTGAAAACTTGGATAAAAAATTTTAATTCAAAATTAAATTAAACTAAATTAAAATACAAAGCAATTAAAATTATGTTTTCTTTATATGTAGGCTTTCAAATTTCATTTTCGTGCAATGACTTTTAAGTATTTCTGTTAATGTTTGATTAACAATTGAACATAATACATAGTTAAAATTAAATAATTATTTATTTTATTTTGATAATTGGGGAGGGGAACAAGATTGCTTGGGAATAGGTTGTTAGCAAATAATAATTTTATTTTACTTAGAGATAATTATTTATTTTTTTTAATTATTATCTAATTAAATAGGTAATATCTAAAATTTCGAGAGAGAAAAAAGGTTATATATTTAGTTATGTTATAAATTAACAATTCTAAACGTGTAACACCCTCTACAAACCACTATGATCGAAGTGATGTTATATTGGGAATATGCATAGTAGATTTTTCGAGTAAATGAAATGTGATACATCAGTGCTAATAGAGAAGGTTATTAGATTCCGGAGAAATTTGAAACACATAATATATTGTGAGATATTAATCCAAGGTATAGACTAAATTGTAAAATTTTGAAAAGTGAAAGGGTCAAATTGTAAAATTTAAAAGATAATTGGATTAAATTGAATTAGTGGGAAACAATGGGACTAGATTTGCAATTTTATTAAAAGTGAAAAATGGCTCAAATGTGAATATCCAAGATTGTAAAGGGCAAAATGGTTATTTTCCAATTGAATATTTTTGGTAATATTATGAAAATGCCCTTAAGCATGTGTATTGAATTACCTGATTGAGTGTAAATTAATGTGAGCCCTTAGATTACAGATAAGTCATACTTATTATATTTATTAAATCATGAATTTTTTACAATATTTAAGCCACTAGAGTGAGATTGAATAATGGCCCTTGGACTGAAATTATTATATTAAGATATTTTATTATTTTTGTCTATACAAATCTCGACAAGGGAAGAGTTAGGCAGGAGAACGTGATGGTACAAAGAAGATCGATTTGCCTAAACAGGTGGAGAGCCAAAGAACGACAAGAGGTGGAGGAAGTAGGCTGTGAGGGTAAAAGAGTAAGTACTCAATGTTGTTAATGGGAAAGAAGGTCCATTTCTCATCGCTAAGGAGGGTATTTATAGGAGATACATCTTGCCTAGTAGTGGTTTATGTGGCAAGGTCTCATCATGGAGTACTTGATGAATGTGCATAATAGGCTCCCTTCTGTTATCCCTTTTAAGAAATAATGAGGTTGTTATGCCTAAGTGGGTTCTAGTGGTCCTTGAAAAAAGTGTTCACACTAAAAAGCGAGTTGCTAGTTTGAGATCTTGAGTAGTCAAGGACAATCCAACAGATGGGAGGAAGAGAATCATCTTTAGGCATCCACTCGGTGCCTTCTAGAAGTGCCATATGTTTAGCTTGAGTAGGGGTATAACAATTGTTCCCTCCAGTTGAAAGGTAGGTTACAAAGTGGTCTATCTTGAAACATTCCTGAGTTGTGCGAGGGGTGAAATGGTCGAGAGGTGTGACAATGGATAGCTCAGGAGGTACTTACAACATGTTGCCTAATGTGAAAAGGTGCATGAAGGCTTCTTGCAATAGATGTTGGATTGAATCGACTACGCTTGGCGAGTGGAAGCAATGATGAGCAACAGTTTGCAAGAGACATGTTGAGTTGCTATTGGCTAGAAACATGGCACTCCTAGAAAGCACAGGTGGATGCCTAAAGACAATTCTTTACCTCCCGTCTACTGGGCAGTCCTCGACTACTCAGCTTCCAGAACTGGCCACCCGCTTCTTTGTGTGAACACTCCTCCAAGTGCGAACATTGTCTTCAAGGACCACTGGGATCCACCGATGATTGCTAGGATCTAGTGACCTAAGATACTTGTTATTTTTTGAATAGATTAGTTTAAATAAAATTTCATTATATATTAAAATCATTTTTATATATCCTCAATGGTTTTTTAATGCAAAGAAAAATGTAAGCAAATATTGAATAATTAATTATCTAATATTTAACTAATATTAAGTTGCATTATGTAGTGGAATAATCGGTACTGATTTATTATAAAAAGTACAGGATTTTTGGTTGGATGAAGTGAAAATACATAGCTACTACCTGAGCTGCCTTAGCAAGCTGAGAAGTATCCAAAATACGGTATGCTGGGCGAATTATTGAAACGTATAGGAAAACTGGTGGTAAGCAACAAGGCAGAACTTAAGGATAAGCATACTGACAACTTCCACTCAAGTTCTACTGCGAGTCACTTTGGAGTCCACTCTACTAAAATAGATTTGCTGCTACCTTTTATCGGAAAGGAATGGGTGAGGACATCAAGAAGAGAGTAAAGGAATGCAACATATGTCAAAGGCAAAAGTATGATAACTTGGCTTTCTACGGTTATTGCACCCACTAATTCCTAGCAAGATTTGGTAAGACTTCATTATGAACTTAATAAAAGGGTTGCCAAAATCTGATGGTTATAATGTGACTTTAGTAGTTACGTATAGGCAGTCAAAGTATGCACATTTCTTTTATAACTCTATCGATAACCCAAATGTTTGTACACCACATCTTTAAGCCGCATGGTTTACCCCGGATTATAGTTTCAGATAAGGACAAGGTGTTTCTTATCACCTTTTCGCAAGAACATTTTAATATATATATAATATGACTGTCGAAACCAACCTTTCTTGAAAAGGCCGGAATCGAACTGGGGTTTTGAAAAATAAAAAAAGGGGAGTCGCCACCGATCTTTATTTGGTGCGATCGGATCACCTTTGTTTTAATAAAACATTTTGATTTACTAAAACAGTGTTTTTGGTCCACGGATTTTGAGAAAACGGGTTCGGGAGTCGGTTACGTGCGAGGAAGGGTTGGCACCCTCGTCACGCCCAAAGTTGGTACCAAATCGATTATTTTACGTCTCAATGCCGGAAGTTGGAAATTTCAAAAATAAGTAGAAAATCGATCTTTTTTGGAAATGTTTTGGTATTCTCGAATCGAATATCAAGATTTCCTTGTTTCGAAAGGACAAAATATCACATCCAATACGTAGGACACGATAATTTTAATCCCCAAATCCAAGGTCGTCTTTTAACCCCTGAGACCCATTTATTAAAATAACAAAAGGTTATTCGATTATTCGGTCAAGCAAGAGTACCGAAACCCAACACATAGGGCACGGTCCCTCGAATCTCCAAACACAGAATATTGCCTTATTTTGAAAATTCTTGGTTTTTGGATGAAATTGATGAAAATTAGGTTATGTTTTAATGAGACGTTGTTCAAAACATGGATAGGGTCATGCGACGGATAATGATGATGTGACACGAATTTCTAACAAAATGTAGAAAATGAAGTACAATACTGGCAAGCATATAGAACACATATGTTAAATACAAACGATAATAATAAGACGAACATGGAAATAAAGTGAGTAAAGTCGGTATGCTAAAAGGGATAATATACAGGAAACAAAGGAATAATAAGCTATATGACAGCTTTACAAGCAAACAGGAAAATAAAAATAATGGCAATAATAATGATGACCATGATATTGAGACGTAAATATAAATAAGAATATATAGAATGTGATAATACTAATGAAAATAGGAGTATATATGAAACAATATAAGTATAAACATATGAATGAAAGCTAAATAAGTGATAATGTATACATATATTATGTAATAAAGTAACAAAAATAATAATAATAATAACAACAACAATAATAATAATAATAACAACAATAATAATATAGTGATAATGACTATAACAATAATGATATGAAATATATACATGTATATACAATATACTAATATGAATATAGCAATAATAATACTAATAATAGTAATAATAATAATAATAATAATAATAATTAATACGATAGTATGCAATAATAATAATAATAATCATGATAATAATACTAAAACATTAAAACTAATGATGACATAATTATAAAAACAGATAGGGAAGGGCTAAATTGTAAAACAAAAAGTAAAATGCGAAATAGGCTTAATCCAATGGCGTGGCAAAAACGGAGGACTGCTAGCGCAAATATTCCCTTTAAGGAAAATGCGCAGTAAACTTATGTAGTAAACGGCGTCGTTTGATCTACTTGCAACCCTAAAATTTCCTTTCCTATTCACTTGCAGACTCGTCATTTTTAATAATGAAAGGGGGAGAGAACTTCAACCCTTCCTCTCCCTCAACCCGACGGTCGGGTTCCCCTCAGCCCCCTGTTGCACCATCGCGCCATCATCGTGCGAGAGGGTTGACAACACACGAAGGTGGGCTTTGGTGCCCCTTTAAAGGCCGTTACCCGAAGGCCAGCCCTGGTGCCCCGGAGCCCGAGAGAAGTGGTTTTCTCGCTTTCGGCGTCCGTTCGACTTCAACGACACAGAGGGGGGCTGATGTCGCGCCTCCGGCGTTCAGGTAAGGCTGTCTCCATCGTTTTTTATTTTTGTTTGCAACGGTTTGGAAATTATAAAAACGACAGTAGAATAATAGGAAATAGAATGTAATCAGCATTCAAAACTTTGCTTTTCGGTTTCTGATTCGGTTGTATATCTTTGTCCCTTCTTTTATCCAGTTTATAAAGGTTCGAAAACTTGGAAAGAAAAATAAATCGACAGTAAGTAGAACAAGAGAAATTAACCTTCAAAAACGTAGCTTTTTATTTCCAGTGTTTGTATTTTGATTTTTTTCTAGTCTCCGTAAAAAAAAAGCCCCTTTTACATTGATTTCCATGGCCTTATAGTCGAGAGGTACAATCTCTTCTTTTATTAGTCTAATATTTTCTCCATGCTCCTCTATTGCCTCCTGTTTTCTGTCTCTGTTGTGCGTGTCTTGCAGGGCATGGGCGAACAGTGCGAGTGGTAGAGGCCGAGGCAGTGGACGATCGAGGCGCCTGGGGGAACTCGAATCGTCAGGGGGCATGGGAACCGATGCCTGGGGAGTTGAAGCGGGGTAAGCGCGCGTGTGTGGGCCAGATGAGGGGTCGGCGGCGCTGGAGACCAGAAACCCTAGATTTTCTGTTAATTTAGCCTAGTTGGGCCACCTGGGTATTGGGTTTTTTAATTTAGGTTAGGATTTGGGTTGGGTCGTTGGGTTAGTTGATTGGGTCTGCTATTGGGTTTAGATTTGGGCTTGTAAAAGGGGACATTTGGACTATTTTGTTGGATTATTATTTGAGTAATTTTTGTTTAGCTGTTTAATCTGAGCCCGGGCAAATTTGGGCTTGTACAGCTGCCCCTCTTTGCTCGTTGTCGTGTAACGGGAATAGAGCAAAGACTTTAAAAGACCTAAATTTGCCCGGTTTTGTTAAGACTGGATCTCCTTGGGTGCTCCTCTTTGTAGGGTGGCCCCGAACTCCACTGTAACTTATTGCTTCGCTCCACTCCTCTACTACTTTCCGAGAGATAGGGCCTGTAGCCGGAATCTTCGGCCTCGTCTCACCACTGTTTATGGCGACAAAATCCACAATCTTTAACCAGTTCCACCGCTGCTTGGTGGCGACGAGGTAATCTTCGGCCCATTCCACCACTGTTTGATGGCAATAGGATAATTTTTCGGCCCATTCCACCACTGTTTGATGGCAATAGGACAATCTTCAACCTATTCCACTGCTATTCAATGGCAATAGGATAAATTTTCAACCCGTTCCACCGCTGTTTAGTGGCAACAGGATAATCTTCAACCCGTTCTACCGCTGTTCAGTGGCAACAGGACAATCTTCAACCTGTTCCCACGCTGTTCAGTGGCAACAGGACAATATTCAACCCGTTCCACCGCTGTTCAGTGGCAACAGGATAACCTTCAACCCGCTCCAATGCTGTTCAGTGGCAACAGGACAATATTCAACCTGTTCCACCGCTGTTCAGTGGCAACAAGATAATCTTTGACCCATTCCACCGCTGTTCGATGGCAATAGAATAATCTTCAACTTGCCCCCTTCAGGAAGATCTCGACCTTCAGTCTGCTCCACTACCATCTCCAGGGAACATGATCTGAACTTTTTGGTTTGCTTCTTTACTATCTCTAGGAAGACTTCAGTCTTTGATCTGCCCCTACTATCATCTCTAGGGACCTGATCTGAACTTGTTACACTATTCTTTGAGGAACCCGTCCTGTAGAATGTGTTTATGCTTAAGTAAATAATGAGGATGCTATGACCGGGCTGACTCAAATGCCCCTAATTACATGCGCTATAGATGACATTTACTTAAATGCGGGATGTAATGAGAATGATGATTTTTTCACAATGATTTAGGATGCAATGATCGTTAATGAATCGAATACTCCTAACTATATGAGTGCAGAATGATTCTTTCGTGTCGCGCCACCCTGCTTTCTTCTTTGGCGGGTATCTTTGGGGTTACCATTTCGGGTCTCAATCCCCACATGAACCTGGTTAGTTTTGAACATTGCTCTCACTTTAGGTCCTTATAACAATTAGAAGTTTTCAGAGTAGTATGCGAACTCTCTTAATTGAATATTAATTGTCCAATAATTGTTATTTCAGTGCTTGAAAAATGTCATCACAAGAGATATTGAGAGTGAGGCTCAAAGCGAATAGATTGACCAAAAGATAAGATTTTGACAAGGTGAATTTATCCAAACATGTTATGAAAAAGACAAGGACAAGTGTCCAGATATCATAGCATGAGCTTCCCCGCGCAAAACTTCCTGAGGACTCCTTTTGTACTCGATAGGTGTCTGGCAGAATAAGAAGACTTCATTGATGCCCCAAGTCGTGACGTTTTTCTCCTTGTTAATTCAGGCTACAGCAAGACTACTACATGCCTTCCCTCCAATCAGCAATTCGAATTGCCCACTTTCGGGTTTTCAATTCAAAGCCCCCTTTGGTCACAAAGTGCCCTTGGCGGGTTTTCACCTTGGCCTCTCCATTTTTTTTTTAGGCGAAGTATTTCTTGACTGAATTTGAGTTCACAGGATTCGGTAAACTTTTTCCATCCATCTCTGTCAAGATTAGAGCTCCGCCGGAGAAGGCCTTCTTTACTACATAAGGTCCCTCCCAATTTGGCATCCACTTTCCTCTGAAGTCCTTCTGTATGGGAAGGATCTTTTTCAGGATGAGGTCTCCTTCGTAGAATTCTCTAGGGCGAACCTTTTTGTTGTAGGCCTGCATCATTCGCTTTTGATACATTTGTCTATGACGGAGGGCTTTTAACCTCTTTTCCTCAATTAGGTTCAGCTGATCATACCGAGATTGAGTCCATTCTGCTTCGTCCAACTTTATCTCAGATAAGACCCGAAGGGATGGGATCTCAACTTCAATCGGGAGTACTGCCTCCATTCCATAAACTAAAGAGAAAGGAGTTGCCCCGGTGGAGGTTCTGACTGATGTTCGATAAGCGTAAAGGGCGAACGGTAGCTTCTCGTGCCAATCTTTGTAAGTCTCAATCATCTTTCCCACGATCTTCTTGATATTCTTGTTGGCTGCCTCAACTGCACCATTCATCTTCGGACGATATGGTGACGAGTTGTGATGTTTGATCTTGAATTGGCTGCAGACCTCCGCTATCGTGCTATTATTCAAGTTTAGCGCATTGTCAGATATGATTCTTTCAGGCATCCCATACCGACATATGATCTCTTTCTTTAAGAACTTGCTGACCGCTGATTTCGTGACATTCGCGTACGAAGTGGCCTCTACCCATTTGGTGAAATAATCAATTACCACAAAGATAAATCGATGCCCGTTTGAAGCTTTTGGCGAGATCGGTCCAATGACGTCCATTCCTCATATAGAGAAAGGTCATGGAGAGGTCATGACATGGAGAGGTGAAGGAGGCACGTGAATTTTGTCACCATAGATTTGGCATTTGTGGCATTTCTTGGCATAGCTGATACAATCTCCCTCCATAGTGGACCAATAATACCCGAACCTCATGATTTGTCTTGCCATTGTAAAACCATTAGCATGCGTCCCACAGACACCTTCATGAACTTCTTCGAGAATTTTCTTGGCTTCGATTGCATCCACGCATCTTAGAAGTACCTGATCTTTCCTTTTCTTGTATAGGATTTCTCCATCCAGATCATAATCGTTGGCTAATCTTCTCAACGTCCTCTTGTCATTCTCGGTCGCTTGGTCGGGGTATCCACGATCCTTCACGTATCATAATATATCGTGATACCATGGGTGACTATCTCTTTCTTCTTCTTCGTTGATGTTGCAGCAATGTGCCGGAGCCTCGCAAATACTCATCTGGATGGGTTTCACTTCTCCTTCTTTGTTTATTTTGATCATAGAAGCCAAGGTAGCTAAAGCGTCGGCCATCTGGTTCTCTTCTCTTGGGAGGTAGCAGAAAGTGATGTTGTCAAACTCTTTGATTAATTCCAAAACTAGCCTTCGATAACTGATTAACTTGGGGTCTCTTGTTTCCCATTCACCTTTCAGTTGATAGATTACTAGCGCAGAATCGCCGTAAACCTCCAATGTTCCAATTTTCCGTTCAATAGCTGCACGGATCCCTAGGATGCACGCTTCATATTCGGCCATGTTGTTCGTGCAATCAAAATCCAACTTGCTAGTAAGAGGATAGTGATCTCCGTTGGGGGATACCAGGACCGCCCCAATTCCATTCCCTACTGCATTTGAAGCTCCATCGAAGTTTAGCTTCCATGGGTGCCCCTTCTTTCAGACCTCTTCCTCAGTGGCTGCCACATACATTAAGTCTTCATTTGGGAAATTGAAGTCCAATGGCTCGTAATCTTCTAAAGCTCTGCTGGCTAGAAAGTCCGCTATTGCACTCTCTTTTATGGCCTTTTGGTTTACGTAGACTATGTCAAACTCTGAAAGCAGAATTTGCCACCTGGCTATTCTTCCATTCAGTGCAGTTGACTCCATCACGAACTTGAGAGGATCTAGTTTGGAGATAAGCCAAGTGGTGTGATACAGCATGTACTGTCTCAATCTCCGGGTTGTCCAAACCAGAGCGCAACATAACTTCTCGATTGGCGAATATCTTGTCTCGCATTCTGTAAACTTCTTACTGAGATAGTATATCGCTCTTTCTTTTCTTCCTGACTCATCATGCTGGCCTAGCACACATCCCATGGAATTTTCAAATACCGATAAATACAATATCAGTGGCTTATTTGGGCAAGGTGGTACCAGTACCGGGGCTTTAGACAAGTAATGCTTGACCTTGTCGAACGCTTTCTGGCACTCATCATTCCATACACCTGGGTTGTGCTTCCTAAGGAGGCGAAATATGGGGTCGCACTTCTCCGTTAGTTGCACGATAAACCGGGCAATGTAGTTTAATCTACCTAAGAAACCTCGAACCTCTTTTTGGGTACGTGGTGGAGGCAACTCTCGGATAGCTTTCACCTTATCAGGATCAACCTCAATTCCCTTTTGACTGACTACAAATCCCAACAATTTTCCTGACCTAGCCCCAAAGGTACATTTTGTTGGATTGAGTTTCAGCTGGAATTTTCTCAATCTTAGGAACAGTTTCCTCAAGACTTGCACATGTTCTTTCTCCGTCCTGGACTTTGCAATCATGTCATCTACATAAACTTCGATCTCCTTGTGCATCATGTCGTGGAAGAGAGTCACCATGGCCCTTTGATACGTTGCCCCTGCGTTCTTCAGTCCGAAAGGCATTACTTTATAACAGAATGTCCCCCACATGGTAACGAATGTGGTTTTCTCCATATCTTCGGGGTGCATCTTGATCTGGTTATACCCAGAGAAGCCGTCCATGAAAGAGAAAAGAGAATACCCAGTTGTGTTATCCACTAAGGTATCAATGTGGGGTAGCGGAAAGTTATCTTTCGGACTGGCTTTGTTCAAATCCCTGTAGTCCACGCACATTCGCACTTTTCCATCTTTTTTAGGGACAGGCACTATGTTTGCTACCCATTCTGAGTATTTAACCACTTGCAAGAAACCGGCATCAAACTGTTTGCTGACCTCTTCTTTTATTTTTAACAAAACATCTGGCCTTATTCTTCGAAGTTTTTGCTGGACGGGTTTACATTCCACCTTGATGGGGAGTCGATGCACTACTATTTCTGTGTTTAACCCGGGCATATCTTGATACGACCAAGCAAAGACGTCTCTGAATTCTTTGAGTAATTCGATGAGGTCTTGCTTCGTTTTTGCGGTAATGCTAGTCTCGATTTTCAACTCTTTTCCTTCTCCCAAGTTCACCATTTCTACTGTCTCTTCGTGGGGTAGGATTTTTTTTTCGCCTTGCTCTACCATTCTTAACAAGTCAAGAGATACGTCACGGTCTTGGTCATCTTCGAAGTCTTGAGAATCCTCCATGCCCGTATCTCGTTCAAAAGGGGATTCTGAGTCGATAGCAGTGTCGCTCATGCCATTGATATCTGGGGACCTGTTAAAAAGGGCAAAGAAAGGCGCAGAAGCAACAATCTAAGAATGGGTATTTATGTGAGTGACCATGTATGGAGAGTGAAAGAAAATTTGCTCAAAATATGCACTTTATTGAAATAAAGACGTTTGGGCATATGCTTATTCAACAAAGAGTCCCTCATTGCTCCCAGGCTTGGAGCAACAAGCGTGTTTCAAACATTACTCTGAATTACTCCTAAAAGCTACAGGAATTTCTTCTACTGTCCAGTTGCTCAAAACACTTCCCGGAGCACAAGGACGAATCCCAAATAAAGTTCTTTCCTCGGCCCTTTCCTCAGATATGGCGTTGATGCTTAAGTTCCCCAACATTTCTTCCGTTTCTTCCCTTGCTGTCATACCTCGGTCAGGGTACAAGATCCCCCCCGAGACAAATATCTTGGATAGAGGAGGGAAGGTCATTGGCTCCCATTTGATCTCTTCTTCACCTAGACGCGCCCTTCTTCTCTCTCTTCTTTTCTCTTCTTCTCTCCTCCTTTGTTTCGCGTCCGGCTTGAAACCTAGGCCGAAGCGGTCCCGTTTTTCTTTTTATGCCGGTACTTCCATCTTCCCTTGTAGGTTTCTCCCGAGTCCTTTCCCGGGTAAGGCTCCCTTCCCAATTGTCATTTGGAGGCCCATCCTTGTAGACTTGGATATTTTAGGCACAGGGATCTTGCTGCCCTCGGCAATGAAGATTGCGTTGATGAACTCCAATGATCGGAAGGAACACTCTATTGCCTCTTCGTCTACCTCGATGTATGGAGTGCCACTAGTGACGGAAGCTATGATATCTTCTTCAGCGTTGATCGTGACCAATCTACCTTCCGTTACCAATTTCAACTTCTGGTGCAGCGATGACGGTACTGCCCCTGCTGAATGGATCCAAGGTCTCCCCAGCAGGCAATTGTAAGAAGGCTTAATGTCCATCACCAAGAAGTCTACCTCGTACGTGTTTGGGCCGATTTGAAGAGGTATATCAATTCTCCCCATGACCCTCCTCTCCGTTCCGTCGAATGCTCTCACAATGTTATGGCATGTCTTCATGTGGGAGCTATCCACGGGCAACCTATTCAACATGGATAGAGGCAATACATTTAGGGCTGATCCGTTATCGACTAGCACCCCCGGCAGCGTATACCCTTTGCAGCGCGTGGTTATGTGCAGGACTTTTGTAGATCCCATACCCCCTGAAGGTATCTCGTCATCGTTGAAGAAAATAAAGTTGTCTGCACTTATATTACCGACCAGACGGTCCAGCTTGTTAACGGATATATCCCCTGCGACATACGTTTCATTCAATACCTTCATCAACGCGTTTCGATAGGTCTCTGAGTTCTTGAGCAGGTCTAGTATCGATATGCGAGCAGACTGTTTGTGCAGTTGCTTCAGAACACTAAACTCGCTGTGCTTAAGGAATTTTAAGAACTCCCTAGCCTCACTCTCTGTCACTGGTTCATTGATAAATGCTCCAGGCTCGATTGTCCTTTCTTCCCTTTGCTCAGACGCCACCGCTTTTCCTTTGGCCACTTCCGCTCTAGTGTTTGGGGTATAACGCCTCCCACTACGTGTGAAGAAACCCTCATCTCGGTTTTCCTCTACGGCATTGACAGGATTCCCTTTTCCTGGGATTATTACTTTACACTCATAACTCCATGGGACCCTCTTGTTGTCTCTGTAAGGAAGGGCTACAGGTTTTTGAATTATGACCTTTGGTATAATCGGTGTTCCGGCTCCACCTGCTTTTGGTCGTGATATGATTACTGCGGGGTAATTGCCCCCATAGACTTTCCTGGACGGCCCTTCCTCTGATGCATGGACTTCTCATTCTCCTAGTCCCTCAACCTCCTCGTAGAATTCCATTTCCTTGTTATCCATGAGGTGTTGGACTATGGCCCTGAATTTGGGGCATTCTTGGATATCGTGATCCCTTTCAGCATGGAATTCGCAGTACCTTCCAGCTTCCTTCAGTTCTTCTCTTGATTCTTGCATGATTAAGCCATTGTTTACCCATTGCTTCCAGACCCATCTTAGTGGGGTCTTTATCTCTGCCACGTTCGTCTTTATTCTTTTCCTTATATTCTCACCCATCATGTTTACCCCGTTATTAGCGTGATCGAGCAGTGGGTGCTCCTCATCGTCAACCTTCACAACGCCCATTTGAATGAGTTTTTCTACCAACCTCTTGAAAGCGAGACAATTTTCTATCGAATATCCCACGATCCCCGCATGGTATTCACATTGTGCATTTGCGTTGTACCATTTAAGGTATGGAGGCTGCAGGGGCTGCAAGTAATGAGGGGCAACGACATGTGTGTCGTATAGTTTCTGGTATAGTTTCCCGTATGTTGTGTAGATCGGAGTGAATTGGAGCCTCTCCATATTCGGCTTTGTGCTGAGTTCCTGTTTGTGTGAGCCCGGGCGATTGGCAATTATAGTACTGGGTTGACCCCGAGTAGTTGGTTTGTCCCGGATGCTTACATTATTCACGTCACTTTCTCTTTTCTTCATGACCGCCTTCCTGGAACCTTCCCCCGCTTCTATCTTGCCGCATCTAATCGCATGCTCTATCATTTCTCCGCATCTCACGACTTCTGCAAAATCCTTCGTAGAACTGCCCAGCAAGTAACTGATGAAGGGGGCTTTCAAGGTGTGGATGAAGAGTGTGGACGCTTCGCTTTCCGAAAGGGGTGGTTGAACCTGCGTGGCTAACTCTCTCCACCGTTGAGCATACTGCCTGAAACTCTCACTGGGCCTCTTCTCCATATTTTGGAGTGTGATTCTATCAGGTGCTATGTCCGCCACATGGCCATAGTGTTTCATGAAAGCTTGCCAGGTCCTTCCATGTCTTGATCTGGGTACTGCTGAGCTGATCGTACCATTTGGCCGCAGCTCCGACCAGACTTTCTTGAAAGTAGTGGATTAGCAACTTTTCATTATCGGCGTATCCCACCATTTGCCGACTGAACATTTTCAAGTGTGCCCCTGGGCAGCTAGTCCCGTTGTACTTCTCAAAGTCCGGAGTTTTGAATTTTGGCGGAAGCACCAAGTTTGGGACTAGACTTAGTTCTTTAATATCAACTCCATAATGAGTCTCGGCGTTTTCTATCGCCTTGACTTTCTCTTCCAACCATTTATAGCGATCTTCTATCTGCCTCGAGGATTCAGCTTTCGTTCCTTCTTTTTCCATTATGTCGAAATCTGGCACAATCGGGTTGATAGGGTCGTCCCCCGGGTTAGATCCCGAGCCTACATGGAAATTTATAGGGGGCCCTACATTAGCTTGTCCTTGTGGAGGCCTGATCGTGATGGATGGTCCCCGGGGATACTCTTCGTGAGGCGAAGATACGTGCGGTAGGGCAGAACCTGAGGGGATACCTTCATTCTCTCCTCCAGTAATGGTCATGGGGCCTTTTCCCCTTTCCATGAATCCCTCTAATCGTTGGACCATTTGAGTTATTTGGGCCGTCATGTTCCTTTGGGACTCCAGCATCTTTTCTATCATATCTTGCTGAACCTTGACCAGCTGTGCTTGCAGCTCTGCTTGCACCTGGTCCTGCACCTCCTTCTGGATTTGCTCTAGCCTTTGATCCATTTTTCTCGATTTAGCGCGAGTGCCGTACGGATGTTCGTTTTCTAGGTTCTCTTTTTGTCTTCTGTATATTTTCAGCTTGTTAGGCTCTCTCTATGGTCTCAAATGTATATGATATGATGCGATGCAAGTGTATGAGATGTTAATGCAAATGCGTGGAATGGATGCAAAAGGTGTTGATTTGATTCAATTCCATTAGATAAACTTTACTAGAAAATGAATTTCTTTTCATAGAACGAACGATTACATATACGACTTTGCCCTAATGCCTAAATCCTTAACTTTCCTAAGAAGCCAAGCTAGACTTTGGCCTCGCTCCGATCCTGACTCGTATATCAGACTTAATGTGTCAGCCCGAACTGCCAAGGTTTGCAAATGGTCGGCCACTTCCCGAATTTGAGCCACGGCTTCGCCCATTACATAATCTCTGTTCCTGATCTATTCTTGGGAATGGTGGAGCTGATCCTTCCAATGTTCATTGTCCGCTACGAGGACCTCAACCCACATTTTGCTATCTTGTAATGCAGTCTCAAGCTCCCCTATCCTTCCTCTCATCTTCTCGAGTTTGTTCTGACTGGCTCTTAATTCGACTACCGAGTTGCGACTACGGTGCAGATGTAGTGACCTTTCTAATTCCACTACTTGGGCGCGTAACCTCTCCTTTTCGCTTTGACTTTCTAATAGGCATTCTTTCAAAGCGTCCTCTCGTACTCGAGCATCTTGAAATTTCCTCTCCCACTGATTGGCTCTGGACTTTTCTTCTTTAATTTCCTGCCGCCATTGCTCTGACGTCTTGCCTAAGCTGGCGGTTCTGATGGACATGCGTAGCTTCTTATAGTCCGTCTTTAAGCTACCCAAATCCTCTTCGGCCTTGTTCTTCCCTTTCTTCAATCTTTCGGCCTCGGACTTGTGGATGTCAACGTCTAACCCCAACTGCGTCTTTTCCCCTTCTAGCTGCTCTATTCTCTTACCCAATTCCCGGCTCTTTCTTTCGAAATCTTGCTTGATAATCTCTAATTCAGACGGGATTACTTGCAGTTGTTCTTCTATTGGTCGAGCACCTCCTTGGATTGGCCTTAGAACATTGTCGTTGATTCTTTTGCCCCACCATCGTTCGTACTCGGGGGTCGCTATGGGCCCTACGGCGAGCCTCTTTATTTTCCAGGTTCAAATCCACGCATCCGATATCTCTCGAACTCTCTTCTTATAGTTGTCATCTTTGTATGAGAATTCACATTGGGCTAATCCATGTGTCGCTGGTATGAACTGCCTTGATTGAAACTGCCTCATCACTAGTAACGGGGCATATCCGACAGCTCCCCATATTCCGAGCAAAGGAACCCAGTCTAATCCTCCGCACCGATACAAGATCTCGTCGGTTATCATCCATGGAGCCTTCCATTCCACATCTTTGACTTGCAGATTTTGGAGAATCGCTATCCATTTTTCTCCAGATAGGTTGTCCCGCCTTGGTGTTCTCACTAATTCTTCTAAAAGAGAATAGTTTTCGAAAAAGACTCTGCATGGGACCTTTTCTACCTTCCAGAAATGGCAATGGAACCATGATAGTAACAATTGTACACATCCTATGAACCTCCCTTCGCCCGCTCTTCTGCAAGCACTCAAGGATCTGAAAGTTTCGGCTAAGATTGCGGGGACAGGTGTGACTCCTTTGTCAAGTTTATCAAATAAGTCGGAGACCGCTTCCTCTACGTGCCCCAGCGTCTTGGGGAAGATAACCAAACCATAGATGCTTAAAGTGAAGACATCGGCCCTCTTTTTCTCATCAGGGTGTGCTAAAATCAGATCTTTCAAATGTTTCCAAGGAATGCACTTATAATCTCCTTTTTGCTTGATCCGGGCTGTAACCCATTGCTCGCTCATCCCTGTGATGTTCATTAGCCTCTTTGAGAACGCCGGCACATTAGCAAACCTTGAATATGCCTTATCGGTTTGGAGTCTCGGGCATCGGAACAAAGCTGTGTATTCCTCTATGGTAGGCATCAAATCCACCTTTCCAAAAGTGAAGCAACTGTAAGCGGGGTTCCAAAATTGGGTAATAGCTCGAAGTAGGTACTCGTCTACCTTGATATCCAACAGATAGTGTAAATCACCGTAATTATAGTAGAATAGCTGTTTGACCTCGTCGCCCCAGGAATCCCATATTTCCTTCAATTCTCGCAGGTTATTTTGAGCCACGCTGATGCCGGTGAAATCCCCTAACTCTGATTCATGCCCCACTGTCAGACTATCTCCTTTTTCTTGCTGCACTCTTTCAGACCACGCTTGAACGGCCGCATTATCCTCCACTCTATCGAGAAACCCCTTTTCCATGTCAAGCTTTTCTATCTAGTAAACGAATGTGAATCAACACCTTTTTATGATGAAATGCCATGCAATAAAAGCAAAACACAACAAGTTAGTATCAGGTACAAAAGGAACTTAAAGCAAACAGGGAATGCTTAAACCCCTATTTAAGGTAACGACTGGGGTTTACACGGCTCTACTTACAACCGGCTCTTAGGTCCCTCTATATGTGGTTTAGTTCTAAAGTATGGGTACCTGAACCAGCAGATTCCTCGATCCTCACCCATTATAGGCTCATATGGATCGAGTTCAGTTCAGGGGAATACATTTCCTTATGGCTGCACGGAGATAAAAATCTCACGAAGACATAGGTACGGATGTATTCCGGAAGCGATCCACTATCTTGCACGGAGGTAAGAACCTCACGAAAGAGTAGCTTCTCACTCCCACTTAAGGGTGTGACCGCAATGGTCATGCAATGCAATGCTAAAGTATTTCACGAGACTCGACACTATAACACAAGCAAATACATCAAAGAGAAACATGATCTTTTCCAAAATAAATTTCCAATTTTCAACAAAAGGACAAAGAATAATCAATTTTACGGCCTGACTCTCGACAGTGTCCCCAGCGGAGTCGCCAGGCTGTCGAAACCAACCTTTCTTGAAAAGGTCGGAATCGAACTGGGGTTTTGAAAAATAAAAAAAGGGAGTCGCCACTGATCTTTATTTGGTGCGATCGGATCACCTTTGTTTTAATAAAACATTTTGATTTACTAAAACAGTGTTTTTGGTCCACGGATTTTGAGAAAACGGGTTCGGGAGGCGGTTACGTGCGAGGAAGGGTTGGCACCCTCGTCACGCCCAAAGTTGGTACCAAATCGATTATTTTACGTCTCAATGCTGGAAGTTGGAAATTTCAAAAATAAGTAGAAAATCGATCTTTTTTGGAAATGTTTTGGTATTCTCGAATCGAATATCAAGATTTCCTTGTTTCGAAAGGACAAAATATCACATCCAATACGTAGGACACGATAATTTAATCCCCAAATCCAAGGTCGTCTTTTAACCCCTGAGACCCATTTATTAAAATAACAAAAGGTTATTCGATTATTCGGTCAAGCAAGAGTACCGAAACCCAACACATAGGGCACGGTCCCTCGAATCTCCAAACACAGAATATTGCCTTATTTTGAAAATTCTTGGTTTTTGGATGAAATTGATGAAAATTAGGTTATGTTTTAATGAGACGTTGTTCAAAACATGGATAGGGTCATGCGACGGATAATGATGATGTGACACGAATTTCTAACAAAATGTAGAAAATGAAGTACAATACTGGCAAGCATATAGAACACATATGTTAAATACAAACGATAATAATAAGACGAACATGGAAATAAAGTGAGTAAAGTCGGTATGCTAAAAGGGATAATATACAGGAAACAAAGGAATAATAAGCTATATGACAGCTTTACAAGCAGACAGGAAAATAAAAATAATGGCAATAATAATGATGACCATGATATTGAGACATAAATATAAATAAGAATATATAGAATGTGATAATACTAATGAAAATAGGAGTATATGTGAAACAATATAAGTATAAACATATGAATGAAAGCTAAATAAGTGATAATGTATACATATATTATGTAATAAAGTAACAAAAAAAATAATAATAATAACAACAACAATAATAATAATAATAACAACAACAATAATAATAATAATAACAACAACAATAATATAGTGATAATGACTATAACAATAATGATATGAAATATATACATGTATATACAATATACTAATATGAATATAGCAATAATAATACTAATAATAGTAATAATAATAATAATAATAATAATTAATACGATAGTATGCAATAATAATAATCATGATAATAATACTAAAACATTAAAACTAATGATGACATAATTATAAAAACAGATAGGGAAGGGCTAAATTGCAAAACAAAAAGTAAAATGCGAAATAGGCTTAATCCAATGGCGTGGCAAAAACGGAGGACTGCTAGCGCAAATATTCCCTTTAAGGAAAATGCGCAGTAAACTTATGTAGTAAACGGCGCCGTTTGATCTACTTGCAACCCTAAAATTTCCTTTCCTATTCACTTGCAGACTCGTCGTATTCAATAATGAAAGGGGGAGAGAACTTCAACCCTTCCTCTCCCTCAACCCGACGGTCGGGTTCCCCTCAGCCCCTGTTGCACCACCGCGCCATCATCGTGCGAGAGGGTTGACAACACACGAAGGTGGGCTTTGGTGCCCCTTTAAAGGCCGTTACCCGAAGGCCAGCCCTGGTGCCCTGGAGCCCGAGAGAAGTGGTTTTCGACTTCAACGACACAGGGGGGGCTGACGTCGCGCCTCCGGCGTTCAGGTAAGGCTATCTCCACCGTTTTTTATTTTTGTTTGCAAGGGTTTGGAAATTATAAAAACGACAGTAGAATAATAGGAAATAGAATGTAATCAGCCTTCAAAACTTTGCTTTTCGGTTTCTGATTCGGTTGTATATCTTTGTCCCTTCTTTTATCCAATTTATAAAGGTTCGAAAACTTGGAAAGAAAAATAAATCGACAGTAAGTAGAACAAGAGAAATTAACCTTCAAAAACGTAGCTTTTTATTTCCAGTGTTTGTATTTTGATTTTTTTCTAGTCTCCGTAAAAAAAAAGCCCCTTTTACATTGATTTCCATGGCCTTATAGCCGAGAGGTACAATCTCTTCTTTTATTAGTCTAATATTTTCTCCATGCTCCTCTATTGCCACCTGTTTTCTGTCTCTGTTGTGCGTGTCTTGCAGGGCATGGGCGAACAGTGCGAGTGGTAGAGGCCGAGGCAGTGGACGATCGAGGCGCCTGGGGGAACTCGAATCGTCAGGGGGCATGGGAACCGATGCCTGGGGAGTTGAAGCGGGGTAAGCGCGCGTGTGTGGGCCAGATGAGGGGTCGGCGGCGCTGGAGACCAGAAACCCTAGAGTTTCTGTTAATTTAGCCTAGTTGGGCCACCTGGGTATTGGGTTTTTTAATTTGGGTTTGGATTTGGGTTGGGTCGTTGGGTTAGTTGATTGGGTCTGCTATTGGGTTTAGATTTGGGCTTGTAAAAAGGGACATTTGGACTATTTTGTTGGATTATTATTTGAGTAATTTTTGTTTAGCTGTTTAATCTGAGCCCGGGCAAATTTGGGCTTGTACAATGACTACTTTGAAGCTGCCAACATCTTACCAATCTCATACTTATGGCCAAATTGAGGTGATCAATAGGTGTGCATGACCGGTAAAACTCAATGGGTTAAGTGGTTACCATAAGCTAATATACTGATATAACACATCCTTTCTCTCTTCTATTTTTTTTTTATACAAATGGCATAGAACTATCCATACCCCTCTCAACCCTTAAATAGAATGATAAATTACGCCTAAGCGCATTAGAATCCATGCCCTCTTACATTAACAATAATACCGTTACCTATCAAGTTAAGACTCAATTGGCATCCTTTCATTTTTCTATTAATACATTTTCCTATGAGGTTGTTTATGGCCTGTTCCCACCTACTTGATTAGAGGTGAGTGTTCGATCGAATCGAATCAAATGAAAAAATTTCGAGTTAATCGAGTTGACGAATCCTATTTTATCATCCTAACCCGATTTAAAATTTTCTCATATCAAGTCGAGTAAGATGGAGTTTGAATCGAATTGAATAGAACATACTTGTTCAAGTTAAATTTTAAAAAAAATGATTTTAGGTCCTTGTAATCACTGTCACCCACCCTAATCAAATTTGTCCACCGTAATCAAATTTGTTATTAACTTTCATCCCCTCATAATTTATTTATTAATATGTTATATATGGGTTAGCTTCTTTCCTTGCTTAGTTGCTTCAATTATCTTCTGATTCTTATCATTATGTATTTTGAAATTAAAATATATATTAAATGTAAAAAATGTGATTTTTTTTAATAAAAGTTATCTTAAAGATAAAATGTGTAATTGATACCAACATAAAATTTTAACATGAATATTTTATGGCATCATTAATAATTCAATTTTAACAAAATTAAATTTATAAAGATTCAAAATGATTAAACATTTCAATAATATAAACAGTACAAAATGTGAAATTTAATTTAATAATATAAATAGTAAATATAGATAAATTTATAAGTATTTAGGTTTAAAGATTTTTTTGAATGATTTTAATTTTTAATTTAGGGGTAAAATGTGAGAAGTAAAAGTTTAGGGGGAAAATAAAATGTTTTAGGGGTTGAGGGAGTAAAATTTTAGGGGAAAAATATTCAAAAAAAAAATTGGGGGAGGGGAAATAGGTTTGGGGTAGAAGAGGGGTGGGATGGGAGTAAAAGTTTTGGGGAGGTTTGGGGTAAAAATGTAAATTATTATAATTTGGTATTCGCTTTATTCGAATTCGAAAATCAAACTCGATTCGGACAAAAAAAATCAAGTTAACTCGAGTAATTCGATTAATTCGAATAACTCGATTCGTTTAACTCGAAATTTAAATTTTCATTTTATTTTTTCGAGTCGAATTAAGTTTCACTCACCCACCCTTATACTTGATTGCCGATATTTACCTAGGGAGGACTTGATGATAGCCATTGTAGACAGAACCTTAGTGGCTAGAGAGGCTGCATTGAGGATGCTTAAGCTTACTCGCAATGGGTTCAAAACAAAAATGAAGATTTTGGCTAACAAGCGGAGATCTGACAGTCTTTCTTTCATGTGGGAGAGTGGATTTATTTAAAACTTCAATCATACAGGCAGCAAACAGTAGCCACAAGGTCTTGCATAAAGCTGTGACCTAAGCTTTTTGTTCCTGAGCAGATTATAGCCGAAGTGGGAGAGGTTGTATAGACCTTGCAACTTCTAGTGGGGTCCCGTGTGAATACTGTATACCATGTATCCCAACTAATGAACAGGTCCCTCTTAAAATCAGCTTCTTGTAATCTGAATAGATAAACTTTGGCTAAAGAGCCAGCTCAAATATTAGCTCGCAAGAACCAAAAAACGTAGTAATCAGGCAGTAACTGAAGTACTAGTGTGATGGACCGATACCTTCCCCAACCTAAGGACTTGAATATGATGAATAAATGGTGGTGAGTTCATTGATTGAGTATTTATACATAAGCAAAAGCAAATCAATAACAGATTAATAGGCGGTTGGGAAGTTGCAACAGTCGTTTAATCCTTTGAGGACAAGGAGTATTGTTAGGGAGTCAAATTTGCAGTTAGTTAAATTAGGTGGAAATAAAATGGGCCTGGTTGTATTTAGATCATTCCGATGCAAGTAATCGGGTCTGGTAGGTAATTACCCCATGTCTAGTTCAGAGTCTGTTCTATTGTGCACCAGTCATATCGGAATATAATCAGCAATGCGATGCAACATAGAATCTTCATTTGAAAAACTCTCGCTCGTCAAGCAAATGCTTATCGTTAAAGAATATGTTTGATCCAAATCTGGAGGTTGGCTCTTACACCCAAATTTTACTTCCTTTTTCCCCTTTCATGTTTTTTGTCTAATCTCATTGCATTTGATTTTTGATTTAGACATCAAAAAAGATGTTCAAGGAGACTGTTAAATTTGAAATTTTGAAGCCAATGCTATATGATAAGCCTCTACCCTAAATTGTTATCAATAACAGATTGAAGTTGGTTTGATTAAAGGGGTTTTCAAACTTGTATTCTCACCCTTAACATGATACCATCCTCTTCTACCTTTCTAGCTTTTTATTCAGGCCCTAGCCTAACCCTGTCACAAGTTTCCAACCATAGGAGCCGGCCAATGCCAAGTGCTCCATACCTGATCCGATTTTTTGGAAATGGAAGAATTAACTTCACCACCAAACCCAATTTTCTCATCATCTCTCCAAGGTTTTAGATTCAAAGTACATTAGGCCATTTCAACCTCTAGAAATGAGAATATAAGAGGGTAGAGATAGAACAGATGAAATATAAGGCATAAAGTTTCAAGCATACGTTAAGTAATTCAACTCTTTAACCAGGTGGCCATTTCATCTGTCTCCCACCTAGGACATGCAAGTGAAGATGATAAACCGATTGACCTGAGAGAGAATGAGGTATAAACACAAGTGAGAAGCTTGATCTACAAAACAAGTCAAAACTATGGATTCAAGATAATAACTCACAGGCACTAGGGCCATTATTGATAACAACCCGAAACCCATCAAGAATCCCTTCCTTTTCAGCAACAATTCTAGCAGCATAAAGAAGTTGACCCAGTATCTCTCCATGCCTTTGTTCAGCCTGACATATTGTAACCAGAAATTTAAACCAGGTCAGTAGTCCATCTAGGGAAACTGCTTCAAGAAAAACCGAAGCAAGGTTTATGGATCAGGTACGCAGATAGTTCTTCTCTAAGTTCATCCGAATCATTTACACGTGGTTAAAATGCAGAAAAGCAGAAAAAGGTGAACTTTTTTTTTGTATATATGATTGCGAAGGTAAACTTAATCAATTAAAACAGCAAAATTCACATTCAGTCCAACCAAGTTATACAACAGAAATAAAACAAATTAGATAGATAACAGGCCTAGAACACACCTTCCCAAGCTGTGTCAACCCATCCCTAAACTTTGGAATCACCAAAACATGAACAGGAGCCTGCGGACTGATGTCTTTGAATGCTAAGACTTTATCATCTTCATACACGATGGTTGAAGGAATTTCCTTAGCAATGATCTTGTCAAATCTGAATGGGAAGGGAAAAAAAAAATCAACAACCAGTACAATGATAAACAGCAGAATCAATGTGACCCCGTTCTTCAATATCTCATAGAGAAGTTATCAGCAGAACCAATTCTGTCTAAATTTTAGCAATATAAAATTACAAATAGCTTGCTTAAAACTCAAGTTATTCCCAAAGTTATGATTTTTTTTCCTGAAACTCGTATTAAGAGGGAGATGAAATCCCAAACGGATATAGGTCCAACAACATAATACATTCCAGGCTAGAACTGGAATGTGAATTCAAAGCAGGGTGTTAAGGATGATACATACATGGTTGGAGCTCCATTATCAGCATTGATTGCAGCTGCCTTTGCCGCAGCCTCTTCATCATGTGTAGCACTAGCACGACATAGATATCTACAAAGAGTGATTCGAAGGTATCAAGAAAGGCCAATAAAAATTCAACATATAATCTGTACAGCTCTTCTTCACTTCTCTGGCTGGCTAGACTACCAAAAAAACTACAATTAGAACCCAATTAAACCTTCTCTCTACCCCCACTTCATTGATCAGCCAACTGATAACGAAAAGAATAATAGTAATCATCAATTGAATGCCGAAATAAGAGAACTTCCCAACCAAATAAAAGGAAAAGAAAAATACCTGCGTGAGTGATTTGGTGTTAGAAAATTGATGGAGGTGGGAGAAGAAGAGAGTCGTGGTGAGGCTCTCACAATTGCAACAATCCTTCCAGTCGTTGCATAATTACTGTCCAAATCAAATACCCAGAATCAATATTTTGTCACTCTGTCCTTAACATTAACAAAATATAAACAGATAAAAGAGTACCGAAGAAAAGAGAAAGAGGTGAAAGCAGCCATAGATTTTTGGGCTGATATCATTTTCTGCTTCTACCAAGTGTTTTTTACTAAAAGGGAAAACTGTGAAAGTGAACAAAGAGAAGTAATCGCTAACTGGGGTTGGTTCTGATGATAGGCCTGATCTGGGCTATTCAATGTTTTTGGGCCACTCCAATAACCGAAGCTTAACAAGTTGGTGTGGTTCTGATTTTTTTTTTTTTGGACATTTTTGTGTGGCTCTGATTAAATTCTATGTTTCTTGCTGGGATGGGTAAAAGACTAAAACGCATTTCAACAAGGCAACACCTACAACTGAGACTGAGAGGCTAAAAAACAATGGCCAGCTTTGTTCTGCGACTGCCCACCGGCAACTTGAGAAGCTTCTCCGTTCATGCTTCGTCAAACGGTACTCAACTTTTCTCTGTTTTCCAACATTTTTAATGAGATCATATCTTTTCCAAAGGAATAGCCTTGGGATTACTGATGTTGGCATAATAGTATTTAGCATTTCACAATTGTACAAGTATTTGATTTGGTTCTTGTTTGTTGGAATTGAATGAAAAAAGGGGCTCCTCTGGGTAGTGGCTCACAAAATGGGGGGCCAATGATCTTGGAGCTTCCACTTGATAAGATTAGGAGACCCCTAATGCGCACCAGATCAAATGATCCTAACAAAGTCCAGGAACTCATGGACAGCATTCGACAAATTGGACTTCAAGTGCCTGTAACCCTTTTTCTTTTTGGTTTCTTGTTTGCTTTCACTACGTAAATGCAGTGGCTTGGAATGCTTTAAAGAACAATTCTAGGACATATAACTTCCCTGATCACGAATAATCACCTTGATTCTATCTTCCAAGTATCCTTTTACACGCACCTGAATCTGAATCCCAATATATAAGAGTCAAAGGTCCAGGATACTTTGACTTGGACAAAGTATAAGATACTGGATCTGGTTTACATCAATGGTACATAGATGTATAATAGGATTTTCCTTATGAATTTAATTCCTTATTTTCTAATTACTTGTGTGCTTTTATCATGTAAATACAAAACTACTATTTGTGGAAATCCAAGTCTTTTTTGTTTTTTGCTGATAATATGCAATTGCAGATCGATGTGCTTGAAGTTGATGGAGTTTACTATGGTATGTGCTCAATGCCCATGTACTTAATTTCTTAAATTTTAAACCACTCGATTGTTGGCTGCTTTTGGAAGTAATCATCAAAAGAAAACGAAGACCATAGAAGAAGACTGAGATAAAGGAACATATCCCATGGATACTACTTTATAATATATCAAATATTTCATAGGCTTCAATGTTCTACATGGAGAGTAGAACTTACATGTATTATAATTGTACAGGTTTCTCTGGTTGTCATCGGTATGAAGCTCACCAGCGCCTTGGGCTCCCAACAATCCGTTGCAAAGTTCGACGAGGAACCAAAGAAACTCTCAGGTTCTACTTTGCTCAGTTCTTTTTTGTTTAAAATCAAATCTGTTTTACTTACTATCTCTACCTAAAAAACCATGATCTTTCATTTTGCAGGCATCATCTTCGTTGAATGGAAGTATATGCTCTTAAAGTGCATTTCACAACTTTGATTATGCACCTTCTCAGCTGGTTGGAAGTTGTTTATTCTCAACCTATAATCAAGTTTGTATGTTAACGTTTCAAACAACTTCACAGCAAGCGATAATCGATAGTCATATACAGTGTGTGCATACATAAATATTGCCTTTCAGTCGAAATAAGTAAAGAGAACATTCCTGCAATGTGTTAATTGATCATATTAAATCTATTGTCCATAGGCCTATGCGGTTAAAAGAACTGAATTTACCCTTTGAATTCCAGGAAATGGTTTTTAACACTAAGACAATGAAACGTAGCTCTGTAAAACCAGAAAACATTATAACGAAAAATGGCATGAGAGAGGCTACCAAGGGAACCACCCGCTTTTCATGTTCCCTGCAATGCATTTAATAACAACAATGCCATTCATAACGCCAATGGAATGAACATTCTCAATCATCTCGTTTCAGGACGTTTCTATTACATTTACTTTATGATAAAATTTACAAACAGCTAAATAATTTGAACTGCTGGCTGCTGGGGATGCAGGAAAAATACAACGTACTGCAGCTACAAGGAAGCAATTCGGTAGGCACTCATATACCATGGTATTTGAGGCTCACATGATAAAATCCATTTTGGTTCTCGAGAACCAAGCCAACCAGTTTACAGCTTGGTTTCAACCATTGCAAATACAGCTTTTGCTGGCTTCTTCTTCAGCTTTAACCTACCACTATCTTCCTTTACTCCCTTTTATTCCCTTTTATTCAAGGACTAATTCCTGGGACAAGAGGGACAACTGGCTTGGGTGTCTTTATTTTGTCTACCATTATAGCTTGAGTGGTTAGAACTACCCCAGCAACAGAGACAGCACTTTGTAAGGCACACCTTGAAACTCGACAAGGATCTATAACTCCTGCGTTGATTAGATCTTCATATCTTCCTGACATTGCATTGTAGCCAATTTTCCAATCGAGCTTTCTAGTCTTCTCCACTACAACTTCTCCGTCAACACCTGCATTAGTTGCAATTACTTTTGAAGGTGCAAGGAGTGCCTGCAGTCCATCAGACAAAAATTTCAAAATTTAATCCAGTGATCAATCTAATAACACCAAAAAGATAATGAAAAATCAATAGACAATAACTTCTCAATGCATACAAACAGACGGTTGACTCCAAAATAAAGTTATCTCAAAGGAGTCACATACTTTTGCTACAATATCAGCACCAATCTGTTCATCTGAGTCTTCCATTGAATTCTTTATTGTATGAATCTGCTCTGACAAGTGTATATAAGTTGCACCACCACCAGGTACTATCCCTTCATCCATGGCAGCAAATGCAGCATTCTTTGCATCTTCAATTCTTAGTTTACGGTCTTCAAGTTCCATCTCAGTATACGCTCCTATCTACAGTTGTGATGCAAAGTGTTTAACAATTTGAAGCAGAAAAAGATGTGGGTATGGTAAAACATTTATGCATTTCAATTTCAGTATACACTGTGTCATGATTGCAAACCTTAATGACTGCCACACCACCAGAGAGTTTAGCAATTCTTTCTGAGAGCCTTCTTGACAAGTATGCACTATCAGTTTCTGCTAGATCCTTTTTTATCTGCATAATCCTTGCCTGGATTTCAGCTTTAGTAGAAGGATCAGCAACTATGGTTGTTGAATTGCTTGTTATAGTCACTTTCCGTGCAACACCAAGCTGATCAGAAGTTGCAGCAGCAAGCGTCATACCGAAATCACCAGAAAGAAAATCAGCTCCTAATGACACAGAAATTATATCAGTTTGCCAGCACATAAAACTAATTGCAGCAATGAAGAAACACTTGTCATATTGCAATGTATATAAAACAATCTTCACAAGCATATGAAAAGAAACATTCATAATTTCAGATGATAAAATGAGGCACCAGGGAGATTTAGGGAAATTCAATATATAAATTAGACATTATAATAATGAAAAGAAAAAGGTAGCATGCAAAACACATCACTGCACCCAGATGAGTTGAAACAGCCCTTTTACACAAAAGACTTTCTTGGATTAAAATTTTAGCTGAATTGGAATTATATAAAGCAGACATGCAAAACATTTTGATTTTGGAAGCCATCACTGATCATCGGATAATTTGTATGAAGACAAAATGAAAGCAATTTAACCTGTCATAAGGGCAATGTCCTGCAACAGGGCTTTCTTTCCTTCCCCAAATCCTGGACATTTGACAACAGCAACATTAATTACGCCTTGCATTTTGTTCACAACTAGTGTTTCTAGCACTTGCATTGAGATATCCTCCGCAAAGATTAGCAGAGGGACGCTCAGCTGCGTAGTCTTTTCTAGTAAAGGAACAATTTCTTTGACACTTGAAATCTTCTGATCAGTGACAAGGACTTTGGCATTGTCAAACTCCACAAGAGATTTATCTTGATTAGTAATGAACTGGGGTGACATATATCCCTTGTCAATCTGCAGTGAAGAAATATTAAAAGAAAAGATTAAAAAAGTTCCAACAGCTGGGCATTGGCAACTGTTCAATCATCTTAATAAATTCAGAATGATATCCAAAGAATTTAGGTCATAAAGTAAAATTCTGCTACATGCTGTTAACTGAAGGATAAAGAAACTATCTTCTTTTTTTTATATAAACAATGAAACCATCTTCTGATTTAACCAGATTCAACCATTTTAATCTATAAATTTCATGATTTTGAGATCCCGCCAAGACAAGGATTAAACTGGACATAAATCTAAAACAAAACCTCAGTTTTTCTAAATTAAGAGTAAGGCTCCATTGGGTTTGTGCTTTTGCATTATGCCATTTGCTCTTTGTTTTCAGTTCAACAGGCAAATAGTAAAAGAATCAACCAAATAGAGCCTAAATACTATTCAATTTTAGCAAAAGTCTTATTTGCAATGTTATGCACAAATCAACTGTTTCATTTAGACACTTTCTAAAATGACTGGCATGCATGAGTCAGTTTTACCACCTTCATTCCTTCTTCAATTATCACAAAGGTTTCAGATGATGAGGATGACTCAAGAGAAATTACTCCGTCAGGGCCAACCTTTTCTATAGCTTCCGCAATCAAGTTCCCAATGAAATCATCATTACCAGCAGAGATTGAAGCCACAGCTATGAAAAGAAGGTATACTTTAATAAAATCAATTTTTTTTCTCAAAATAATCAAACTCATCGAGCAAATCCATATGAAACCTAAATAACACAACCTTTTATTTCCTTCCTCGCTTTCACTGGCAAACTTTTCTTCTTCAGGTCCTTAACCAATTCTTTCACAGTCTTATCCATTCCCCTTTTCAGAGAAACAGGATTAGCTCCAAAAGAAACTGCCAACAATCCAAACTTGATCATGGATCGAGCTAAAATAATAGCAGTGGTAGTACCATCACCAGCCAAATCATTCATTTTACTTGCAACCTGCATTGAAACACATAAAACTTACATATCTCTTATCACTTTTCCGAAAATAAACCATACAAAGATTAGGAAGGGAGATCTAGCAACCATGAATGACCTCTTGTATTAGCATTGCTCCTGCATTCTCAATAGCATCAGATAGTTCTATAGCCCGAGCAATGGTGACACCATCATTAACTACTTTCAGTTTCTCAGACTCAAAAAGAACAACATTTCGTCCTGCATGGTTCATCTAAAATAGATTAGCAACTCATATTAAGCATGCAGTATCACCGAATTAATGAAAACAACACATTCACATTCAATAACAAATAAATCATCTTTACTTGGTTCTGAATCCTGTGGCACTGTAAACTATATCACGTTCCCAAAGGGCATTAAGGGTTAAAGCTAAAAGGAAAAATAACACTATGGACACCTGCATCTAAGCTTGAGATGCCTATAGGACAGATGAGATGAGCCTTGGGTCAATGTTTCATCTAAGATCAAGTTAACAAGAAAATAAGACATATACACGCAAACAAATGTATCCTAGTATTATACTGAAGGTAAAAGATTCTCTCTTTAAGAACCCATTAACCAAAGCATTCTCTCTGATAATGCAATTAACACTAATCCAACTTTGAATGCTATGCTCATGAAAAACAACTATAGCAATGCGAAACTGGAAAGAAAAGGAAAAAGAAAAAGAGGCAGGCAAGTTATACCTCTAGGACCCAAGGTGACAGAAACGGCATCAGCTAACTTATCAATCCCAGCCTGCAACGCCTCTCTGCAATCACCCCCGAAAGATATCCTCTTTGGACCAGCTCTCACCGTCAAACTCCTAAGCATCAGCGGTTTCCTTAACACCCCGTTGGCTCTTCTACTCCCATTAACGTTCTGCAACGGTACCCACATCTTCGGTGAACGTAGAACAAAGAAGAGACATAATAATAAACAGAGAACAAGAGACTTACAGTTAGAGAGAAGAAAGCAGTTTGAGGGATTGAGACAGACATATCCCTTCAATTCAGCAACGGAGAAGGTTAAGTGGTTTCAGAATTTTTATTTGGTCTTTTAGCTGAGCCTTTAGAGGGGCTTTAAAAGGGTTTTATGGGGCGAGTCCAATGACAGTGTTTCTGTCAACCCCTTTTCTTTTCTTCCAACAGTTTCAGATTTTCCTTCGGAACAAGCTTTTCCAGTATTTTTAATTGGTTAATTCACTATTTGTTAGCCGAGTTTGAGTTGAATATTTGAGTTGCTATTTAAGGTTTTTTTTATTTTATAATTTGATGATTTTTGTAACACTGTGATTTTTAGTAGTATTGGAAAATGCTAATTTGGAATCGATTTTCATAAATCAAATTAAGCCTCAAGTACTAAATTATAAAATTAAATTACAATTAACCAAAAATATAAAATAATAATTAAAGCATAAATTTCTCATAGTTGGTGGGTGGTGATGACACTAACCATTAAGTCAGATTAATAGTTGAATTATATTAAAGTAAGCATGATTAAGTTAAATAACCTAGATTAATTAAGAATTAATTAAGTATAAAAGGAAAACATAGTCCGATTTCATCTTCTTTTTCTTTCCTTCCACCGTCCACCATAGTTGAGAGCTTGGATAACCATAAAAAATTCTTCCACACATTCACCCCATCAATTAGTAAGTGAATTCAAGTTCTCTTCTTATAATTTGTATATATTTGAGGTGATGAGAACTTGATTTAGCTAATTTAAATACAAATTTGTAAAACTGTTAAAGTTTTAAAAAGTTGTCATTGTTGATTTCTTGAAGGATCAGGTTTGAAATTGATAGATTTTGAGCTTAGATTATTAAAAGGGCTAGATTTTAAAGTTATTTAGCTTGTTAGTTAACTTTATTACATTAGGGACCAAATTGAATAAATGTGAAACTTGTCACAAAATTATGTTAGAATTAGAAAGTATAAGGTCCCTAATAAGAATTTATGAAATCGGATTTTAATTCAAAGATAATAATTGAAAGTTATTACTATCCCGAGTTTAGGGACTAAATTGAATAAAATATAAAATTTTAAGGATATTAAAAATAAGTCCATGTCTGGTCATTCATATCATGACATAATATGAATATTTGGTGTTGATTGATTAAATAAAATAATTGTATAGATAAAGATTTTGATCCAAATTGAGCTAATAAGGGAAAAGTAAAAATTACGGATTAGTCCCTGAAGTATTCACTCTTTTCACATTTTGAATAGGTAAGCCCATATGGAACTTTCTATTTTATTTAATATGTGTGTGTGTGTGTCTGGTTTGAGTATTAGTAAATTGGCATGGAAAGCTAGAAATGGACTGAATTGAAATGTTATGTGATAATTTGTTATTATGTATTAGTACAAGATTCAAATGCGGAAGTTGGATTGATTACTAACATGTAAATGAAATATGTGATCATGTACATGGAACGATATGAAATATGGATAATTACATGGATATGTAATGCTTATATGTGTAAAAGATGCTTGTGTGAACTTAGTAAAGGGTTACGATGCAATTGACATGCCAATAGGGTCTTATGTGTGCTTGTACGAGATTTATTACAGATGTTATTGATATCCAACATTCGTTGTGGATTCTCGGGTATTATATGACATAGATTTAACTTGGACAAGTAACCTAATGTGTCATGATATAGGTTTAGCTCGGACGGGTAACTTGATATATGTATGTATATACTCAGCTCGGATGAGCAACTGATGTGGTGTAGTTTACCCATG
Source organism: Gossypium australe (assembly GCA_005393395.2). Classification (NCBI taxonomy): domain Eukaryota; kingdom Viridiplantae; phylum Streptophyta; class Magnoliopsida; order Malvales; family Malvaceae; genus Gossypium; species Gossypium australe. The sequence continues at coordinate 25,431,143 of CM016625.1, read as the reverse complement.
TATCCAAGTTTATTTACTAGGGTTTATCAGGTGAGACGGTATAAATGATATTGAAAATTTTGAAACGTAAGGAAATGGACTTGATATCCAAATTGAAAAGTCATTAAATGGAATGAATTGTAAATGATATATCTTTATGATTGTTGATAGCAAAGGTGATTGAAATGAATCACTTATACTTGTTATGATCTTATGATTTGTTGATTGAATTTACCATATTGATAAGTTATATGAAAGTAAAATGAGTTGATATGCTAAGTTACTTGTAATATCTAATGATCATACCTAAATATATATGCTTACCTTATTGATGTTTTGAGTGTCATGTTTTAGCCAAAGTTATGCTAAACTAAGGTAGCTTTAATGCTTATGTAAAATCAAGGTAAGCATAGTATTTTCTATTTGAACTTGCTAAGCATTTCTTAATGCTTACTTAAATTGTTTCCTTCCCTTGTAGACCGTCGCCTTGCGGAACTCGTCAAGCCATATCATCACGAAGCTGACACTATCATCGAATTGGTAGTAATGTATTTATTTTGGTTATCAAATTTGTGGCATGTAAATAGGTATAAAGTGTATGGAAATGGTCATTTTCTTGTTAGAATGGTACACTTAAGATTGTGGTAATGTTGAATTGTATGTGCAGCTTGGTGTATATACTAAATGATGCGTGGTTTAACTTTGGTTGGTGCGATTAAAATAAGGATGTTAAATTTGTGGATGATATACATATATGATAGGATTTGCATATAGAAGAAAATGGTAAGTTAAGTTGAAATGTGTTGGAATATGTCTGTCAAGATTAAGATCAGCTTTCTCCCACCTTTTCTTTGCGAATGATCTAGTTATTTTTAGTAAAGCTGAGTTGGAACATGCTAGAATAATTAAGTAAATCCTGAACGAATTCTGTGGTTTTCTTGGGCATCGAATCAATGTTCGTAAAACGAATGTGTTTTTTTTTTTTTTTAAGTATTGATGACGTTCTTGGGGGAGACTTTGTGGTGTCCTTGGTTTTCGTCAGGTTCAGAATCTTGGATCCTATTTAGAAGTTCTGTTATTCCATGAAAGAATCACTAATAGCTCCTTGAGATTTATGGTGGAAAATGTCAAAGCCAAAATTCAGAGATGGGACGCTAAGCAATTATCTTTAGTTAGCAGAGCCACATTAGCTCAATTGATACTTCTCACAATTCCTAGTTACTTTATGCAATCCTTGATGATTCCTAAAGGTATTTGTGAGGAGATTGAACGCATTGCTATGCAATTTATATGGGGGAATTCTTGAGGGGGTAATAAGTTGGCTCTTGTTAATTGGCGATCAGTTTGTCCCCAAGGCTTGTGAAGGCTTAGATTGCGGTAGTTGACAGACCAAAATACTTCTTTTATATTAAAATTGGGGTATAATATTTTGTCAAACATTGATTCTCTGTGGGTTTAGGTTCTCCGTACAAAATAAAGGGTAAAGGAAGGTATTCCTATGAGTATCTTTAAGGGAAATTGTTCTTTCTTATGGTGATCCCCTTCTAAGATTTGACCAAATCTTCATGAGAATATTTTCTAGTCTTTAGGAGATGGTAATATCATTAGGTGTTGGAAGGACAATTGGGTGCCTAAAATTGGGCCTCTTATCAATCTTATCCTAGCTCAGAATAACATAGATGATGACTGCTTTCTTAGGGAAATGATCACCGAGAACGGTTCTTGGAATTTGGATTTCTTTCGGATTTGGCTACCTAAAGGGATTATTGACCGGATTACAAGCATACCTCCCTTAGATTCTTCTATAGGCCCAGACAGAGTGGCATGGACGAGTACTTCTTTAGGTTCCTTCTCTATCAAAAGTGTCTATAGGGTGATCAAGGAGAATACATAGAATTCAAAGGATGATCTATGGAAGCTATCATGGAAATTTCAAGGTCCTCAGAGAGTTCGTCTTTTTATCTGGTTGGCATTAAAGCAACGCTTGCTAAGGTAAGTAGAGAGGTGCGTCACGATATTGGGAATGGAGATCTATGCACGATCTGTGGGTCAGACCCAATGGATGTTATCCATGCTATTAGAGATTGTAGGTTAGCGAAAGAAGTCTGGACCCAAGTTATCCCTGTGGAGGAACAAGTGTTTTTCTTTTCTAGTGATATGCAGGAATGGTTTATTAATAATCTGCAGAATCACCAAGACTTGGCATTTGGAAGGGTTGATTGGTCAGTTTTCTTTGGTCTAGCTTCTTGGTGTATTTGGAAAAATAGGAATCTCTACATTTTTCAAGGATCACCATGGCGTGCGGAAGATATTATCAAGGGGTCGATTAGTTGGGCCAAGCAATATGGGATTCTCCCCAATGTAAACTCTAATAGTGGATTAGTGATTGAGAGGAAGTACAATAAGAGTAGTAAATGGGTGTGTTTGAAAACTTATGGTTCAGTTAAGGTGGATTAGAAATTTGCTGTTGCAGGGGGAGTTTTGAAGGATGAACGGGGGGAGTGGATTTTGGGTTTTAATCAAAGGTTGGGGAGATGTACTGTTTTCGAGGCAGAACTTTGGGGTATTTTAGAGGGCTTATCACTATTACAAGGGAGGCAATGTGACAAAGTTTTGTTACAAACAGATAGCTTGGAAGTCATTGAAGCAATAAAGAAATACAACTCGAAGACTTCCAACTCGGCACTAATCAGAAGAATTTATTAGCATATGAAAACAGTAGATTATTGGCTACTACAAATTATGTCCCAAGAGAAGAAAATAGAAAAGCTGACCAAATGGCTAAGTTGGCCTTCGACAAAGAAGAAGGATTAAAATTATTTACTAGTTATCCGAGTGTTTTAACTTAATTATTTGTAATTTTATTTTTCACCAAAAAAACCTAAAATCCATAATTACAATATTATTGCATATAAAAGTCATAGTTTGGAAAGATACAATTTACTTTTATATTATATTATAAAACTATATATTTAATTTTCATACTATATGAATTACATAATATGTATATAAAAATAAAAGGAAAAGTAAAATATTATCATCAATAATAAATCAAATCAAGCAAAACTGAAGTCTTAAATATTATAATTCAAATCCTATTTCAGTTAAATTTTTTTTAATCAATGCCTAATATTTTTATCCAAACCTTTCTAAATATCGATAATGTTTAAATGGATAACAAGAGATGAAAATGAAAGACCTCAAAGTCTAATGGATAACTCTGCCTTTAGCTGGATAGGAATAGATGGAAGGCCTAATGCTGAGGAAACAAGAGTTAAGAACCTCAGGCCTCAACCATTCACCATCATTGTAATTTGAACGGATACATAAATATATCAGCCAGCATTAACCTCCAATTGTTTGAAATGCTCTTCACTTTTCAGCGTCATTTCCTTATCAAAACCCAAATTTGGTACACTAGTGATAGTTAAATCACTCATTTCCAAACCCAAAACCAATCATTTATTCCAAGAAAACATGTCACCAAATCAAAACCCAAATACGGGGACATTAAACTACATAGTCTGATAATAGTTTGGAAACATCAACAAGAAAGCTACAATTCTCAACCAGTCGGCTTCCCGGTTATCTCTCTTTGCATAGAACCCGACATCCAACATCGCCAGGGCATCTGCTCTCAGTGCTTTGAATCTTCTTCCTCACAGAACTTAGAGTATTCTTCTGAGTCCATCAAATTCTTCAACTCCCCAGCATCTTTCATCTCAACCTTTATAATCCATCCATCCTCATATGGACTTGAGTTAACCTAAATTGCGGTGAACAAAGATTGCAGACATAAGCAAAAGTGAAGGATATATTACTAAAAGCAATTAAAAGAAACACTTAAAACATTCAAATGATCCAATCAAGACTCTGGCTACATTTCAACATGAGGCAGTTGCAGGTAGTTAAGCTCAACCAAAAGGCGAAAAGAATGAAGAATTGGATGGACCACTAGTAGCATTCACGATCAATATTAATGAAATGTTGGGTATTAACATCCTTATGAAACAGGCATTGATGTATGGAAGAAGACGGGCACTATGGGAAAGACACAAGCACATGCATAGTGGAGGACATTTCACACGGTGAAAAGCTTAACCCAGTTTAGCAGACACCATTACACAATTAATATAATTGAATTAATGAAATTTCGAAAGGAATAGTCTATGATAGGATGGAAGAGCTAACCTTAGCAGGAGAGCCACTGAGCTCTTCATTAACTTCAACCACTTTTCCTGAAACAGGAGAATTAACATCACTAGTAGCCTTGACACTTTCAACTGCTCCAAAACTTTCACCTTGCTTTACAGCAGCTCCCACTTCGGGTAATTCAACATACACAACATCACCTAAATGATCTTGAGCATGATCAGTAATACCAATAGTGGCAGAGTTACCCTCAACCTTCACCCACTCATGAGAATCCGCATATTTCAGATCCTTTAGAACTGGAAGAAAACAGAAGAGATGCATTAGCTACTGTAATACAAACAATAAGCAATAACAATGAAAATGGGATAAACTACTTCAACTCTAGACACAAATTAAACCATAAATTGCAGCTGACTAAGGGATTAAAACAATTGAATATCCAGTTAAATACAGGCATCATATAACTGGTCTTAGCCTCTTAGGTGCTTTCTTGTTCTTTTAAGGAACAAGGAACCATGCTTCCACAGAAAGCAAAATATGAAGTTATATCATAGTGAAAACAGTTGCATACTGCTAATATTAGCTCCAGATGTGAAGCTCAATGATACAGAAAATCACCATGAACTGTAAGATCACATATAAGATAGCCGCCAAAGGTTGAGAGCATAAACATGCTAAGAATCCTATCAGTGTCTGCTAATTTGCTATTAGTAGGCAAAAATCCAAGACAATTCCATGTCTCTGTTTGACAAAAAACTGCAACTAATGGCAATTGGACTGCATAGCATATTAGCACAAGGAATCAGAATGAATATGAGGGATAAAAAACAATTCCATGTCTCTGCATGCACATTACATCCCATTAATCAGTTGCAGTATATTGGTGTTTCAGCAATACCGAATCCTCATGCTTGGTTCTATTTTTTTTTTTTTTGATACACCAACAAAAGGTGCGCATACAGTTTCTGTAATTTTGACTGCTACTTCCTGATTTCTTCACTTTTTTTTTTGTTTTTTGTTTTTTCATTACCAAATAAGGCAAACAATTTAGTCAAAACTCTAACATCATCATTTTGATGAGAAACGAACCACCATTGCTTCCAGCAACTGCAGCAATAGTTGCAAGGTGTCACTATACACTATACACTATACGCTATACCCTTCACCGTTTCACTGATGTAATCACCATTAGATCACTATTAGTCCTAATGCTCTAATGCTCAAGTATTAAACATATCTCTAGCCGTACAAGTGATACATGGAGAACAAACTATGAAAGGTTGTTTGAATCCCTACAAATGAAAGGCTTTAGGCTACTTTAATCTTTATGATGATTTTTTTTTCTAAATCAAACTGAAAGAAAAAGTTATGAAAATGATCTATCAGATACACAATCCTAAATTACGGAAATTTGGGACATGTATATATCGATCACAAAACATAAATCCAAAACATCTTGACACCATGTATAGCAAAAGAAAAGAAAAAGCCAGTCACATAAATCGATTTGATTTTTTTTATTTGTTTCTGAAAGGTAAAGCCTTGGATCAATCCCAGACACGAGATCCCGATTCGATCCAAACCCAAAACCATCCTATAGATAACAGGGTCCTCACGATCATTTAAGAAACCATGAAAATAACAGAGAGGAGAAAAGTTAAGTAATTACCAGTGGAAAAGCCTCTGTGAAAGACAGAGATCCTGAGGTAAGAAGCCGCCCTTGAAGCCCACAGCATTGATGAAGCCATCTGCAATGTAAATCTGGTGGAAAGTGGTGAAGTTATAATAGTATAATTCAAAGCAAACTGCTAGCTGCTTGCTTCTGTGTTGGACACCTCGTATTATGGAGTGCAACTACATACAATAGGGTTTTGTTTATATTTTTGGTGGGGTTGGTAAGTCCGGAGTGTAGTGTACCACTGTCGTGGTTTTTTTTAATTAAAATAAAGAAATATTTTATTAATATATTTATGAGACCAATAAAAAGGGAACCGTGCGATATTAAACAGAAAAAAGAAATATTTAAAAAAAAAAAAAAGAAAGGGGGCGTCTAGAGAATATAAGAGTGTAGTTTCAGCTTCGGTATCAAAGATGGTAGTGAGTCAATGTATCAACAACAAACCGCACTTGATGGAGGCTGGTGGTGGACTTGACACTCTTATTAGTTTATTTAGAATTTAGAGATGCCTTTGGGCTTTGCCTAATGTTCTGCCTCTTTGCCATACACCGCTTCACGTGTTGGTTTATTTATTTATTTATGCTTACCTTTCATCTAATTTCAAGGCCATATTAAGTTATTATATATTATACGCATGTCCATGTCCATGTCCAACCAATTTCTTTTGTTATTTTGTGCGTTTATTCTTAATAACTGTTGATATAAGTGTACAATAAAGAAGAGGATAAAAGAGAAAATTGGTAACGAGGATGCGAATTCACCTAGACAGATAAAAAATCAAAAAAATTAAGAAAGTAGAAAAGGAGTAAAGTATCCTTGAGGGTAAGGGAGACTGAGTGTTGTATATAAATGCTTAAGGTTGCTGAGAGTAAAAAATCATTCTTTCATTATTATTCAGGGTATTTACAAAGGAAGATCTCATGCCTAATCTCATCTTGGTGGTGCCACATCATTGACGGTATGGGTGGTGGCTCACTCGTGTGGTTAGCCAGGTGACAGGCCGGTTGTCCTCAAGTGTGGTACTACTTTGACTTTCTCTTGGATAGGATAGTATAAAGTTGTTATGGTTTAGTGGTCCCTAGTCGTCCCCTTTTAATGGCAAGTGCGATTTTGCTAAAAGTTGGTGACCTGATGGCGAATGGAGTGCACGAGTGATTAGTCACTCGGTGACCAGTTGGACAATGTAAGGTTAGAGACCAATCGAGCGTTGTGGAATGAGGAGCCATTCACAAGTCTTTCTCAAATAACTTCTCCGAACGCCACATGTCCAGATAGTGTAAGAGTATAATAATCATAAGAATTAAGAAGTATTATTATATTGTTGATTCTTAAGTGGAATTAAATAAGAAAAACTCCACAAATAGATTAAAATTTTAATGTAGTGGGCTAGGAGATCTATTTATGAAAGTATAAGTTTAAGTCCATCTATCATCGGGTTATAGGAAAGCTCAAATGAACTATATGACATGGGCCTCGTTCTCAATTTGATGAAACCGACTTAGAATTCCACATACTCAAACTTTAATTTTAATTTATTTGGAATATGTTTTGATTTTTGGATAAAATGTGCACAGTAAATTATTAGATTTTTGAAACACATTTGGAAAAAGAAGAAGAAGAGAAAGCTAACATATTATTTAACGAGTTAAGTAGATATTCTTTTCAAAGCATGCTAATTAAATATTTTTACTTAACTTATTCACATTTTTCACAATTGTGAAACAAATAATTTCTTCTTCGGTAATGACCTAAAATTTACGGGCACCGAAAAACGAGTTATAAGGTCTCCGTCTTAGTGAATCGAGTTCGTAAATATTTATTAGGAATATTTGTGAGGCTAGTTGTGTGTTTAATTAGGCTTTAATTAAGCGAATTTAGCTTAATTAAGAGAAATTAGGGAAAAGGGCTAAATTGAATAAGGGGTAAAAGTAGAATTATAGATTAATAAAAAGAAAGAGAGACCAAAATGACATATATACCATTCACCATAAATGAGGAGGCAAATGTTGATAAAAATCTAAAATTTTTATTGTTTAATTATTATTAAATTATAATGTATATAATTATTTTATTATATGGTAATTTATATTAGTTATAAATTAAAAATATTATATTATATGAATAAATCAAAAATTCGCCAAATGGATGGTGATGATATGTAAAATTAAGAAAAAAAAAATGTACATTTGTAATACTTATATTTAATTAGTAAATAGATATTATTATTTAAAGATATTTATTAGATAAATAATTAACTTGTGAGATTTTTGTATAATAAATAAATTGGATAGTCGCAATTCTAATAATGTAATATATATATATATATATATATTACAATTGTACAATATCATCACCATCCATTTGACAAATTTTTGATTTATTCATATAATATAATATTTTTAATTTATAACTAATATAAATTACCATATAATAAAATAATTATATACATTATAATTTAATAATAATTGAACAATAAAAATCTTAGATTTTTATCAACATTTGCCGCCTCATTTATGGTGAATGGTATATTTGCCATTTTGGTCCCTCTTTCTTTTTATTAATCTATAAATCTACTTTTACCCCTTATTCAATTTAGCCTTTTTTCCTAATTTCTCTTAACTAAGCTAAATTCACTTAATTAAAGCCTAATTAGACACACAACTAGCCTCACAAATATTCCTAATAAATATTTACGAACTCGGTTCACTAAGACGGAGGCCGTATAACTCGCTTTTTCGATGCCCGTGAATACATTTCTCCCCACCTTAATAAATTTCATCCTCGAAATTTACCTAAACAGAAATGGGGGTACTGAGATCGTATAGTTTCTTCCTGTTCCCAAGTTGCTTCTTCCACATTATGTGTAATATCCTAAATTAGGGGCTATGCATTTGGTGCATAATTCAGGAGTTAGTAGGCTCAGTGAGTGGTTTGGATGTGTTTTAGGGGTTCTTGAAACTCTAGGATTAAAAGGGAATGCATTGGAAAATTTTTGGATTTTGAGTTAGTAAGGGGAGCAAGGCCAGGGAGGCCTTAAAGGAAAATTTTGGGAGTTCTTGGACATAGAAATCACCTTGGTAAAGTGGCTGGAATGCGCCACTTAGGGCCTTGGAGAATGACGCCAGGAGCAGTGGGGAAGGGCCTTGGTTCGAATCACCTTGGCAGCAAGTAGGGTAATTTTATTTTGCTTTTGGCGTTAAGACAAGGAGGAACTTGGGCTAAGGAGGCTTTGAAAGGAATTGTGGGGAGTTTATGTCACAAAAGAGTTAGCAGCAAAGTGGCTTGGGGCGTTATCTGTAGCTTGCAGCAAAGAGGGCTCAGGTTCGAGCCTTGTTGACAGCAGTAGGCGTGTTTTATTTTGCTTTTGGCGTTAAGACAAGGGGGAGCTAGGGAAGAGGCCTTAAAAGAATAAGTGGTGGAGTGATGGCATAAGAACCCGCCTGGTAAAGTGGCTGCAAGGCGCCACTTAAGGCCTGGGAATGACGCCATAAGCTTGGTGCAGGTCTGGAGTTCGAGTCGTGTGGGAAGCAATATTTTGGTGTTTTATTTTGCATGTGACGTCAAGGCAAGGTGAGAAGAGGTTGGACGGCAATTGGATTTTCAATTGGATGAGGATTTAGCTTGTTTTATTCGGCTAGGATATATGTTAAAGGTTGATTTATTTTAAGTTGGTAGATAATAGATAATTGTTGTTTTATTTATTCAAGTAGGATAACTGTTGATTTAATTATTTTGTGCAAGGTGAAGAAGAGATAAATATGGATTTATTTTATTTATTTTGGTTTAAATAGGTGATAAGAGATAATATAGGAGTTTGATAAGGGATTAATGTTGGATTAATTTATTTTATTTGTTAAGGAGATAATAGAGGAAATTATCAAAGAGTTTGATAATAGCAAGGATATAGTAGCCGAATTCTTTATAATGGGGGGAGTAATCATCGTTGATATCTTTTTCCTTAAATTTCTTTGTGCCGAATTTCTTCCCACTCACACCTCTCATTCTTTTCTTTCGTCCAACACCAAATCTATTTCTATTTCTTTGAAGCTATAACCGAAGCTTAAAGTGCCTATTCTCTTTGTTTTGCCGCAAGTCGCAAAAGCTAAAACCCCTCTATCATTGTTCTTTGTTGCCGAAATCTCCAAGCATAAAACCCTCTTCATTGTTACGTTTTCCTCTTCTCCATTTAAGTGCCGAACCATCATTGTTGTGCTCTTAGCCGAATCTTTAAGGAGGGTGCTGTCGACTACTTACTTTAGGCTCTTCAAAGCAAACGTGTAATAGTGGTAAGTGAATTCTCCTTTGGTAATCAGTTTTAATTCTTCAAGGTAGGCCAATAAGGCATTCGGTCAAGGGCCATCTTTAGAGTTTTCATGTGCTAAGCCGATTCTAATGGTTGCTAAGCAGGGATTTCGACTATTCAAGGGGCAAGTGGTGATTTGGGATTTAGTTTAGTAAGGTAAGGAGGCTTGTGTTATTCGGCCTAAGGCCATATTATTGGTATTAAGTGTGACCGATTTTGGCTATGTGTACTTAGGGCCAAATCGACAGGAATAAGAGGAACTCCGGGATTCAAGTTCAATTTGGTAAGTATACATAGTAAGTTTTGGATTCGATATATTTAGATTATGACACTAAGGATTAACCGTTTGATGCTGATTAAGTGTTGTCGATGGATTCGAGTGCCAGTCAAGGAGGACAAGGGATAGTCCCTATTCCTAAGTTTAAGAGGAGAGCAGTTTCTGCAGTTCGGGATTGGCCACCGGGGTGTGGACCAGCGTCAGAACAAGAAAGTAGGCAGATAGCCGTAGTAGCGTTTAGTGATAGCATCAGTATCGAAAGCATAGTTCTCCAAGTGATCAGGTGTGTAGTTAGCCTACTGTTTTCCGGGTTTATGTTATGTATGTGATATTGTGTATGTGCTATGAATGTGCTAACTAGTGCAGTGGAAATTGTGATGTGGATACCCTCAAGGGGTATGTCAATAATCCGGTAAGTACTCAATCTGATGAAATGTGACTATTGTTATGAATATGTGATAATATGCTAAATAACATGTACATGCATTATCATGGCACTATTTTATGTTGCATGTGCATGGGTGGGATATGATATGAAAGAAGGACAGGGTGTACTTCGAGTACGTGGTTTGATGAATGGCTCTGTGCCTCATCGTGGTTGATATAGGCTATGTGCCATATCGTGGTTGCTGATGGCTTTGTGCTCATCGTGGATGATAGCTTCGGCTACATCGTGGATTGGCGTTGACTGAGGTCGCATTGTGGATTATTTGCGATTAAGTTCGCGTGGATGGCATTTGTTGCCATATTGGAGTAAAAAGGGGAGGGTGATTTAATAATCCCCTAGTGTGTGGTAGGCTGGATACGGGGGTGTGTAGAGGATGGACCCTAGGCTGGGTTGGGCTTCATAATTGCATAATTTTGTATGTGAATAAATGTGGAAATGGGCCAAGCCCAATATGCTATGTGAATTAATGTGAAATGGGCTAAGCCCAGTAAGTGAAGTGGATAAATGTGGTAATGGGCCAAGCCTAGTATGTGGAAACACGTGGTTAAATGTGTTATTATACGAAATGTGGTATGGACATGGGCCAAGCCCAAATCATGGAATTATGTGAACAAATTGAATTCTTATCTGATATGTGATTTGATAATGGGCCAAGCCCAATAAGTGAAATCATGTGATTAAGTGCATTGATATCTGATTTATGGGTTAATATGTGGTTTATATGTGGGTGGAATTCAGTGGCCTAATTGCACACTGAGTCTGTTTGACTCACCCAAATTTTTACCAACATTGCAGGTGATTAGTTGCTCGGACCGGGTTGGAGTGGATACGAGGTGGCCCATGCAGAAGAAGTTTCTTTCCTTATGTTATATAATTTATGTTTTCAGTATTTTAAATATCCATTTGTTGTAATAAGGGCCTTAAAGTATTTGATTATTTGAATTTTGTTATGTTTAAGTTGAACTTATAATTAAGTTAATACTTTGAAAGTTTAATTTTAAAAAGATGTTTATATCCCAAAAGTCATATTAAAGTTTTGAATCCGGTATATTTTTATAACAACTTAATTTTTACTTAGAATGTTTTAAATATACAAAATGTTTTATTAAAGGCGACAAATTTTTAACGGTTTTACTTTTAAGTAAGAATATTTTCAAAAGTTTTTCCGCAGTGGCATTTCAAATTCGGTCGTAGTGAATGGGCCGGGTTTGGGGTGTTACATTATGACTTTTGCATAATACTTTCACTAAAAGAACCTGTTTGTTTCTTAACTCGTTTACTTCACCAATTTATCATCTTCTAATTGCACTGACTTAATCTGATCAACATCACATATTTGATTTATAATTCAGTCAATAACTTTCATTATCATTGATACTAAGCTGAGTAAACATTGTTCACAATTCAATTGCTGCTTTCCTACTTAATGCATCAGCTATAACATTAGTTTTATCAGGGTAATAATCAATAACACAATAATTTTTTTTTCTAGGCTCTACTTTGTTATATTTTTATATTCTCATTTTCATTTCTTTTTTTTCTTTCTCTTTTCGAGGCAAACAATGATTATTCCAGTTATGGATCAGAGTTATTACTCTTAATCCAAACCTCTTAGAAATCTATTGGCCCGGCCGCTGCTAATAGTCTCCTCGAGGTAACTGTTCTTTCCAAAGTTTGCCTCTTTTATTACACAATTTACAACTTTGCATTTTCCTTCTTCTTCTTCTTTTGACACTTTAAATCACTCTTTATTTACTAATTCTTAAAATCATTTTGCTACCTTTTTATGTTCTCTAAAGTACTTACACTATTTTTATTTTATTTATTTATTATTATTCATTTTCTAATCTTCGTAATTAGAAAATTTTACTATTCTATTTCCTTTCTCATATTTCTATTGTCTCTTCCATTTCCAAAAGACTAACCTTATATTTATATATCAAACTTTCATCCAAAAGCTCTAGTGTTTTTTTTTTTTAAATTCTCATTCTATACATGTACAACTATATATATACATATATGCTCATTTTTCTTTTATATACACTAGTCTATAATTTTTACTTTTAACCATTTAAATTCACTTTTGCGTCTTCTTCCATCTCTGATTCTGTATCTTTCCCCGGATAATTCCCTATATTAAGTTCGAAATTCTCCACAAATTCATCTTGTACGATCCAATTTGGAAATTCCTCAGGATCTTCTTTTTCTTCCTTTATAACGGGTATTGAACCTATAACTTCACTTAGTAATTTCCTCACAACTAATTTTTCCATCCATGGCATATTAAAGACATTTTGCTTCCTAGTCAACTTTCGTGAACCTACACTTTGTCTCACTATCTTTCTTACTCCTTCAGAGATTATAAACTTCATGTAATTTATAACTAATTTCCAATAAGTTTGTGGTACCGATGCCTTCCAGAGTTGGTCTAAAATGATTTGATGCTCCCGTTCTATTAATGTTCCTCTAAGGGTCAAATATTGCACTTTATTTTTTCTAATCAGTTCGTAACCCTTCCATATCACTTCCTGCATATTTCGATTTATAGTAATAAGGTGCTGAACTATATCTTCTTCTGGTTTCATTATATAATCTTGTACTTCTCTTATCATCTTATCAACTTTCTTCCTCTGTGCTGAAGTTGTTATCTCATCAAATAATATCAGATTTATTGTCATTTCTTCCAATATCGACGGAAAATAAGTTTTTATCAAATATTAGTATTTATCTATTTCCTTCTTGAGTCATTACTCACTAATTCAAATTCATTTCTTTAATAATAATTCATATTTTCAAGCTTTTCAATGCTTATAATATTGATATCACATCTCATCACATCGATATATCCTATATGGCATGTACTTCTAGACTCGTTCTTTTCCCATAAATCAGAAAACTTAAGCTCTGATACCACTAGATGTAACACCCCTATACCATGTTCGACTCAAGGAACTTGATATAGGAATATTACATTTGGTGTCAAAGTAATTCTTGGCTAATTATTATTATATTTGAACATAAAAACGGATAAATAATAAATTTAAATTTAAATCCATTACTACTACTTGGGACATACTTAATTTTTCCTAAGTACATGCCATTCTATTCAAAATTTTAAAACATACCCTGTTGTTGCTTGAAGATGTGATGAGATGAAAGCTTGCAATCTCAAATTCGACTCTCAAAAATTTCTGTACCTAACCTGCGCACGGAAACAAACAGTATACTGAGTATACACCCAATGGTATTACTATAATTCAAATACTTAACGTAAAAACAATATATATACACATTAAATCTTACCACTATTTTACCTTCAATAAATCATTCATGCATTTAAACTTTAAATTTATTCTAATAATATGTATCTTAAATAGCTTTTCTTTATTTTAATTTATATGTCTCCTTATTATATCAATATCCATTTCATGCATTTCTTCAATAACCATTTCATAAAATCATTATTTCATATATTTCATTTCTATATCCTAACAATAACATATTCTATTCCATATCTAAACCTTACAACATTAGTCTTTCAATAATTATTTAAACCAACATTTTTCAATAAAAATAATTATAATTAATTCATAAGATTATATTCATTAACTCATACACTATTTCATTATTTCCAATTCATTCTATTTTCACTTCTTATTTCGATATCTCAATTTCAATTCACATTTCAATTCATAATTTCACTTTCTCATATTTTTAATAGTACGATCAATCAAACTTATTTAATTTTCTCATTTTAATTATTCACCCTATTAACAAACCCGGACTTTGATGGATACACGGATTCCAACCCAAACACACTAGTACGGCACATTGTGCCTAAAACGGTACATAGCACCTGATCAGTATACGACAAATAAGTGCCTAAAACGACACACAAGATGCCTGATACGACACATAAAGTGCCTGATATACGACACATAAAGTGTCTGATTGGCAAAGCCAATATATCCCATACTCTTCCAAATCCTATGGCATGCCAACTATATCCGACTCAGCCCGACTAGTTAATAGGGTATTCAAATCATTTTTTTTATTTCAAATTCTCTTTCAATTCAATCACAATTCAATTCAAGTTCACCTTTTCACTTTCTAATCAATATACAATTCAATACCAATACATATTTCAGATAATCACATATAATCATACTTTGATTCAATTCAATCCACTTTTCAATCAATACACAATTCACATGTTCACCATATTCATAATTTAGTTCACTTTTATTCAATTCATATTTTCGATTCATTTTCCAATCAAATTCAAATCACTAATCACTTTTCAATTAATATACATTTCAAATAATTACATATTTTCTTCACTCAATTCATTTTGATTCAATTCAAATCACTTTTAATTTCCAATTTGTTCACATTCAATTTCAATAGCCATAAACATTTTTAAATCAATTTCATTCAAATCAATATTATAATTTCAATTACTTTCCTAAATTTATCTACCATGCATTTTAATTAAAATATAACAATTAATAATAATAGATTTGAATTATAGTAATACAAACCCGGATTTGTTCGATTACTCCTCGATAACTTTTCCTTTCCTTTCGGTGCCGATGCCTCGGGTTCTTTGCTAACTACAAAAATAATAATAATAGTAATTTACACTTATTTATTACATCACTAATTTATAATAAATGATTGAATTTCTATTCAATTTATATCCTAATTCCAATTTAATCCTAATTAACTCATTTACTTTTATAATTCAATTCATACTTCATTTCTATTCAATTTCCTTTCATATTTCACTTAACTGTCTAATGTTCATAATAAAATTATAATTTAAAATTTCTTTCAATTTAGTCCTTTAAACACAAAACTTATAGCTTTTTTTACAATTCAATCCCTTACCAAATCTAACTTGAAATTCATTCAATTAAATCCCTTATTCATCTTTTTGTTCAACATGAACTATACTTATAAACCTATGAACTTTCAAAGTACCAACTTAATTTCATCAAAACCTTGTTCTAAAGCTTCTAAAACATCAAAATTAAGTAAAAATGACTTAATTGACTTACCTATTAAAGCTTTAAACCTTCAAACCCTAGTTTTCCCCTTTTTCTTTTCTTTCCCCTTTCTTTCTTCTTGTTTTCGAATGGCTTCTGCTATTCTTTCTTTTGCTTTCTTTCTTTATTTCCTTTCTTTTATATCTTATATATATATTAGTTAATAATGATAATAATGATAATAATAAGTATAATAAATATCTTTTAATAACACATATTTACATTACATTTGTCACCACTTAATTTGTTTATCATACACAAAAATCTCATAATATAATTATTTAATTAATAACTATCTTTTACTTAATTTTCAAGTAAATAAATAAATAAATACAAATGTATATATTTACATTATTACAATTGTCACTATCCAATTTGTTTATTATACAAAAATCTCACAATTTAATTATTTATCTAATAAATATCTTTTAAATAATAAATATCTATTTACTAATTAAATATAAGTATTACAAATGTACATTTTTTTTACTTAATTTTACAATATCATCACCATCCATTTGACAAATTTTTTATTTATTCATATAATATAATATTTTTAATTTATAACTAATATAAATTACCATATAATAAAATAATATATACATTATAATTTAATAATAATTAAACAATAAAAATCTTAGATTTTTATCAACATTTGCCGCCTCATTTACGGTGAATGGTATATTTGCCATTTTGGTCCCTCTTTCTTTTTATTAATCTATAATTCTACTTTTACCCCTTATTCAATTTAGCCTTTTTTCCTAATTTCTCTTAATTAAGCTAAATTCACTTAATTAAAGCCTAATTAAACACACAACTAGCCTCACAAATATTCCTAATAAATATTTACGAACTCGGTTCACTAAGACGGAGGCCTTATAACTCACTTTTCCGGTGCTCGTGAATTTTGGGTTATTACATTTGGGTTATTACATACGAAGCGTTATCGTACAAGTTAGAACATTTTATAACAATTTACGTTCAATAATCAATTCAATTCTATAATTACAAGTAATATTCAATATGAAAGAGATCATTCAGTTGCGGGTTTTAAATCAAGCTTTCGAAGCTTTAGAAATAAGTTACGAATATTTAGGGACAAATTGAAACAAATTAGAACTTTCAGGAAAAATTCAAAAATTTTAAAGTTAGGGGTCACACGGCCATGTGTCCAGGCCGTGTGATAGAGCCCAGCTCGTGTGGCTCCAAACCTAGCTGTGTGGCTATCCTACACGCCCGTGTGTGACCTCACACACCCGTGTGCACAGACTATGTAACTCTTTGATTTGGATCACACAGCCGTATCGTAGACCGTGTGCTAGCCCATGTAACATTCGAAATACCCTCACATGATCATGTTGCAGGCCACGTGTCTGCCCCTGTGAAAACTGTACCTATACTATTTTTAAACACGCTTTAGGCACACGCTCGTATGGGTTGCCCGTATGCATCACACAGCCGTGTGACAGCCAATGCCCCAAGTCGTTTATGCCCCAAAATGACTAAATTCATACTCATTTTTCACCCAATTGCATAGGTACCTAAACCAATACATAACATGTGATCACAAGGCTTCAAACACATTCAAGAATATCCAGAACATGCTAATTCAATCCATTTAAGACCTAACCAATGGGCCAATAATGACACCACATCCCAAACACCCAACATTCACTACTTTAGTTTCATCACACAAGTTTTAACATACTCAAATTCAACTTACCTTCAATTCACTTATACCATACCTAATTCAATCCACACTTACCATTTTCATGATTGTTAACTTATACTTTAACATGGAACTAAACATACATACTACATTTAATCTATCATACCACAACATCAAAATGCACCATCAACCACAATACATGTACTTACGAAACATTACAGAACACAATTTTCTTATTACATACCATAGAAGCCAAATGATGGAGCTCGAAACTAACTAATATTTCGACAAAGGCAAGCGCACCTATCGAACAGTAGTATAGTTGTGGTGAGTTCGAAATATCGTATCCTCAAGGACTAAAATTACTAGTAATAACTATCTTTTTTTATTATCTAGCCTAATAATTAAGGGTGATTTCTTTTAAACTAAAACTTAATTAAAAATACGACAGAGAAAGAATTAAGAAAATACTTTAAGACAACTTTATGAGATAGGCAATACCTAAGGAAGAATCCACCTAGAATTCACTTATTACTTTTGATTCATACGATTTATTCACTTGACTTAATCCATAGAAATCCCTAATTTATGTTAATATCTCTTTCAAGACTAAAAACAACTGACTCTAGGTTGATTAATTGAAATCTCTTTCTAATTAAAAACCCTATTGCCGCATTAACTTGATCTATGGATCCCCTTATTAGATTTGACTCTAATCCGGCAGATTTATGTTGCCCTATTTCTAGGGTTGCAATCAACTCTGCTTAATTATGTTGATCTACTTTTAAACAGGGACTTTTGCTCCATTGAATAAGCACATTCGACTTGAATCAATAACCTGAATTATCAAAACAAGAATAAGAACTCACAGTTAAGAATAAGAACAAGTATTTATCTTATAAATCAAATAATAATAAGATCCGTCTTAGGTTTCATCCCCTCAGATATTTGAGGGATTTAGTTCATACTAATAAAGGGATACATCTTAAAATAGGAAAACCAACAAAACATAAGAAAACCCAAAAACTTCAAGAGAAATTGATGGAAGATCTTCAGTCTTGATGGAGATCCTTCTCCTAAGCTGCTCCCGACGGCTGTCTGTGAGTAATTTCTGCCTTCTACTCGGTGTCTACTCGATGTCCTCTTTAGGTTGCCCCCTAGGGTGTTTATATAGGTTTTTGGAACGCCTTTCTTCGCTCACAAGTAACCCTTTCTAAATAGAATTAAACTCGAGTCTGGCAGGGACACGCCCGTGGTCGATAGTTCAGGCCGTGTTCGGTTCTGCTTAGCACACACGGCCGTGTGGGTTTGCCAGTGTGCGGTGGTCCAGGCCGTGTAGGCCCATTTTGTCCCTTTTTGGCTCGTTTCTCGTTCTTTTCAACTCTCTAAGCTATCCTGAGTGTAAAACATGAAATTAAAGGATTATGAGCATCGAATTCATCAAATCTAATAAAAATTCATCCAAAAGTAAGCCAAGCATGGGGTTAAAATATGTGTAAATTATGGTTTATCACCAAATCAAATTCGTAATCTACCAGAGAACCTCAGATAGTGTGATCATTCGAGTTGACCCAATCACCCAATTATCCATAAAATGTTATCTACAAGAAGCACAACAAAACACAAATAAGCTTTTATAAAGCTTAGTAAGTTTGTCAAT
The DNA here is from genome assembly GCA_005393395.2 of Gossypium australe. Lineage (NCBI taxonomy): Eukaryota > Viridiplantae > Streptophyta > Magnoliopsida > Malvales > Malvaceae > Gossypium > Gossypium australe. The sequence goes on along the minus strand of CM016625.1, from coordinate 25,411,926 downwards.
TAAACGAATGAGCTTATTGAATTAAACATAATAATTCAAATAAAAAGATTAATGAACAGAGTTCTTATCACGAGAGTATTAAAAGAATTCCTGTCAATCACAGCTCACAATAGGTGAGTAATGCTCAATACAATTGTACAAATTAGTTTCCACATTTCAATAACATTCAGAGATCAATAAAACATAGCTTGATGAATAATAAATAGATACGAGTACACGATTAACCATTCAGCACACCAGAAGCTCGTATGAGCCAACCAACCAACACACCAAATGCTTGTATGAGCCAAACTAGCCAACACACTAGATAACAGTGTAATATAACACGATATTCTGCAACAAATGTAGGACCTCGGTTTATCCAACGAACAGAGAAAATACAAAAATTATCTCCACTTCTCAGATCAACCCCATACTGCGCGCCAATAACCTATCGGCATGCCAACCGTACTTTATCCTATGTTTATCGATTCAGACTATTCCAATACAAATAAATACATGAATAATTCACTATCTCATAATTCCATATACAACCATTAGTTCATCAACCAAACATTCATCGGCTCGGAATATCTCGTTAATGTTTAATGATATAACGATCCATTACTTCATTACTCACATACATAACATCATTATAATGTTCAATCCAAAACAATTTAATTCATTCAATATACATTTAAATGCATTATAATTAAACCAAACAAACTTACAGGACTGATTTGCAGTAACGGTCTAGAATAGCTCAATCAGTGATCGACGCTAAGTCAATTCATTATTTCCATTTTCAATTACACACATCAATATAATCCAAAATTATGCAATTAGGTTCATTTAATGCATTTTAAAATGTACTAAAATTAAATCATATGAACTTACCAGACTAAATTGCAACAACGACAGAGTACAGGGGCTATTTGGTAATTCTCTTATCCTCGATTTTCCACTCGTTCTTGATCTAAAATAATAATTCCATTCAATTCACTAATTCTAATAGAAAAATTAATTCATTTTAAGCAATTAAGTCCTTTTTAACATTTTTACAAAATTGCCCCAAACATTTTACTTTTATACAATTTAGTCCCTAAACCTAAAGCATACAATTTAACCATTTTTATTCTAATCTCATTTCAGCCGAATTATTTGCTATTTCTCTACAACCCATACATGCTTTTATTTCACATCAAGTCCTTGTACTTTTATCACTTTAACATTTTAGTCCTTAAACATTAAAATTAACAAAACTACTTTATAAAATAGTCCTATTTAACAATCAAGCTTAATAATCCATCATAAAACTTCAAGAATGACTCAAATTCATCAATGGAATAATCCAAAGCATTTGACGGTTTTACAAATTAGTCCCCAGGTTAGCTAGATTAAGCTAATACAAACTCAAAAACATCAAAATCACTAAAAACATGCAAGGTTTGCTTACCAAATCAAAGGGTCTAAGCTTGGCCGAATGTTTTCCTAGCTTCAACCATGGTGTTTCGGGTTTTTAGGAAGAAGAAAAAAGAAAATCACTTTTAATTTGGCTTTATTTTAGTTATAAATTATTTATTTACCTAATTACAATTATATCCCTTTTAATTTACATTCAAATCTTTAACATTTTTAAGTCTAAGACCGTCCACTACTATAAAAATGGTATAAATACTATTTAAGGAGGGTTTAATTGTACAATTGGTCCTTCAATTAACTTAAATTTCAACTAAATAAACTTAATTACAATTTAATCCTAAACTAATTAGGACTAAAAGAGAAAATAGCCCAAAAGCTAGTGGATTAATCATATCCACCACCACTTGGGCTTTTTGACCATGATCTAATTACCATTTTGATCCTTCTTGTATTTTAAATCTATAGCGATCAACTTTCACCTCTTTCACAATTTGGTCCTTTTCCCTAAATTAAGCAATAATCATCAAAATTACCGGACCAAACTTCAATTCACCTATAATACGACTCTATAAATATTTGATAAAAATATTTACAACTTTAAAATACAGAAATGAGGTCCTCTTACCTTATTTTCAATAACCACTTGACTTTTGAACCAAATCATTTATACTAACTTTTAATTCAATTGTTTAAAATCATCAAATCAAAATTGAATATAAAATTATTATTGACTTGCATAATTAAATATTAATATACGAACTTACTCGTCGAATTTGTGATCCCAAAATCACTATTTCTGATATCACTAAAACATGAGCTGTACAAATTGAATGTGTAGGACCAAAAGATGATTTAAGTTGAGATGGTGTATATGAAAAGGGAAAATGGTTAGACTAATCAAAGGCAATAGGAACATGCAAAATTGCTACAAAAGAAGGATTAGATGGTGGAATAAGTGGCATGGGGCAAGGAAACTAAATGGTGTTAGGTGGAGCTAAAAATTTGCTAAAGGGAATGTAAGTGCTAGATGAATAAGGGACATAGGTGCAAGTGTTTGCATTTATTGTATGAAATGGTTTTAAAATTGACTAGGAGGTATGGTAGATAATCCAACAAAAAAGGTTAAACTGTTAAAAGCACTTTAACATAAAGTGGCTAAGTTTGTCACATAATTGACACTAAGGCCAAGTATAATATTAAACCCCCTATTACCTTTTCCTCGAACATAATGTGTTAAGCTCGATTATCACCAAGAGAGGGTGAATTGATTTTTAATTTCTATGTGCTTTTTTCTAAAGTGGATGAGATTTTTGGTCAACCATATTGCACTAGTGTTATCACATTTGATTGGAATGTGATCCATGTCAATTTCATAATCTACTAATTGTTGCTTCAACCAAAGAATTTGGGCACAACAACTACCAACGGCAACATATTCTGCCTCGATGGTGGATAAAGCAATAATATTTTGTTTCTTGGAGAACAAAAAAACAAGTATATTCCATAAGAATTTACATGTCCTGGAAGTGTTTTTTCTATCTAACTTGCATCCTCCAAAATCTTCATCGGAGTAAGCATGCAAACTAAAAGATGAACCATTTTGTTACCAAAGTATTAAGTTTGGAGTGCCCTTAAGGTGCCTAAATATTCTCGTAATGGCTTGTAAATATGACCCTTAGGAGATGATTGACATCTAGAGCACATGTAACATCCTGAATTTTTGGGCATATGCGTTTAGTGTGTGGATATGTTTAATGTGTTAATTTAACTGTTAGGGGTCCAAATTGGGCTCAGGATATGGACAAGGCATTGGTGAAATTCTTGCTTGGGCACTATAATGTTTAAAAGGTGGTATCTGAGTTTAAAATATCAAAATGGGCTTGTGGCCCAGTGGTTAGTGGCGCCACTTAGGGAGCAAGGATAGTGACGCCACACAAGGGAGTAAGGGGCCCAAATTTAAGTTTCATGGAGCCCAATTCTTTTAATTTAAGTTAGGTAAATTTCGGCATTAGGGTTAGGTGGAGTGGACGGCAACAAGGCTCAAAAATAGGAGGATTTATATGATTAGGATAATGTAGATATTATAGTTGATAATATGGAAGATAAAAGGAGAATAGATAGGAGCTATCTGCAAGGCTAAGTGTTGGCCGAAATTCCATCACCTAGAGGAGTGAAGAAATCGGTTTCTTTATGGCAAAGGGGTGCCGAATTTTCCCTTTCTATTTGCTTAATTTTTAGTTATCAGGAAGGGCAATTTCGGTTTTTGATAGGTAAGTGCCGAAATTTCTATAAATAGGGGGGATAGCTCATCAATTCCGGCATTTGAACCCTACTCTTTTCTTCATTCTTTGTGCCGAAATTCTCAGCCTTCCTCTGCAATTTCTTTTCTTTTGATTTCTTCAAAAGCCGAAACCTCCCAATCTTCTCAAAATCTTTTCTTTAAAAAGCCGAAACCCTGAACTTTCTTCTCATCTCCATAGCCGAATACTCCCTATTCTTGTTGCCGATTCCTTCAACTAAAAGCCGAAACTACTTGGATTTCTTCTTATTATCTTCTCTTCTTAATCTTTTCAAAAGCCGAAAACTCCTAGGAGTTGCCGAATCTTTCTGCAAGGGGTAGCCGAAACTTTCTGTAGAGGTAAGTCTTGATTTGTGTGATTTCAATCTTTTTCTGGCTTTTTGAAGACCATAGCCGAATGGCTAAATGGTTGATTAATCTTGTGTTTTCTGTCATGGGCGGCATTCCGGGATTTGAAGGAGATCATATCGCTTAGGTTTCTAAATCGGTAGCAATCGAATCATCCTATTTCCGGGATTTAATCGATCTAGGCAAGGAGATTTGTTTATTTAAACATGTAAGTTTGGGTAAATAATAATCCTTGGCCGAATGTAGGGGAAGCTTTATCTTCGTGTTCTTCTGGCTTTTGAGCAAAGTTGTAGATAAAGGGCAGTAGATCTGATTAGTGAGGATATCGACATAGAGAGTAGTACTACGTGTTATCAGGTGTGTAACTTCTCACACCATTTAGATTGTCTGTTAGTATGTGTATATAAATCTGTTTATATTCTGTTAAATGCCGAAATACCGGCATGGCTTTTGAAAACCCGAGGAGGGTAAAGGCGAATCACCAGGTTAGTGATCTCTGTCATTCCAGTGAATGGTTCTGTTGATATGATATGTTATATATATGTATGTCGATTTCTATGTATGCATGGGGTTGGGTGATTGATGAAAGGGGAAGTGCTCTGTTGTAGTGGCTTTTGCCATGATCTGTTGTAGTGGCTATTGCCATGATCTGACGATGAGCAGCTAACTGCAGCATGACTGCCATCGATGGTGTGTAGTGGTATGGGTTGATTGTAGAAATCCCCAATGGTGTGATTGGCAGGTAAGGGTGGTGTGTAGCGGATAGAAACCTAGGATTGGGTTGGGCTTTGCATAATTCCTAGTATATTATATTTTGTTATCTGTTCTGTGGGGCTAAGGCCCAGTCTGATGGTGCACGAGGGTTGCACACTGAGTCCTGTGACTCACCCTATTATTTAACATTTTTCAAGAGACACCTAGAGCATCGGACCGGGCTGGAGAGGAGCGCAAGGTGGCCATGCATGAGATTATTTTGGATACTGCAAAAGACATTATTTTACTTATTTATATTTAATATTTTGGGTTATATTTTATTGTAATAAGGCCATGGGCCATTAGCTTTATATTTTCGGTTTTTGGGCTTACTTTCAGACACTTAAATTATACGTAGAATTGGAATTAAGGCTTGTACTAAAATAAAAAAAAAGCAAAGGCAGAATTTCGGTTTTCATTCATTAAAGCATTTAATTTTTTAAAATTTATCTCTTTTATAAATTACCAAAATATTAAGTTTTTCGGTATAAATGTTTAAACTCAACAAATGTTTTCCAAAAATGCGACATGTTTTACTAAATCTTCCTAGTAACATGCCAGATCCGGTCGTGGTGTTTAGGCCGGGTTTGGGGTGTACAGCACAAGTATACATTAAATATTATATACAGTCTACTTGCGGTAAGATAGAGTAATGATCCTACCATAGACCTATAAAGTTTAGTATATATACATTTACCTCATTCACCTTTGTCAAGCTTTGTTGAGGTGCTCATTGGTGTTAATTGAGGTTTTAAGTCCTCCATTTTGAACTTTTGAGCATTTCCTTGATGCACTTAGCTTGGTTGATAAAGATGTCATTTTTAGTTTGCTTAATCTGGAGCCCCAAGAAGAAATTGAGCTCACCCATCATGCTTATCTCAAGCTCACCTTGCATAATCCTAGAAATATCTTGACAAAATGATTCATTAGTAGCATCGAATACAATATCATCAACATAAATTTTTACTACTAGAATATCTTTGCTTTTAGATTTTATAAATAAGGTGGTGCTAACTTTTCCTTTATTAAAACCCTTTTCAATCAAAGTTTTAGAAAGCTTTTAATACCAAGCTCTAGGAGCTTATTTTGAACCTCCTCATTTATAAAACCATTTAGAAATGCACTCTTGACATACGTTTGAAAAAGTTTAAAATTGGGAAAGCATGCAAAAGCTAACAACATTCTAATTGCTTCTAACCTAGCTACTGGTGTATAAGTTTCATCATAGTTTATTCATTTCTCTTGGCTATATCTTGGACCAAGTAGCCTAGCCTTAGTTCCAAAAATATTTCCATTTTCATCATGTAACACCCCAAACCCGGCCTAGAAGTTAAGCCCGAATCTGGCGTGTCACATAGAAGTTTTTTTTTTTTTTACCATCTTTGAGATTGTTAAAAACTTGTTGAGAATTACAACCTCTTTGTTAAAACCCAAAACACTTAAGCAATTGTTGAAAACGTAATTATCTTTAAAGACCTTTTTGGTTGTGAAAACATATTTGAAATAAACAATTTAATAAAATGAGACATTTGGGAATAATGTTGCAGAAACATTTTGAAAGAAAATCTGAGGCCTTATTACAACATTTAACCCAAAATAGTAGAGTAATAAAATAAACAAGAAAAAAGTCTGAAGTCTAAATAAACCATTTCTGAAGTATGGTCTCCATCGAGTCATCCAAGGCCCAAGTCCACGTCACTGAGCATTACCTGAAAAGGTTAAGAGAAAGGGGGGTGAGTTACAAGAACTCTGTGTGTAATCCCCTTACCATCGTCCATTGGGTCGGAACACACATAGCAATATTTTGGGCCTAAGCCCATTTACAATTATAACATAATAATATGTATATAATATGCATATGATATGCAAATCCCAAACCAAACCTAATTTCCATCCGCTACACACCACCCGTACCAACCAGCACACCTGTGGGGATCAAGTCAACCCACCCCGCCAACACACCAATCGCAGGCATAAAGCCATTTAAAATGTTTGTGGCAGAGCCACCGAACTAGATAGTGACAGAGTCACCGGACTAGATTGTGGCAGAGCCACCGAACTAGATTGTGACAGAGTCACCGAACTAGAGGCATTAAGCCATTTAAAATATTTGTGGCAGAGCCACCGAACTAGATTTTGGTAACAGGCCATTTAAAATATTTTGGCAACAGGCCATTTAAAATATTTGTGGCAAAGCCACCGAACTAGATTTTTGGCAACAGGCCATTTAAAATATTTTGGCAACAGACCATTTAAAATATTTGTGGCAGAGCCACCGAACTAGATTTTTGGCAACAGGCCATTTAAAATATTTGTGGCAGAGCCACTGAACTAGATTTTTGGCAACAGGCCATTTAAAATATTTGTGGTAGAGCCACCGAACTAGATTTTTGGCAACAGCCATTTAAAATATTTGTGGCAGAGCCACCGAACTAGATTTTTGGCAATAGGCCATTTAAAATATTTGTGGCAACAGGCCATTTAAAATATTTTGGCAACAGGCCATTTAAAATATTTGTGGTAGAGCCACCGAACTAGATTTTTGGCAACAGGCCATTTAAAATATTTTTTTTGCAACAGGCCATTTAAAATATTTGTGGCAGAGCCACCGAACTAGATTTTGGCAACAGGCCATTTAAAATATTTTGGCAACAGACCATTTAAAATATTTGTGGCAGAGCCACCGAACTAGATTTTGGCAACAGGCCTTTCTTCTCTTCGTCATTTATCCCAACCCATGCAGTCATGTATGCATATACAAAGCATAATAATATTTATAGAATAATTTCAACATAAGGCCCATACCCATTAAGCAATCTAGCAAATTTGGCCCATTAATCGATCTAGTAAATTTGGCCATTAAACGATCTAGCAAATCTGGCCCATTAAACGATCTAGCAAATTTGGCCCATTAAATGATCTAGAAAATTTGGCCCATTAATCGATCTAGAAAATTTGGCCCATTAAACGATCTAGCAAATTTTACATTTGGCCCATATAACAAATATCACATTTGGCCCATATAGCAAATATAACATTTGGCCCATATAACAAATATCACATTTGGCCCATATAGCAAAAATAACATTTTGGCCCATAAAGGGTATTTTCGTAGTTTGGTCCATAGGGACATTTCGTAATTTGACCCGTTAGGGGCATTTTCGTAACTCGGCCCGTAAGGGCATTTTCATAATTCAGTAATCGTACCCACTAAGGGTAATTCGGTAATTTACTCTCTAAGGGTAATTCAGAAATTTTACCCACCAAGGGTAATTCAGTAATTTTCGCAACCCAAAGGTATTTCAGTAATTTACCCTCTAAGGGTATTTTGGTAATTTTGCAACTGAGGGGTATTTCAGAAATTTACCCTCTACGGGTATTTCAATAATTTCGAAACCCAAAGGTATTTCGGTAACTTACCCTCCAAGGGTATTTCGGTAATTTCGTAACCCAGGGGTATTTCGGTAATTTACCCTTCACGGTATCTGGATAATTTCGCAACCCAAAGGTATTTCGGTAACTTACCCTCCAAGGGTATTTCGGTAATTTCACAACCCAGGGGTATTTCGGTAATTTACCCTCCAAGGGCATTTTGGTAATTTTTACAAGCCAAGGGTATTTAAGTAATTTACCCTCCAAGGGTAATTCGGTAATTTACCCTCCAAGGGTAATTCGGTAGTTTTACCCACCAAGGGTAATTCGATAATTTCATATTTAACGGTGTTTCAAAAGATTCACTATCGCCTCGAGTGATACAGAACTCTATTTGGGTCTCTACGGAACTATTGGGTTAAAATACATTTTAGGCCCAAACGGAGTAATTTTGCAACTAAAACTTAACTAGTAATTTGGGGCATACAAATTTAAAATTGTCCATCTGCGTCATACTGATTGAATTGATTATAACTCAAGTTAGGAAACTCGAAATTTAGATCCGTAAAATTTCCTTGAAACTAGACTCATATCTTCTTACTGTAATTTTTCCAGAATTTTTGGCCTAGCCATTTAGTACAGTTTATTCCTTAAAGTTTCCCTTGTTTCACTGTCCAATGATTCTGACCTCTCTTACCTTAATTTCAAATATCTCACTGTACGGTTTTCATATACTGTTCCAACTTGTTCTCTTGAAAATAGACTCACTAAGGAATCCATACATATAAATTATAACCCATAATTCATTTTATACAATTTTATATGATTTTTCCAAAACAGATCAGTGAACCCCGAAGTTAATCAGAACCAGTCTCACTAAAATCAAGATATCTCAGAATATAAAATTCCCTTTCCTTCTCCGTTTCTTCCATATTAAAATAGACACAGTAAGATTTAATTTGATATCTTATTCACTTTGTAATTCCTTTTCTCCTATTTTTAGTGATTTTTCAAAAACACATCACTGCTTCTAACTGAAACTGTTTTATTACGAAATACGATTACCACTACGATCATACGCACACCCGAGTGATTACGGATGCCGGTTTTTAGTTTTCTTCAGTATTTCCACCGATTAACAGCATATTCATACAAACTTTCAGAGAAGTGTGAGATTACACACCATTTCAGATATGTATATGGAAGGGTATGAGATTACACACCTTATTCGAAATCCGTAACGCGATGCTCTCCGCGACACCAAAAATCCGAGTCACCTATTACGAGGGATAGGTTTTCGATTGAACCTTTGATAAAGTACTTCGAGACCTTGCAACCAGCATAAAATCTCTCATGTCAAGTCCCTAGACTCTCAACCATGTTACAAATTAGTCCCCTCATTAGCTAGCTTAAGCTTTGAGGACTCCAAAAATACAAAAATTATCAACTAAAGCCATCAAAATCACTTACTTGAAGAGAAAATGAGTTGCTGAAATTTTCAAGCTTTCAAAGCCCTCCCATGGCTGATAATTTTGGTTGGTGAAGGAGAATAAAAGAAAAGATGATAACTTTTGCTTATATCATCTTATTTTATTCATTTTACCTACCAATACCACCAATTTTGACCAAAATAAATGCCCTTGTCCCTATATTTTTTTTATGGCCAGCCTACTCATTTAGACAAGGCCAAATTGTATATTTGGGACCTCCAATTTCTAATCCATAGCTATTTGGCACTTCTAGCAAATAAAATTAAACTTTAGCACTTTATGCGATTTAGTCCTTTTTTCGAAATTAAGCCCTCAATCGCTAAAATTGAGACACCAAAAATTTCATGCATGTTTATAAACATGTTATAACACATAGAATAACATAAAAATAATTTTCTCTATTCTCGGTTTAGTGATTTCGAGATCACTGTTCCGACTATCCCCTAAATCGGGCTATTACACCCTCCATGCAATTTTTTTTCTCACCTACCCCCTTCTTTTCAAATCTCATCATTATATTTTTTTTTTCTTTTTCAACAAATCACTCTCCATCATTCCTTTTTCCACAAATCATTCTCCATCATTCCTTTTTCTCCCATTTCTTTTTTTATTTTTTTCTTTTATTTCTTTTCTTTAATAATGTCATGGTTGACACTTGGAAGAGTACACAAAAATAAATCCAAAATTTTGCAAAAGATGGGATTTGAACCCCTTCCCTCCATGCTCTCCACTTGATGCCACAACCTCTTTACCAATAGTTCATTTATGATAACAATTTACTCACTTATTTCCATAAGTTTTGATGCCTCTTACTATTTCTCCTTAATAGGCTTAAACAGTAACTTTCATTAAGGCCCAACTTGAACCCGAAACTTCATAGAACCCCGTAACTTTCTAAAATCATCTTCTTAATAAGTCCAACTTGAAATAATGTCATTCTCTTATTCTCAAAAATTTTAAACACTCCTACTCCCAAGGCCCATTGGGCTCAATCCTACTAGGCCCAATTTCGGGATGTTACACATCAAGTATGTTTCTAAATACCCATTTTGTTCCTATAGTTTGGTGATGACCAGGTCTTTCAACTAGGGTCCATACTTGATTTCTTTCAAATTTATTTAGTTCTTCTTGCATAGCCATTATCCAAAAATCATCATCAATATTTTTAGGTTCTATGCAAGAAAGGAAAGCAACATAATTACAATTATTCCTTATTGAAAATCTTGTAATTACCCCTTTAGATGGATCATCAATAACGTGACCATCTTTAACATGTGACAACTCTCTTGGGTGGTTAGTTTCCTTTTCAACTTGAGTTGGTTCTTGTAGATAATCAATTTTGAGTTCTTGAACCATCTCATCTAGTGCTTGTTCTTTAAGTGATGCTTTGTTAGGACTTGATTGATAAATCTCTACCTCATCAAGATTAATAGAATCTTTTCTTAAAAGAGAGTTAGATTCAAAAAAATTCACATGTATAAACTCTTCTACTATTAGGGTTCTCTTGTTAAAAACTTTATAAGCTTTAGAATTAGTGGAATATCCAAGAAAAATGTCTTCATCACTTTTGTCATCAAATTTTTATAAATTATCTTTTCCATTATTTAAAAAGAAACATTCGTAACCAAAAGGATGAAAATAACTAATGTTATACTTTCTTTGTGACGACCCGAATTTCAGTGGTGTCGGAAAATGAGGTATCAGAACCCCATTTCTGTATACCAAGTCTGTAAATATAAAATAAAAATATTTGAGGAGTTATTATGAAAATGTATTAAAGTTTGTTAAGAAATTAAGCTAAAACGTAGTTAATTAAAACTCAGGGACTGAATTGTAAAATTTTAATTGTTATTGAGTTTTAATTAAAAAGGACTTGGGGACCTAGAGGGAAATTATCTAATGGACCAAAATGGTAAATAGACCATCAATAAATAGTAACTAGTGAATGGTAATGATGATATTCATTTGGTTTTGATTAAAAGATAAAATTATATAATAAAACATAATTAATTTGATTAATAAAAGGTTAATTATATATAAAACATTAGAGGAAGGAAAGATGATAACATCTTCTTCCACCATCTAAGTTGGAAAAAAAAAGCTATGGGGTTGCATATATGTACTATGATGTGAATGTATATAAAAGATTATGCAATCCATTTAGAACCGAGCCTTCGGGGCCGAGTTGAATACGAATGAGCCAATAAATTCTTGTAAGAGGTTTGAATGGTAATTTAAATGGTTAAGTGGTTTGGTTTGAATGGTCAGGTTGAGGGCGTTGTAGGTTGCTAGGTCCTATTCATGATCTATGAATATAATTATTATTGCCAACATAATTGGAAGTCTAATGGGTTACACACGATAATGGAATTTGGAACTTAAAATGAGAAAATACTAAATTGAATAGTTCAACAAAGTCCAAGGGCCAAAGTATTATTAATCAAAATTTGATTAAAAACCTAGCCTATGTATTCTAACTTAGCCACGCATCTCTAGTAGTTGTTTTTTCTTTTGGTCTCTCATTTTCTCATGGAAAAACAAAAAGATAACAGAATAAATTTTTTTTTTGAATTTTTGCTTCTAATTTTCTTTTTAGTATTGAGATTAAGACCGAAAGAGGTGTGGATATGCATGATCAAATAGCTAGCACTATCTTTTCAAAGTGAATCTCAATCTTAGAAGGTTTTCTAAATTCCTAATGAGATCACCGTTAGAGGCCGCACATTTGGGCAACTGTTGGTTTTTGAAAATCGAGCCTGGTGTTCATACGAAACCGGAGTAATAATTGAATGAGAATGGTGACCACACTCATTCAAGGTATTAATTCTTCTACTATATTTTTTTTGCATAAAGACGTGATAAAATTGTTCAAACTGATCCTTGGTGGAATCTGATGCATTGTATGTTTTCATTTTATGTTGTGTTTACTTTTATGGTTGTTTAAATATTATTTTTTAGCTACAATCGGATTCCAAAACTAAAATCAAATTTTTGACACAAACGAAAAATGGGCTGTACAATTTATGTCCTATCACGCCCCGATTTAGCAACCTTACTTTGGTATCTAAAAAAACTAGATCACTCACATTTAAGTAGAGAACTTGGGTTGTAAAATCAAACAACAAACTTATTTTACACTCTCAATGCACTCTTAAATAAAAGTTCCTCAATGAACATTTAAGTGCTATAAACTTTAGTTAATTCTAACTTACAAAAGCCTCTAATATATAAGAGTATAAGACTTGCTAAGATAAAGGTCAATTACAATCAAGATACCATAAAAATAGCCTCATAAAGTCTAAAATAAATCAAATATTTACAAGATAAATTTTCAATGAAGCTCTGATCTAATCTTGTTATTTGAAAGGATTCTATTTCTTGATCCGATTAGATCCAATCTTCAAAGGCTTGTTGCTTTACAAGATGAATATTCAAATATGAGCACGCACTCGTCCACAAAATATTTAAGCCATTGCTCAACTGATTTGGTTGAAAAGATTTCCAACTTTAACTAATGCGAGTTATGCACCAGCCACTTAAAAAAATTCTTTAATAATAACTTTTATATTTAGAGTATAAATCCATCTTCACAAAGTAACCTTTAATCCATCTTGAACTTTCCAAATCTCACCAAATTATCAGTTATTCAGGATATAAAATATCATAAAGTTAACCCATATCTTATTGGATTGCATATTTCAGTATATAAGGGAAGTAGATCACATAAGAATCTTTGAAAAATAATCTTGCTTGATCTAATCTCTTCTCCAAAACTAAACACGAGATTAGTTGTACAAAATTCAAAAAAGATGCAAGTAAATACTCAACATATTTCGGTTAAACATGCCAATAAATAAGGCAAGTTATGTGTCTAGCACAATGATAGCTAGAGTGGTCACTTCTATTGGCACATAGAAAGCTACTTTAAAAACTTGCCTCAACACACACGTTCTTGTCATTTTTTTCTCATCTTATAAATGTAATTCTCGTGTTCATTATCAGTAAAGAAAGCTAAACTCATATATTTGATCCAATGTCTTAGAGTTACTTTTCCTTTACTTTCTCTTACAAATTTAGCTAAGAAAATTTTCTTGCAACAGAATTTTAGTTTGACACCAAGATTATGAAGATAAAACCCAATGTGAATGGTAGAATGAGTGAAAGCTCAAAGAACACATCATCGTCCACAATCATAGAGGTAGAAATCGAATGGGAAATGAGAACTAGTGGGATACTAGTGCACAAAAGAACAAAGCGAGATGAGGTTCATGCCCTTGATATTTGCTTATGATTTATTTAAGAGGTATCACATTGTAAGATCTTAGTCAACTCTTGAGTGACTTTTGGTAACATATGCATTACCTAGTCTACTTAATTACCTTCATTATGTTGGAAAAATCCATTTAGAAAAACAATTTACGGTTACAAAAAAATTTTTAAATTTTCAAAACTAAGCCCATTTGTAATATTTATAGCAATAAACTTTTTACCAAAAAGTACATTTGCTTTGTGCGAGATTCGAGTCAATCCCGACTTTCAACCAAATGACCTTTTTCGCTATCCTCGTACTCCAAATTGTGTCGAGTGTGGGATCGAGCAACACGGACCATCCTCGTACTCCAAATTGTGTCGAGTGTAGGATCGAGCAACACGGACCAATCACAAAATAGGAAACAATATTATTATTTTCAATAAGAAAGTAATTTCTCTTAATAGAAATTGGTAAATATCGTAATTTCTAGAAAATAGAATTTATTCTTATTTAATATTCTTATTTAATAAATTCTCATGACTTTTAGGCAGAATAATGATGTATGAAATTTTATGATTTTAGATCAACTAGTGTCATCTATTTATAAGGAGAGATAGAAGTGTCTTGGTTGAACAAGCCATTGTAAAATAATATTATTTAAATAGAAAAAAATCCTCTAGTCTAACACTCTAGTAATACTACTAGGGTTGTCACCCCTCAATTATGATATTAGGGGTTTTAGGCCTCTTATATATTGGGTCCAATTATATGTATTTCCTATACTTTTAACTTAACACTTTATAATTTAATCTAACCTAATATTTGGTTTCTATTTCCTAAAATAAATATTAGTTAATTAATTAATTAAATTAACCAAATTAATTTCTCAATTAAATAATATTTTCGACCTAATTCTAATTTTGTTAAATCATGACAACTTTACCATAAAAGAATTTATGAGGAAATATATTTAATTTCATTATTCAATGAATTCATAATGAATAATTAATTTAAATCTATTTTTGAACTTCGGTTATTTAATTATAATTAATTAAATAATAATTCATAAAACTTAAATTAATTCTCAACTTATTTCTATACTTAGTGAGAAAATGCATTCATTTGTGAATACGATTCATTTCTCTAACTTCATCATTTCCATTCATTTGTTAGTAGAACTCATTTCTCTAACTTCATTGTTTTCATTCTTTTATGTTCATTTAGTCCAAAAAGAAATTCATTTCTAGTTTCAACAAGTTAGCGAAGGGACTAATTGGAATTTATAATTAAGGCTCAAATAATTTATTATTAAGTTTCATCTTTTCGCCTATTAATTATAAATTTATTTAGTCATGAAGTCATTCCACTATAGTATCTTCACTAAGCTCTCTCTAATTATATATTTTTACGAAAGCTACTTAATAAGTGTTCGTCTAATGACCTTGTTATAAGTGTGTTTCCCTCCTAGGATATATTTAATCTTTTTGGGATAAATTAGTTCTCCCAATATAATCATATTTTTTTTCATGATAATCATTACACCTTCCTTCATAAAAAGTAAATTACTATCAAATAGTAGTTTATCCTAAGAATAGAGACGCCAAGATCTTAATCGCACATCAATCACATCCCATGGAAATGGATCAACTAGTGGACCAAGCCTTTTTCAATGCCATTGTAAGAGTATGCCCAAAGATCAATCATGAGATGGTTGTAATAACATACTTGATTTACCATGCTTATTAATATAAAATGTTGTCATTATTATTTCAGTTTTTTTTCATGTGTGTACAAATAAACTGTTTTATAATAATGTCATGAGAATAATATGATTATTCTTAAAAGATCCTTAGTCAAGTATTATTGTTGACTAGGACAACAATAATGCATTAAGACTAACATGTAGTTGATTGATGATAAAGAGTTGTCATTGATATGGAGTGTCAAAATCAATGCATAAATATGTGTGTTAGAGAACAACATATTGGACTGACCCGCTATGAGTATGTTTCTTGGATTATTATGTAATTGTCACAACATTACTCATAGTGATTAATATGTATATGATCCTCAGACTTGAGATCATCATTATCCCAACATCGTGAGTTGTATATTTTGATACAGTCAAACGTACACCGTAACTGGTTGTTCTATAAAGGCTGATGTTGGATATACCACAGTCTATGTAGAGGGATATGGTTGATCAATATAGGATAAATCCCTCCTACATAATGGGAGTAATATCTTAGGCCACTTAATTGAGTGAGACTAGAAATGCATAGCCATGCTCAAATAAGTTGATATGAGATGTCATACTAATTTGTATATCATAGTCTACTCAAGATATCAAGAAACATGGGATGGACTATGCAAGTGTGACTATTCCATGACTTGTGTCCATTCCAGAGATAAAGGACTTAAGGATTAATGCATGAAAAGTTAATCACAAGAGGTTATGTCGAATCATGACTTCTTGTAACTTAGGTAGCAATAATGCATTGCTAGATGCCACTCATTGTTTGTAACATTAGAATCGTTCTAGTATTACTGCTAATGTTACAAGAACCTACAAGGTCACACCCTATGGTTGAAATGAACGGAATAAAACCTAGTTGGTATTGTGTTTGGTTGTCATATGAATTAAATTAATTAAAGAATTAATTTAATTGGGCAATCAAATATTAAACATATTACATGTACAAGGATGTTGTACACATAATGAGAACATAGTTCTATTAATATATGAATTTGTTTCGTATATAAATTTAAACAAATATAGTTTACCGAAATTCTTGTTATAATTAATGTAATTATAATTTTCGGTTAAAACATTATTTATTTATTTTTAATTATGATTCATAATATATATACCAATTATAAAAGGTAATAAGTTAATAAGAGAGCTTTTAAGAAACCCTAAAAAATTGCTTGTGAGGTCTAGCAGCCGTCAAGCAAAGAAAGCCCCAAAACAGTTTTGGAGATTTCTCCTATTCATCGTCAACTGGGTGGATTACGTAGAGGCCGAAATCATAAAAGGTTACGGCTTGGTTCGATAGTAGATCAGAATTTTTGTTGCGAGGCATCGCTGTCTACTCAGATTGAAGTTTCGGTAATTTCAAAACCATTATTTCACCCCAATTCGTTCCTCGCACATGGATCCATGGTTTGGATCGCCGAAATTATTTTTTTTTCTGTTGCGCAATAGAGGTACCGGCAATCCAACAATCCACATATATTTTATTTAAGGGGGATCTACTTAAGTTAACCATTAATTTTACTCATATTTTTTAGTAGGATTAGATATTTTAGCTATTTTTATGATATATAACAGGGAAAGCGTCAATATGGTTTGAACAAGTGCCAAATAAGTGTCTTAAAAGAGTTTTAACAATCGTTTCATACAAGCTGAAGCCCCAATATAAAAATAATCACTAAGTTCAGAGATTAACTTGAGCTAAAGAAAAGTTTAAACCCTAATTTAAAAATTATTGTCAAGCTCAAACCTCAAATAATTAACTCTATTTCTAACCTAAAAATTCATTTAACCCTACTTAATTAACTTAGTGGAGTATGTAATTTGTGGATGATAATAGATATTTTAGTTCACATGCTAAAAGGTAAAAGCAAAGATTAAATAAGTTTATGGTATTATGATAAATTTAGTTTTTAATATTTACATCTATAGTTAAATTGATTTTTTTAGTTAAATTTAGACATTAACCTTTTAAAAGAGTCAAATCATTTTTTAAGAGAAATGCAAACTAAAACAATAATTATTTTAATAATGTTGGCATGATAACTCCATGGTAGTCCACATTTATTTCATGTTGGCATGTCACTATTTGTCTTATATGTCATGTTAACAAATAATTTAAAAATTATAAAAATATTCAAAAAAATTAAAAAATTTTACATGAAGTACTCGTGGATTGCTATGCAACCTATTATGTTTAACAATTTAACGCTTTAATTAGTATTTTTGTTAAAAACAACAATTCAACATTTTTTAAAAGTTTGATGGTGAAATTCGATTCTTTTTAAAAAGTTGAGGGTAAAACATAACTTTAACAAAAATAATATTTAAATTAACAAAAAAATATAATGTTAAGAGACAAATTTATGATTATACATAAGTTTAATATTGGTCAATGCATTGATAGAATAATCTTCGATTAAGAGTAAGGGGTGGACAACTCAAGTGTGTCATAGCTAGATGACATGAAGATGAAGCGAAAGTTGGGGCATAAAGATCATGAATGATTTAAATGTTAGAATCAAGACCCTCAAGTGGGGCAAGGGTCTTTATGCAAGTAAAGGCAAAAACAAACTCTAACCACTACTTAGGGATGACAATGGAGCGAGACAGAGATGGACGTTGCTAAATCTACCACCGCTCCACAGTTCACACGCTTTATTCCACCACCTACCTCGCTCCACTGTGGATGTATAATATTGAAATCCACTACCACCTCCATGGATGTTGGATGTATCCATCCCTACTCCACCCCGCTCCACTTCAATTTAATTGTTACGACTTATCTTTAATATTTTTAAAGTCAAGTAAATATATATTAGGGTTATAAGTTTGTCCCTTGGCACTGTTTGGTATGTTGTTTAGCAAGGTTTAGTTGATTGGTGGGGGCTTAAAGGAGGAGTAGCTAGGTAACCTAAGCATCATAGATGAGAAGGAGAATACATTTCAGGCTCAGGAAGACGAATCAACGATGAAAGATGATTATAAACTGTGTTTGGTAGGGAGTTATTTGAGAGCAAGTCTAGTTTATTTTTTTTAATGATGAATACGATGGTTGATCTATGGCATCCTATAGGGGGTATCTCAATCATAGATATTGGTGATAAAAGATACCTATTTTGATTCTTCTATGAGGTGGATATGAATAAGGTTTTGGAAGGGTCACCATGGTTCTTTAATAACCATTTTCTCATTTTGCATAAGATTTGGCCGGGTGAAGATCTATTTATCGTCCCATTAATTTATACAAAATTTTGGGTTTAGATGTATGATTTAGCTTTGGGTCTTATGTCAGAGTCAACGACAAGATAGTTTGGGGCTTTCTTAGGGGGCTTTTTCAATTACAACACAAAAATGGTCCTCTCAGGTATGAAAAGGTTTATGAGAATACTAGTTAGATTGGATGTTTGATTACTACTAAAACGTAGGAAGAAGATTGCTTTGTGGGGGAAATCAGGTTGTTTACGGTCGATTTCAGTATGAGAAGCTTAGTATATTCTGTTTCATTTGTGGTAATCTTGGACATGGGGAGAGTTTTTACCTGCTACGGGTGACGGTGGAGCCATCCAAGTTCATATTTGGTTGTGATATATTGTTAAGAGCCCCGTCAAGAATATGGGGCGCCAATGATGTGCCGGTGGCTGAGGAAGGTAAACATGAACATGGATCAAAGACTGGATAAGGGAAATGAAAGGATAAGTTGCAATCGAGGTGAGGGCTTTTTTGGTCATTATCATTTTCCGATGGCAAAGGGTATAGGTCCTTTTAATTTTCAACCAATCTTACCTAGTAATAATGTTATAGGGCCTAGTGATACAAGATCTATGGAATTGGGTTCTGATGCTAAAGATAACCTAAATTTGATTATTAATGGTAAAAAAAGGCAATGTACAGTAGGAAAAACATCAAATGTTTTGATTAATGTTAATTCAGAGGTATCGGAGGAAGGCCATGGAAGATCGGTTGGCTATACGGTGCAGGGCAATCGGGCACAATGAAAATACTAAGTTAGAATGCCCATGGTTTAGGGAAGACACAAACGATGAATCGCCTAAGGAATAAGCTGTGATAAATTTGTCACCAAATTTCATTTCTTATGGAAACAAAAGTAAGTGCAAGAAAAATCGAGAGAGTTCAGTGTAAATGTGAATTTATGAATGGAATTTATGTTAGTGTTGTTAGTTCAAAATGAGGGTTATCTTTTGGTTGGAGGTAGGAATGTGTGGTGAGCTTAAGAAGTTATTCATTGTTTCATATCGATGTAGAGGTCGATGATAGTGTTAACGAGATAATCTAGTGGTTTACAGGGTTTTATGTTCATCCTGAGGAGAGGTTGCGTGGCGAATCTTGGCATCCACTATAACAACTAAGGTAAGATCAGTCATTACCATGGTTGTAACAGCCCGTTTTCAGTGAAATCGAAATAGTAATTTCGGGACCACAAATCCGAGGTCAGAAGAAAATTTATTTTAATATTATTTTATGGTCTATGATATGATAGGAATGTCGTATGAAAATTTCGTTAAAAATTTTTACCGATTACATGTCTAATTTGATAAAAAGGACTAAATTGAAAAAGGTGTAAAACTTGATAATTATGATAATTAGGTGACTAAATAACTTAACTAATAAATAATGGAGGACTTAAGGCATAAATATGCCTAAAGTATATGGTTGAGGCGTCATAGCATGGGAAAATAATAAAATAAAACAAAATTAATGGCAAAATGGTAAATAAATTGAAATTAAAACAAACAAATTGGATTTAATTGATTTCTAGACATTTCTTTATGAAAAATTCGGCCAAAATAGCCATAAGAGAAAGGGTTTAAGCTGGTCCTTCATATTTTGGCTTCATGTGAGTTCAATTCTTACCTGTTTCTTGTAATTTTTATGTTTTTGAGATTGTTACAATTAGGTCCAACTAAATCTTACCTTATTTTTTGATTTTATTGAAAATTTTGAAAGTTTCCATTGATGAGTTTATATGATTTTAGTTATTAAATGATGAATTTGAGATGTTGATGGGTATTTAAAAGTATTTTGTTAAAAATTTTTGATGAAGTCATGATTTAGGAACTAAATTGAAAAGATGATGAATTCATGGAAAATTCTGAATTTTATGAAATTCATGGGCTGCTATTGATATATATGAAAATTGGCTATGCTTGAAATAAGGATTAAATTGTATGAATTTCATTTTCCGAGCCTAAGGACAAAATCGTAATTAATTAAAAGTATAAGAGAAAAATAGTAATTTTTCCAAAGATGTGTATTGGATTGAATTGAGCATGATTGTATTAAATTGTGTTAAATTCATTCATATAGATTCGAATAGACCAAATACGGAGTTAGAACGAGGAAAGGAAAAAGTATCAGATTAGTATATTACAAACCTACGAACACTTGTCGAGGTAAGTTTGTGTAACTAAATTGTTTATTTATATGTTTTAAATTGAATATTATTGTATGAAATTTGTATAAATTTCCATGTGTATTCATTGATCACATATCCAAAAAATATCTGACAAGTACAAAGTCCCATTTGAACCTAAGAAATTCGATGGATATAAATGGCATTGTCATTAAGGGTTCCCGATTGGTTGTGATCCTGCATGTGTTGCGGACACACCACAACTCTTATGAGCGTCCCAATAATAGGCTCTTATGAGCTTCCCGTTATTTAGCTCTCATGAGCATCCTGTTATATGGCTCTCACGAGCTTCCCAATTAATGGCTCTCTGAAGTTACCCGATATTGGCTCGCATGAGATTCTCGATATTTGGCTTGTAAGAGCTTCCTATTACATAGCTCACATGAGCTTCCTGTTATATGGCTCGAAAGAGCTACCCGTTTATATGCTCACATGAGCTTTCTTGAATGTGAATTGGCGGATATTATATGAATTGACGGATTACAGTTTTGTACACTCAGTGTGTACTACCCATGTATCCATCGATATTTTAAATGATTCAACGGGCAAAATTTTGATATGAAACAATATGAATACGAAATGAATTATTACTCGTATATGCCTGAAATGCATGAAAATGATGTTACTTGACATGTTGAAAAATGAGATGAAAGATACACGTGTATGAAACTTGCCTGATGACTATGTACATTTGTGATTATGAGTTATTATATAAATTACATGACTAACGTGCTTGATGAGAATATGTGTTTAGGCATTTGGCCAAACTAATTTGAGCATGTTTAGTTTGCTTATCTTAAATGTGAATTAAATGGTGAGTTAAATTCCAAGTTAAACGAACTTACTAAGCTTTAAAGCTTACTCTGCCTTTTTTTTTTGCCTGTTTTATAGTAATTCAGAAGCTCATTGGGTTGGAAGCTTGGCGGAGATATCTCACACTATCCCTCAGCTTATTTCGGTATATATAACAAACTAAATTTTGGTTATAATGGCATGTATAGACTAAATTTAGCCACTGATGGCATGTATGTGTGTGGTTGAAATTAGCCATTGGTAAGGTTTGTGATTGGTACATTTCGATATGGATATAAATATATAAGGCCTTAACATGTTGATGTGTGTTTCAAATGGATGAATGATGGAAATTACATAGGCATATTGATGAATGGTTTGAGATAGTATAATTAGTAAAATATGCATATATGTGTGTATGGTTATTTTGGTAAGTATGGATACTTGAACATATGTGATGATATATTATGTATAAAATTGGATTTTTGGCTTGGATTGAAGGATCTTGTTATGACTTATGAGTGTGCAAATTGATGTGTTTAGGTTGAAATCAAAATGGGTGAGAAATGTGGCTTTGAAAATGGCCTATTTTCGTCCACACGGGAGTGTGTCCCCTGCACCTTTGAAATTTTTTTTTGATATTTTTCGAAAAAAATTTGAGTATCCGGTTTAGTCTCGGCTTGTTTCTAATGTGTAATTTGGGCCTCGATGGCTCATATAAGGGACAATATGATTGATTATGATTGGTTTATGATATGAATGTTAAATGATATAAAATATTTTTATTTGATCTGTAAATTCTGGTAATGCTCTGTAACCTTATTCCGACGACGGATATGGGTTAAGGGTGTTACAATGGTTGGTTGTAAGTGATCTCAATGAGATTGTCTATTCATTTGAAAAAAAAAAATGGGTGGCTGACTTAAACCAGAACAGAATATAAAGGCTTTTAAACCATCTTTACAGGAGTGTAACTTGAGTCATTTAAGGTTTTCTAACAGTTGGTACACTTGGGAAAGAGGTCAGCTGTCGGTTAATAACATTAGAGAAAGGCTTTATAGGGGTGTAGCTAACATGACTTGGTGGAACAATTTTTCGAATTATTCTGTAATGCACTAGTCGCATTCTTTTTCCAATCATTGCCCAGTGGTAGTGGATATGATAGGACAAAAGGGGCCAATGAATAAGAAGGACCGAGTTTAATTCAAGTTTGAGGCTAATTGGTGCATGGAAGAATATTTAAGGAGGAGATTAGCCAATTTTGGTTTTTTCGTTGAATACAGTGCCAGCAAAATTGGAGAAGTTGGGAAAGAAGTTTCGGAGTTGGTATAAGACAATTATGAGGGACAAGGTTGGGCGTAAGGGTAAATTGGAGGTGAGACTTATGAAACTATATGGGAGTCAACCAAATGATGATGTTCTTACTGAAATGTTGGAAGTTCAGTTGGATCTCAACTTGGAAGCAAACAAGGAAGAATTATATTGGGAGCAGAGAGCGCAAGTAAATTGGCTAACGAATGGAGATAGAAATACTAATTTCATAATTATACGTCAAGTCAAAAGAGGAAGAATTCAATTTCGAGTATTGAGAATGAACAAAGGCGTTGGGTGTAAAATACGGAGTGAGATTATGAAGGTGGCCTCTAATTATTTTATAGACTTATTTACAGCCTCAAGCCGGAGGGAATGCATCACATATTTATGCAATAGTCCATCGGTGTGTCTCGCCGACTATGTATGACGAGTTGCTATCTTTTAGGGAGGAGGAAGTCTGGGTTGCTCTTAAAGATATGGCGCCTTTAAAAGGTTATCTGGCTTTGTTCTTTCAAAAGTTTTGGCCTATTGTAAGAAAGGATGTTACTACTTTCTGCTTGTCAGGTTGAATGGTGAGATAAGAATTAAAAGTATCAATAAAATGCATATCGTTTTAATACCAAAATTCAGTAAGACTAGTAATATAACTCAGTTCCGGTCGATTAGCTTGTGCAATGATGTGTATAAGATCATTGTGAAAATCCTTGTTTGTAGAATGATGGGAGTTTTGGAGAGTTGTATTGATAAGGCACAAAGGGCTTTCATCCCTTTTAGATAGATTTCTAATAATGTACTTATTGCATATGAGGTACTACATTCTCTTAATTTGAAGCGCAAAAGAGTAGCAGATACATTTGCGCTTAAACTTGATATGAGTAAAACTTATGGCAAGGTTGAGTAGGAGTTCTTAGTTGGAATGATGGCAAGCCTAGGATTTCATGATAGGTGGATTTCTTTAATCATGAGATGTGTAGCCTCAGTCTTGTATACAATAGGAGTCAATGGAGAAATTAGTGACATGTTTGTTCCTTTCAGGGGATTGAGGCAGAGGGATCCACCCTTATTTATTCTTAACTTGTGTTTAGGGTTTTTGTTTTATTCTAAATGAGGCTAATAGAATTGGGTTGATACAATAGGCTCGGATTGGAAGAAAGAGATTACTAGTAAGTGTCGAAACCACCCCCTCGGCTTTTGAGAAGGGCGTGAATCGAACTTGGGTTTTGAAAATGATAAAACGTGGGAGTCGCCACCAATCCTCTTTGTTGAGGTGTGATTGGGTCACCTTGAAAAGTAGTTGCTTTAAATAAACCATTTAATTTATCAAAACAACGATTTTGGTCTACGAAGTTTAAAGAAATAGGTTCGGCAGTCGGTTACACACGAGGAAGGGTTAGCACCCTCGATACGCCCAAAAATTGGTACCCAATTGATTATCTAATGTCTTGATGTCGAAAATTTGAAAATTTGAAAGAATTAAAACGATCCCTTTTTATGATGATGTTAACTGATATTTTTAAGAGAAATCGAAGATGTATGCCAAGGGGCTATTCCGTCTCGAGGGAAAATGTTGTATCCAATACTTTAGGACACCCCTTTGACCATCGAGATTAAACTTCCCCTTTTATTTATAAATTTACTTTAAGGAACATTCTATTATTTAAAAATGGGCGAGAGAATCGCAAACCCAATACTTTAGGGCACGTTTTCTCGAGCTTCTAAATATAGAATGTTGCCTTGCTTTTAGAAAACCTTACTTCGAAATAACAAACACCACGTCCAATGCTTTAGGAGATGACATTTTGAGTTCCAAAAATAAGCCCTTTTTGGTAAGAAATATACTTGTTCGAAAGGATATTCGAATATTTAGATTAAACGAGAAAATTGCAACCCAATACTTTAGGGCACAATCTCTCGTGCTTCTAAACACAGAACATTGCCTCGGTTTAGAAAATCTTATTTCGGAATAACAAATCATCACATCCAATGCTTTAGGACACGACATTTTGAGTTCTCGAGAATAAGCTTTTTTTTTGTTAAAAATGTATTTGCTTAAAAGGATATTCAGTTATTTAGAATGAACGTGAAAGAATCGCTACCCAATACTTTAGAGCGCGTTTTCTCGAATTTCTAAATAAGGAATATTACCTTTACGAAAAGAAACCGTTTTGTATCGAGCAAAATTGATGTAACAAAATTTATAATAGAATGTAAGAAGAAATTACAATACTAACGTGCATAGCAACATGGAAAGGAGTGCATCAATATGAATAACGATAATGAAAGCGAAGAAAAAAAAATAAAATAAGACAAGTCTAAAATGAATGGGAAAAGAACATAGCAGAAACACTAAAATAATAATGATAAGTATATATACAAGCCATAGGACGATAATAGAAATAACAACAACACCATAATAATAGTATAATAATAACAAAATGATAATAATAATACGATAATAACAATAATACGAAAAATATATAGTGTAATAATATAAATATCGTTATAATAATGATAATAATAGTAATAATAGAATAATGATACAATGGCACAAAATATGTACAATGAATAATATAAATATAGTAATAATAATACGATATATGTACAATATAATAATATAAATATAATAAATAATAATAATGGTGATAGTAGATATAATAATAATAATAATAATAATAATAATAATAATAATAATAATAATAATAATAATAATAATAATAATACTGATGGTAATAATATATGTACAAAGTAATAATATAAGTATAGTAGTAACAATAAAGTAATTATTACAAAGTATGTACAATAATAGTAATAATAGTAACAATAGTAATAATAATATATAAATATACAATATACTATTATAAATATAGACATAGTAACAATACTAATAATGGTAATAATAATAATAATAATAATAATAATAATAATAATAATAATAATAATAATAATAATAATAATAATAAGGATATTAAATACTAGCATCAATAGTGATAATTGAAAAATAATAAGAAAAGGGTTAAATTAAATTTAGAATCGAATTTTAGGGCTAATTCAGGAGTAAAAATAATTAAAAGAAACCTATTTACACGCGCGAAAGAACCAGATGGAGCAAAAGGGGAATTTTCCCGCATTCTCAACACGCAACACTTAATTCGGGACCAAAACGAAACCGGATTGACATTAAAAGGGAAAATTAAAGAAAAAGGAAAACTTGATTGTAAAGATGTAAAAGAGCGGAGGGGCTGAAAGTGCAATTAGCCCCTCCAGTGAAGAACACGCGGATCCTAGGTTGGAGCGGGTCGGATCGGGTCGGGTTATGGTGAAACGGCACCGTTTTGATGCCTGAGTGGTCAGCCCAAAACGACGCCGTTTTGGAGGCCTATTTAAGGCCAAAAACCTTTTTAAAAAAAATCATTTAGTTGCTCTTCTTAAAAAAAAACTGATTCTTTTTTGTTATTTCTCTCTACAGGCACGAAAGAAAGGGGGGACTCCGGTGTAGGGGCTGCCGTGGGCTCCGCCGTCGGCGTCGCCATACACGGCAGTCGGAGCCCCGAAAAAGTGATTTCGTATTTTTTTTATTATTCTTTATATATTTATATATATATATATATTTGGGTAAAAAAATGAAATAAAGAGAAAAATTATAAAGAAAAATACCTTCGACTGTACTATTACGATTTTGCTTTTGGATTTTGTTGGGTTTCTACTGCTTATTGTTTGTGTTTTTTGAAATATAATCTGCTTGTATTGATTGCTTAAAAAAAATCCAAATACATTCTTTTTCCCAGGCTTTATAGCCGAATCAGTAAGTAAAACCAAATAAACAGATACCACTTGTTTTGATTGTGATCTTGCTGTTTTCTTATTCTTTTTGCAGGTCGTGGGGAACAGTGGGTAGTGGGGTTGCGGCGCACGTGGTAGTGGAGGCCAGTGGTGGTGTAGGTGAACGGCGATGGTGGCTGACAGGGGTGAGTGGGGAACGGCGCTGGTGGAGTTGCGGCGCACAACTTTAGGGGCTAGGGTTTTAGTCTTTTTAGGGTTTCTGAAAAGGTTAATTTTTTGGGTCTATCGGGCCTTTCAAAATTGGGCCTGATTTCAATTGGACTGTAATTTGGACATTTATTGGTCTGGTTTATTTTAAATGGGCCCGGGTTTGGGTTTGGTTTAATAGGCCTGGGTAAATTTGGGTATTACAACTGCCCCTCTTTGCTCATTGTCGTGTAACGGGAATAAAGCAAAGACATAAAGAAGGCCCAAATTTGCCTGGGTCCACTGACTCTGGATTCTTTGGTGCTCTTATTCTTCATATGGCTTCATTCTAGCCCATTGCCTTTTGTTGCTTTGGTTCACTTCACCGCAACTTGGATTGACTTCAATTTGCTTCTCTGTAACTTCGGGAATGCCAGCCTTGCTGTCTTCAATCTGCCCTGCTAGGACTTCACGGTGATAAGAATTCAGAAAGAAGAGACTCGTAACTTTGATCTTCTCACTGAGACTTCTTGGAAATAGAGGTTGACCCTCAATACACTCAGGGAGGAGGGATTAGTAGCTTTGTCCTGCTCCCTTGAAACTTCGAGTTGATTAGAATTCAGAAAGAAGAGATTCGCAACTTTGATCTTCTCACTGAAACTTCTCGGAAATAGAGGTTAATCCTCAATACACTCAGGGAGGAGGGATTAGTAGCTTTGTCCTGCTTCCTTGAGACTTCGAGGTGATCAGAATTCAGAAAGAAGAGATCCGTAACTTTGATCTTCTCACTGAAACTTCTCGAAAAAGGTTGATCCTCAATACACTCAGGGAGGAGGGATTAGTAGCTTTGTCCTGCTTCCTTGAGACTTTAAGGAAATAAATCTGAACTTTTCAATTTGCTCCCTTACTATCTTCAGGAAGACTTCAATCTTCAGGCTACTCCACTATTCTTTGAGGAACCTGCCCTGTAGAATGTGCTTAAGCTTATGCTCATGTCGAGGATGCTATGATCGGGATAACCCAAATGCTCCTAACTACATGTGCTATGGATGATGATGAATGATTAGGATGTTATAATCGTAATGAATCAAATGTTCCTAACTAGATGTATCTTATGGATGTCATGAGAATGGTTTTTTTTTTAAGGATCTTTGCTTGCATCGTGTTGTCCTTGTTTGGGCCGGAATTTTTACTCAAAACCCGAGAGAATCAGTTGTGCTTTGCCCTACAAATTTGCCCCCATTGTAACTTCTAGGTCTATTCCTTCAAATCTCGAAGGGAATCTAGACACCCTTTTTCCAGATACTTGTCAAGCCTTAGACCTGGTGAGTTTTAAACAATAGTCCTGCTTATGCCCCCTGCATTTTTTTAAAATTTTCAGAGTAATATGCAAAACTTCTTTCGTGAAAGTATTATTAGTCCAATAACTGTTATTTCAATGCCAAAATGCCTGAAAAAGATTATGATGATGGATGAAGTAGAAATTTATTGGGAGCATAGCTCGAACCAAACAAGCTAATCAAAACTGGCGAATGTAGTGAAGAAGAAAGTTTATTTAAACTGTGTCTTCAAAATACAAAGGCAGCAAACCCAAAAATGGGTAAAATGGAAATTAGGTGCCCCAGATATCCCAGTTTGAGCTTCTCTGCCTGAGCGTCTGGAAGACCATTTCGAGTTCGACATGTGTTTAGGAGATCCTGAGTATTTTGTCGATGCACCAAGACGCAACCTACCCCTTCCTTGTCAATTCGCATAAAGCGGTTTCCATCATGATTTGAGCCGCCCTTTTTAGGTTTTCAACCCAAATCCCCTTTGACCTCAAAACACCCATTGCGGTTTTTTTTTTTGAAGATCTCAAAGCGCCCTTTATGGGACTTCGACTTTGGCTTCTTTCCTT
This sequence comes from Gossypium australe, assembly GCA_005393395.2. Lineage (NCBI taxonomy): Eukaryota > Viridiplantae > Streptophyta > Magnoliopsida > Malvales > Malvaceae > Gossypium > Gossypium australe. Next base: position 25,382,855 of record CM016625.1, on the reverse strand, counting down.
CTTCAAGTATAATACTTTTTAACAGAATCTGAATTTACAGGATTGGGCAAGTTTTTCCCATCCATTTCGGCCAAGATCAATGCTCCTCCAGAAAAAGCCTTTTTCACCACATAAGGTCCTTCCCAATTTGGCATCCATTTTCCTCTGAAATCCTTTTGTATAGGGAGGATCTTTTTCAAGACCAAGTCTCCCTTGTGAAATTCTCTTGGGCGCACCTTTTTATCATAAGCCCGCATCATTCTCTTTTGATACATCTGGCCATGATGAATAGCCCTTAACCTCTTCTCCTCAATCAAGTTCAGCTGATCGTATCGAGACTGGATCCATTCTGCTTATCTAATTTTAGCTCTGACAAGACTCGAAGGGAGGGAATTTCAACTTCGATGGGTAATACCGCTTCCATTCCATAAACTAATGAAAAAGGAGTTGCCCCGGTGGATGTCCTGACTGATGTTCGATAAGCGTAAAGAGCAAAGGGTAATTTTTCATGCCAATCTTTATAGGTTTCAGCCATCTTCCCCACGATCCTCTTAATGTTCTTATTGGCTGCTTCCACTGCACCATTCATCTATGGACGATATGGCGAATGAATTGTGGTGTTTAATCTTGAATTGACTGCAGACCTCCGCGATTGCGCTGTTATTTAAGTTTAGGGCATTGTCAGAAATGATCCTCTCAGGTATTCCGTATCGACAAATGATTTCCTTTTTTAGGAATCTACTGACTGCCGCCTTGGCAACACTGGCGTATGAAGCAGCCTCCACCCATTTGGTGAAGTAATCAATGACCACGAAAATGAAATGATGCCCGTTCGAAGCTTTTGGCAAAATCGGTCCGATGACATCCATGCCCCACATGGAGAAAGGCCAAGGGGAGGTCATAACATGCAGGTGAGGGAGGTACGTGAATTTTGTCCCCGTATATCTGGCATTTGTGACATGTTTTAGCATACTTGATACAATCCCCTTCCATGGTAGACCAGTAGTATCCGAATCTCATGATTTGTCTAGCCATTGTGAAGCCATTAGCATGTGTTCCGCAAACACCCTCGTGGACTTCCTCCAAAATTGTCTTAGCTTCCATTGCGTCGACACACCTCAACAGTACTTGATCCTTCTTTCTTTTGTATAGTACCTCCCCATCCAGGACATAATCACAGGCTAACCTTCTCAGTGTCTTCTTTTCATTCTCGGTCGCTTGTTTGGGGTATTCACGATTTCTCACATATCACAATATATCTTGGTACCAGGGGTGATCATCCCTTTTTTCTTCTTCTATGCTGCAACAATAAGTTGGGGCCTCATAAACACTCATTTGAATGGGCTTTACATCTTCTTGCTTACTCACTTTGATCATGGAAGCCAAAGTAGCCAAAACATCCGCCATCTGGTTTTCTTCCCGTGGGAGATAACTAAAAGTGATATCATTGAATTCTTCAATTAACTCCAAGACTATCCTTCGGTAATTGATCAATTTGGGGTCTCTCGTCTTCCATTCACCTTTTAGTTGGTAGATCACTAGTGCAGAATCTCCATATACTTCCAGCGCTTTAATTTTGCGTTCTATGGCAGCACGGAGTCCCATGATACACGCATCGTATTCTGCCATATTGTTTGTACAATCAAAATCCAACTTGCATGTGAACGGGTAGTGATCTCCATTTGGGGATACCAAAATTGCCCCAATCCCATTTCCAACAGCATTTGATGCCCCATCGAAATTCAATTTCCAAAGGCAATCTTTTGCAGTGTCTTCTTCAGTAGCTGCCACGTACATTAAATCCTCATTAGGGAAATCAAATTTTAACGGCTCATAATCTTCTAAAGCTCTGCTAGCTAGGAAGTCGGCTATTGCGCTCCCTTTTACAGCTTTCTGGTTTACATAGACAATATCAAATTCAAACAGCAGAATTTGCCATCTAGCCATCCTTCCATTCAAGGCGGTTGCCTCCATCATATACTTTAAAGGGTCTAATTTCGAGATCAACCAGGTCGTGTGATACAGCATGTATTGTCTCAATCTTTGAGTCGTCCAAATCAACGCGCAACACAGTTTCTCAATTGGCGAATATCTCATTTCGCACTCAGTAAATTTCTTACTGAGGTAGTATATCGCCTTCTCTTTCCTTCTTGAATCATCATGTTGGCCTAGCACACATCCCATAGAGTGATTAAGCACCGTCAGATATAGGATTAATGGCTTATCTGGGTACGGGGGTGACAGTACTGGAGGGTTTGACAAATACTGTTTGACCCTATCGAAAGCTTTTTGACATTCATCATCCCATATGCCTGGATTATGTTTCTTCAAAAGACGAAATATGGGATCACGTTTCTCGGTTAACTGTGAAATAAACCGAGCAATGTAATTTAGTCTTCCAAGGAAACCTCGAACTTCTTTTTGAGTGCGCGGTGGAGGCAATTCTTGTATAGCCCGGACTTTGTCCGAGTCAATCTCGATCCCTTTCTTGCTGACTATGAAGCCTAGCAATTTGCCAGACCTAGCTCCAAAAGTACATTTAGCAGGAATGAGTCTAAGTTAGAATTTCCTTAACCTCAGGAATAGCTTCTTCAAAACTCGGATATGTTCTTCTTCCGTTCTAGACTTTGCAATCATGTCATCCACGTAAACCTCGATCTCTTTATGCATCATATCATGGAACAAGGTCACCATGGCCCTTTGGTATGTAGCTCTTGCGTTTTTCAACCCAAATGGCATTACTTTATAGCAGAACGTACCCCCACAATGTTATGAAGGTAGTCTTTCCCATATCTTCAGGATGCATTTTTATCTGGTTGTACCCCGAAAAACCGTCCATGAAGGAAAACAATGAAAAGCCTGTTGTATTGTCTACTAGAGTGTCAATATGAGGCAAAGGAAAGTTATCCTTTGGGCTAGCCTTATTTAGGTCTCTGTAATCCACACACATTCGTACATTCTCATCTTTTTTAGGGACAGGCACAATGTTGGCTACCCATTCTGAATATTTGATCTCTTGCAAGAATCCAGCGTCGAACTGCTTTTGAACCTCTTCTTTTATTTTCAGCACAATATCTGGTCTCATCCTTCGGAGCTTCTGCTGAACTGGCTTGCAATCTCTTCTTATGGGTAAATGGTGTACTACAATATCGGTACTTAAACTAGGCATATCCTCATACGACCATGCGAAGACATCCTTGAATTCCCGCAACAACTTGATAAGATTCTGTCTTGTTTCTTTGGCTATACATGTCCCAATATTTACCACTTTTCCTTCTTCCAACATCACAGTCTCTACTATTTCCTTATGAGGCCGAATTTGTCTCTCCTCCTGCTCTACCATTCTTAACAAGTCGGGAGATAAGTTATCGTCCGCGTCATCTTCAAAATCCTGTAATTTTCCTAAACATATGTCTTGCTCAAAAGGATATTTTGAGTCCTTGGCAGCGTCGCTCAAGTCATTGATATCCAAAGACTTGTTGCAGTTCAAGAGAATACGGACAAAATGAATGAATTCATGAATGGATTATGTATGAAAGAATGATCAGAAAACAAAGAAAAGAATGGAAAATGTTTGCTTCAAAAATGCACTTTATTGAATAATAATACTTGAACATGCGCCTATTTCACGAAAGAAATCTTGTTGCTCTTAGGCTTAAAGCAATAAGTGTATTCTGGACATTCCTCTGAATAAGCTCTAAATACTACAGGAATTTCTTCTGCAGTCCAATTGTTTAAAACGCTTCCCGGTTCACAAGGCTGAATATCTGATAAGATTTCCTCTTCAACTGTCTCCTCAGATATGGCATTAATGCAGACATTACCCAACATCGCTATGATGTCCTCCTCCTTTCGTGTCTTCGACTCAAATTGAATTACCCCTCCTGAAACAAAGGTTTCGGATATGTGCGGGATTATCATGGGTTCCAACTTGGTTTCTTTTCCGCTCAGATGAGCGCGTCTTCTTTCCTGCCTCCTTTCTAGCTCCTTCTTCTTTTGTCTTGCATCTGGTCTGAATCCCAAGCCAAAGCGGTCTTGTTTTTCTCTCAGCATTGGGGTTGCCATTCTCCCCTGAAGGTACTTTCCCAGTCTTCTTCCCGGTAATGCGCCCTTCCCCACGGTCATTTTCAATCCCATCTTTGTAGTCTTGGAGATTCTTGGTTTCAAGATTTTGTTTCCTTCCATAATAAAAGTTGCGTTCACAAACTCGAGAGATCGGAAGGAACATTCAGCTGCCTCGTCGTTTGTCTCCAAGTAGGGCATATCACTGGTCACAGTTGCAATAATGTCCTCCTCCGCTTTTATTGTTACCAGCCGACCATCCGCTACCAACTCCACCTTCTGATGTAATGACGAAGGTACTGCCCCTGACGAGTGTATCCATGGCCTTCCTAATAAGCAGTTATAGGAGGGGTTGATGTCCATCACCAAAAAATCTACTTCGTAAGTGGTTGGGCCAATTAGTAGGGGTACCTCAATCCTCCCCATGACTCTTCTTTGGGTGCCATCAAACGCCTTCACTATGCTCTGGCACTCCTTCATGTGCGAACTGTCCACTGGTAATCTGTTTAAAGTGGACAAAGGCAATACATTTAACGCCGACCCATTGTCTATCAGGACCCCTGGTAGTATGTGCCCTTTGCATCTAGCGGTAACGTGTAAAGCCTTAGTGGACCCTCTACCACCTGGTGGTATCTCATCGTCATTAAAATAAATGAAGTTATCCGCACTTATATTGCCGATCAATCGATCCAATTTATTAACTGAGATGTCACTAGTGACGTAGGTCTCATTTAAAACTTTCATCAACGCGTTACTGTGAACTTCTGAATTCTGAAGCAAAGTCAACACAGATATGTGCGCCAGTTGCTTGTGCAGTTGCTCTACCATACAATATTCGCTGCGTTTCAAAAATTTTAGGAACTCTTTAGCTTCCTCCTCTGTCACTGGTTCCTTGATTCTCGGCTCAGGCTCAACTGGCTTTTCCTTCTCCTGTCCCGCCATTGGCGCTTTCCCTTTCCTTAAGTCGTAGTGTCCTTCTCCTAGATTTTCTTTTGAAGTGTTGGCTGCATTCTCCTTTCCTGGAACTGTTACATTACACTCGTAATTCCAAGGAACCTCCTTATTATCTTTATAAGCAAATGCAGCGGGCCTTCGTATTATCACTTTCGGCGCTACCCGCATTCCCGTCTTATCACTAGCCAAATCTTCCTTTTCGGGGACTACTATATTACACTCGTGGTTCCGAGGAATCTCCTTATTATCCTTACAAGCAAAGGTAGTGGGCCTCCGTATTACCACCTTTGGCGCCACTCGTATTCCAGCCTCATCACTAGCCGAATCCTCCTTTCTAGAGACTGCTATATTGCATTCGAGGTTCCGAGGAATCTCCTTATCATTTTTATGAGCAAAGGTGGTGGGCCTCCGTATTACTATTTTCGGCGCTACTCGTGTTCCCGTCTCATTACTTCTTGGGCGCGAAATAATGATCATCGGGAGGTTGATTTTCGAACTCTTTACCGTTGACTCTGACGCGCATATGCTCCTCTCTTCTATGCCTTCGTTATAAAATTCAACTTCTTTGTTGTTCATTAAGTTTTGTACCAGGGTTCTAAACTCCCCACAGTTCTAAATTTCATGCCCCAACTCCTGATGGTACTCACAATAATTTGTCAGCCTTCCCTGACTCTTTTCCGCAACAATTAATCCGTGTTTGATCATTTCTCTCCAAACCAATCTCAAAGGAGTCTTAACCTCCGTGACATTTGCTTTGGCTTTCTTCTCTGAACTTTCGCCAACTGGGTTGACCCCGTTGTTAGCATGATTGGGTAAAGGACTCGTTACATTTGGCAGGTCATCTAACTCCACCACACCCATGTTGATGAATTTTTCCACTAATTTCTTAAAAGCAAGGCAATTCTCTATCGAGTGCCCCGTGATTCTCGCATGATATTCACATTGTGCATTCGGGTCATACCACTTGGGATACAGAGGCTACATTGGTTTTAGATGGTACGGGGATACAATGTGCGCGTCGAACAGGGTTTGATACATTTCTTTGTACGTTATCGGAATTGGTGTGAAGTGTATTTCCTCATTATTTTGTCTTGTTGTGCTAGGTTCTTTCTTGGGTAACCCTTGTTGCCCCGTGGCCATTGCTTTCGGCTGATTAATGGTGATTGACTTCGGGTACCCTATGCTCGCGTTATTCACCTCACTTTCTTTCTTCCTTGGGGGCATCCTTTTGGCACTTTCCCCCGTCTCAATTCCTCCACTTTTTGTAATATTCTCGATCATTTCCCCATTCGTTACGATGTCCGAGAAACTCCTAGTTGCACTTCCTAGCATATGCATGAGAAATGGGGCTTTCAGTGTGCGGATGAAGAGCTTTGTGGTCTCTTTTTCCAGAAGGTTGGACTTGGATGGCAACCTCCCTCCATCTTTGTGCATATTGCCTAAAGCTTTCATTTCCCTTTTTTTCCATGTTTTGCAGAGTGATCCTATCGGGGGTCATGTCTGTCACGTGACTGTACTGCTCTAGGAATGCTTGAGCCAAATCTTTCCATGAACCAATTTTGGCGCGACTCAACTGGTTATACCATCTGGCTGCGGCGCCTATCAGGCTATCCTGAAAGCAATGAATTAGCAACGGATCGTTATCAGTGTATCCCGCCATCCTTCTACAAAACATAGTAATGTGGGCCTCCGGGCAACTTGTCCCATTGTATTTCTCGAACTCAGGCATCTTAAAATTGTAGGGGAGCACCAGGTCGGGGACCAAACTTAAATCATTAGCATTGATTCCCTGACGTTTACCAGCATTTTCCATAGCTTTAAGTTTCTCCTCTAACCATCTATATTTATCTTCCAGTTGTTTTGGTAATTCCATTTTCGCTTTTTCAGCAATCTCATCTAAGTCAGGTACATTGGGATTGATTGGATTATGGCCGGGGTTAGAACTTGAGCCGTCCTGGAAATTCATTGGTATCGACGCTGCAGCCAAAGTTTGTTGCGGTCTGATAGTGACAGACACCCTTTGGGGATGCACATCTGGCGGCGTTTGGGTGTTCGGCGGGGTGAGAGCGGGATTATCATTATCGTTCCCTGAGCTAGCAGCAATGCCCTTTTCCTTCTCTCGTTTTTTAGTCATCAACTGCACCAGCTAGTTTATCATGTTATTCTGGGATTCTTGCAACCGCTCTATAATGTCTTGCTGGGTCTTGGTCAGCTGCTCCTGTAGTTGTGCTTGTCGATCTTGTATTTCTTTTTGCATTTGCTCTAACCTTTCCATTCTTTGATCTATTTTTGTTTTGCCTCTTGTACCGTAGCGATGTTCCAGGGTAACTGCCATTGTTTTAGGGTCCTTTTGTGAGATTCAATGTGCATGATGCAATGTAATGCTGATGCATGAGATGTGTGCAACCAAAAAGGCGTTGATTCCAATTCAATTCTCATTAGAATAGCTTTTCAAGAAAACAAGTTTCTTCACATAAAGTGGATTACATATAAGGCCTTGCCTTGATACCTAAGGCCTTGACTTTCTCAAGAAGCCAAGCTAACTCTTGACCTCTCTCTGACTCCGACTCGTACATCAAACTTAGTACATCAGCTCGAATTGCTAAAGTTTGTAGGTGATTCGGCACCTCTCGTATTTGGGCCACGGCTTCCTCCATAATACAATCCCGACTTCTGACTTGGCTCTGAGAGTGATGCAGTTGTTGCTTCCATCGCTCATCATTGACTTCAAAAAGCTCTTCCCGTAGCTCGCAACCATGTAAGGCGGATTCTAACTCTTCAATTCGTGCTTTCATCTCTTCAATTTTGCTTAAACTAGCCTTCAATTCAGCTATGGAGTTACGGCTACGATACTGATACAGTGATCTTTCCAATTCTGACACCCGAATTTTTAACTTCTCTTTCTCGTTTTGATTTTCTATCAGATCCTTTTTCAGGGCATCTTCTAGCTCATGGGTATCTCGGAATTTCTTTTCCCACTGACTTTGTAACACCCCTTACCCGTTTTCAACGCCGGAATAGGGTACGAGGCATTACCTAAATTGCAAATTTATTTATCAGACATTTTATTTCATTTAGCATTTATATTTGAAACCCATCAAAATCAAACATATTGTCCCATAAACATATTTATTTTTCTCGTCATGTCTTACTTAAATTTATTACTCGTCTCAACATACTTAATTACCTTGTATTAACATATTAAAGATAATCACATATTTACATATCATGATAAATATCATTCACTTGTCTCTTCTTCATAAACATAAATTAGTTAATTTATCATATCAATATTTCACGTACCATCAACTCATATTTTCTTATATCACATAATTAAGTTACATGAACTTATCTGGCTAAATTTGTAGAAATATCAAGATTCAGGGTCATTTTAGAAATTTTCTATTTTCATCGATTTTTCAATCGATCTTAATCTATATTAATAATTTCATTCAATTTTACAATTTTAAATAATAAAATAATCTATTTCATGCAAATTGGTCATTTCCACGTTTTTACAAAATTAATCATAAAATTTTACTTTTATTCAATTTAGTCCCTGAGTCTAAAACATTACAAATTAGCCATGCTAGCTGAATATTCATACATATTTTCCTCCTCCTCCTCTCCATTCCACATCCTTAATGTATATAACATGCTATAAGTAACATTATCAATAAATTTCATTAATTACTCATAAGTATATTCAAAACTGTCCATTTGAGTTATAGTCACTAAATTATTTATTTCCAGAGCTACAGAACTCCAAATGAAGAACCGTTAATTTTTCCTGAAACTAGACTCACATATCTTCTTGCCATAAAATTTTCAGAATTTTTGATTTAGCCAATTAGTACAGTTATTCTTTAAATTCACCCCTGTTCTGCTGTCTAGCAGTTCCGACCCTTCTTCACTAAAAATTAATTATCTTTTTATATAGAATTCATATGATGTTATGGTTTATTTCTTATAAAACTAGACTCATTAAGGAATCTAACCATATAAATTATGTTCCCAAATTATTTTTATACAAGTTTTAGTGAATTTCTAAAGTAAGAACAGGGAATCACGAAGTTATTCTAAACCAGTCTTACAAAAATTTAAATATCTCAAAATGTAGACTTTCTTTGCTTTCTCTGTTTCTTTTATATAAAAATAGACTCAATAAGCTTTAATTTCATATCTCATTCAACTTCTAATTCGATTTATAAAATTTTTGGTGATTTTTCAAAGTTAGACAACTGCTGCTGTCCAAAACTGCTTTAGTGTAACATGTTGATTTCTATTTTGTCCCTAATTCCACAATTCATACAATTCAATCCTTACTCAATTAACCCCTCAATTTAACTAATTTTCTCATTTAATACTTTTCTCTATCATTTTAAACTACTTCATAACTTTTGAAAATCAGAATTTTAACACTAGGCCTTAATTTCAGCTATTTCACAATTAGGTCCTAAAACCAATTTCCATCAATTTCACTTGATAAAATCATCATATAACAAAATTAAAGCTTCAAATCAATATTTATTCATCATATTATTTCAGCACTAATCCACATCAAATTTAAAATTAACCATAGAATCATAAACTAATGAATTAATAAGTTGGACTCAATTGTAGAAAGTCCAAAAATATAGAAATTTCAAGGAGAAAGCAAGTATTAAACTTACATGAAGCTTGAGTATGAAAACCAACTTGAACTCTTTTCCATGACTGTTTTTCAGCTGAAGAAAATGAAGAGAATTGAAAAGAATTCTCCAAATATTTCAATTTAATCCCCTTTTTATTTAGCTAATTTTGGAAATTTTCCAATTTTCTCCCTTTTCCTTCTTTCTCTTCTCTTCTTCTTTCTTTCCTTCCCCTGCTCTCTGTTTCGTTTGGTTTCTGTTCTCTCCCCTTTTTTTTTCTTTGGATTATTATATAATATAATATTATAATATAATATAATAATATAATAATATAATATAATATAATAAATATATAATATAATATACTTTTTTAAAAAAAATCTCAGATTTCCAACGTTACACCGCCTCAACTATGCAAAATGGTATAATTACCATTTTGATCCTTCATAATTTCTTTTAATCTATAATTCAACTTTTACACCTTTTTCAATTTAGTCCTTTTCATTTAATTACATATCCAAACGTTAAAATTTCTCAACTAAACTTTAATAATAACTTAATGACACTCCATAAATATTTTTAGAAATATTTATGGCTCACTTTATGAATTCGAGGTCTCAATACCTCGTTTTTGGCTCAATTTTTCTAATTAATTCTTTTAGTTCACAAAATTCACTAATTTTAAAATATTTCTAATATCACACTTAACTTATAATTATCGATTAACAAAGTTTTCTAACTTTTTCGTCAGAGTTAGTGATCTCGAAACTGTTCCGATACTATTGAAAATTGGGCTGTTACAGACTTGCTCTATTCTTTTCCTTTTTAATTTCTTAACGCCATTGCTCTGACGTTTTCCCAAGCCCTGCAGTTCTCATCGACCTTCGTAGCTTCTTGTAGTCAGTTTTCAAACCGTCCAAATCTTCTTCAGCTTTATTCTTCCCTTTCCTCAGCTTCTCGACTTCTAGTTTTTGAATATCAACATCCAATCCTAGCTGTATTTTCTCCTCCTCCAATTGTTCTACCCTCTTTCTTAGCTCCCGGTCCTTTTCCTCAAAGTCATGTTTGATGATTTCAAGCTCGGTAGGGATCACCCGTAAGTGTTCTTCTAGTGATCGAGTGTTTTCTTGGTCTGATGCGAGGATATTATCGTTGACTCTTTGATTTTGCCACTGGTCATACTCAGAGGTCGTCATCAGGCTGGCAGCGAACCTTTTCATTCTATGAATTTGGTTCCAGACGTTTGATATCTCGCGCACTCTCTTCTTGTAATTTCCTCCTTTATATTCAAACTCGCACTGAGCTAACTCTTGTGTTGGAGGCGTAAATTGTCTCGATTTGTACTGTCTTAACGCGAGGAGAGGAGTGTATCTAGTAGCTCCCCATATCCCAAGCATGGGAATGTAATCAAAATCTCCGCATCGATATAAGATCTCATCAGGAATCATCCATGGAGCTCCCCATTCTACATCTTCTCCTTGTAGGTTTCGCAGAATCATTATCCAATTTTCTTCCGTGATATCGTCTCGTCTAGGTGTGGTTACCATATTTTCTAGTAGAGAATAGTCCTCGGAGAAGATTCGACACGATACCTTTTCCATTTTCCAAAAATGACCGTGAAACCATGCTAGTAAAAGTTGGGCGCAGTCGATAAATCTCCCTTCGCCCGCTCTTCGACATGCGCTTAGGGATCTAAAAGTTTCGGCTAGAATTGCAGGAATAGGAGTGATCCTTCTGTCTAACTTGTCAAAGAGATCAGACACCGCCTCATCCACATACCCTAGAGCTTTGGGGAAGATAACCAGTCCATAAATGCTCAAAGCTAACACATCAACTTTCTTCTTTTCCTCGGGATGCGCCATAATCAAATCTCTCAGATTTCTCCAAGGGATGCATTTGCAATCTCCTTTTTGTTTTGTCTGGGCTGTAACCCACTGCTCACTCATCCCCGTAATATTCATCAACTTTTTTACGAATGTGGGGACATTAACAGCTCTCAAATAAGCCTTGTCAGTTTGAATCCTCGGGCAGTGGAGTAAGGTTGTGTATTCTTCAATGGTAGGTACCAAATCCACCTTCCCGAAAGTAAAGCAACTATAAGCAGGATTCCAAAACTGGCCCATTGCTCGAAACAGATGTTGGTCTACTTTGATGTCAAGTAGATAAGGCAAATCGCCATAATGATAGTAGAATAGTTGCTTGATCTTATCGTCCCATTGACTCCATATTTCCCTCATTTCTTGAAGATTGTTTTGGGTTACGCTGATGCGTGTGTAATCCCACATCTCTGATACGTGTCCCGCTGTAAGGCTATCACCTTTTCCTTGTTAAACTGTCTCAGCCCATATCCGGACGGTCGCATTGTCCTCCACTTTATCAAGAAACCCCTTTTCCATGACAAGCTATCTATTTAGCAACCGAATGTGAATCAACCCCCTTTTGATGAATATGCCATGTAAAATAAAAATGCAAAGTCATTATTTCATGCACAATAAGCAGAGAATAAAACATTTAATCGGGTAATCATTAGGGTTCGGCGTGGCTCTACCTAGGGTAGTTCTTTCAGGTTCGCTATATGGGGTTCGGTTCTAGGATGAAGGTACCCGAACCAGTAGATTCCTCGATCCTCACCCATTATAGGCTCATATGGACCGAGTTCGGTTCAGGGGAATACATTTCCCTATGGCTACACGAAGATGAAAATCTCACGAAGACATAGGTACAGATGTATCCCGAAAGCGATCCGCTATCTTGCACGGAGGTGAAAACCTCACGAAAGAGTAGCTTCTCACTTCCACTTAAAAGGGTGCGACCCATCGGTCATGCAATATGATGAAACAATGTTATACAAGACTCGAACCATATGATCAGATAAGATGAAGCAAGTAAATACAATAAAAGGGATCGTAATTTTTCAAATCAAATCTTTAATTTTCGACAAAATGACAGAAATTAATCAATCTTATGGCTTGACTCTCTGACAAAATCCCCAGTGGAGTCGCCAAGCTGTCGAAACCACCCCCTCGGCTTTTGAGAAGGGCGTGAATCGAACTTGGGTTTTGAAAATGATAAAACGTGGGAGTCGCCACCAATCCTCTTTGTTGAGGTGTGATTGGGTCACCTTGAAAGGTAGTTGCTTTAAATAAACCATTTAATTTATCAAAACAACGATTTTGGTCTACGAAGTTTAAAGAAATAGGTTCGGGAGTCGGTTACGCACGAGGAATGGTTAGCACCCTCGATACGCCCAAAAATTGGTACCCAATTGATTATCTAATGTCTTGATGTCGAAAATTTGAAAATTTGAAAGAATTAAAACGATCCCTTTTTATGATGATGTTAACTGATATTTTTAAGAAAAATCGAAGATGTATGCCAAGGGGCTATTCCGTCTCGAGGGAAAATGTTGTATCCAATACTTTAGGACACCCCTTTGACCATCGAGATAAAACTTCCCCTTTTATTTATAAATTTACTTTAAGGAACATTCTATTATTTAAAAATGGGCGAGAGAATTGCAAACCCAATACTTTAGGGCACGTTTTCTTGAGCTTCTAAATATAGAATGTTTCCTTGCTTTTAGAAAACCTTACTTCGAAATAACAAACACCGCGTCCAATGCTTTAGGAGATGACATTTTGAGTTCCAAAAATAAGTCCTTTTTGGTAAGAAATATACTTGTTCGAAAGGATATTCGGATATTTAGATTAAACGAGAAAATTGCAACCCAATACTTTAGGGCACAATCTCTCGTGCTTCTAAACACAGAACATTGCCTCGGTTTAGAAAATATTATTTCGGAATAACAAATCATCACATCCAATGCTTTAGGACACGACATTTTGAGTTCTCGAGAATAAGCTTTTTTTTGTTAAAAATGTATTTGCTTAAAAGGATATTCAGTTATTTAGAATGAACGTGAAAGAATCGCTACCCAATACTTTAGAGCGCGTTTTCTCGAATTTCTAAATAAGGAATATTACCTTTACGAAAAGAAACCGTTTTGTATCGAGCAAAATTGATGTAACAAAATTTATAATAGAATGTAAGAAGAAATTACAATACTAACGTGCATAGCAACATGGAAAGGAGTGCATCAATATGAATAACGATAATGAAAGCGAAGAAAAAAAAATAAAATAAGACAAGTCTAAAATGAATGGGAAAAGAACATAGCAGAAACACTAAAATAATAATGATAAGTATATATACAAGCCATAGGACGATAATAGAAATAACAACAACACCATAATAATAGTATAATAATAACAAAATGATAATAATAATACGATAATAACAATAATACGAAAAATATATATAGTGTAATAATATAAATATCGTTATAATAATGATAATAATAGTAATAATAGAATAATGATACAATGGCACAAAATATGTACAATGAATAATATAAATATAGTAATAATAATACGATATATGTACAATATAATAATATAAATATAATAAAAAATAATAATGGTGATAGTAGATATAATAATAATAATAATAATAATAATAATAATAATAATAATAATGATACTACTGATGGTAATAATATATGTACAAAGTAATAATATAAGTATAGTAGTAACAATAAAGTAATTAATACAAAGTATGTACAATAATAGTAATAATAGTAACAATAGTAATAATAATATACAAATATACAATATACTATTATAAATATAGACATAGTAACAATAATAATAATAAAGTAACAATACTAATAATAATAATAATAATAATAATAATAATAATAATAATGATAATAACAAAAATAATAATAAAAAGGATATTAAATACTAGCATCAATAGTGATAATTGAAAAATAATAAGAAAAGGGTTAAATTAAATTTAGAATCGAATTTTAGGGCTAATTCAGGAGTAAAAATAATTAAAAGAAACCTATTTACACGCGCGAAAGAACCAGAGGGAGCAAAAGGGGAATTTTCCCGCATTCTCAACACGCAACACTTAATTCGGGACCAAAACGAAACCGGATTGACATTAAAAGGGAAAATTAAAGAAAAAGGAAAACTTGATTGTAAAGATGTGAAAGAGCGGAGGGGCTGAAAGTGCAATTAGCCCCTCCAGTGAAGAACACGCGGATCCTAGGTTGGAGCGGGTCGGATCGGGTCGGGTTATGGTGAAACGGCGCCGTTTTGATGCCTGAGTGATCAGCCCAAAACTACGCCGTTTTGGAGGCCTATTTAAGGCCAAAAACCTTTAAAAAAAATCATTTGGTTGCTCTTCTTAAAAAAAAAACTGATTCTTTTTTGTTATTTCTCTCTGCAGGCACGAAAGAAAGGGGGGGACTCCGGTGTAGGGGCTGCCGTGGGCTCCGCCGTCAGCGTCGCCATACACGGCGGTTGGAGCCCCGAAAAGGTGATTTCGTATTTTTTTTATTATTATTCTTTATATATATATATATATATATATTTGGGTAAAAAAATGAAATAAAGAGAAAAATAATAAAGAAAAATACCTTCGACTGTACTATTACGATTTTGCTTTTGGATTTTGTTGGGTTTCTACTGCTTATTGTTTGTGTTTTTTGAAATATACTCTGCTTGTATTGATTGCTTAAAAAAAATCCAAATACATTCTTTTTCCCAGGCTTTATAGCCGAATCAATAAGTAAAACCAAATAAACAAGTACCACTTGTTTTGATTGTGATCTTGCTGTTTTCTTATTCTTTTTGCAGGTCGTGGGGAACAGTGGGTAGTGGGGTTGCGGCGCACGTGGTAGTGGAGGCCAGTGGTGGTGTAGGTGAACGGCGATGGTGGCTGACAGGGGTGAGTGGGGAACGGCGCTGGTGGAGTTGCGGCGCACAACTTTAGGGGCTAGGGTTTCAGTCTTTTTAGGGTTTCTGAAAAGGTTAATTTTTTGGGTCTATCGGGCCTTTCAAAATTGGGCCTGATTTCAATTGGACTGTAATTTGGACATTTATTGGTCTGGTTTATTTTAAATGGGCCCGGGTTTGGGTTTGGTTTAATGGGCCTGGGTAAATTTGGGTATTACAGTAAGTTATCTATTTTTTGCGTATGACTGTATTTTGTTTGGAGATTCTACAATGGGCAGAAAATGGTTACAAAGTATGAAATCACTTCAAGTTAAAAGGTTAATTATGTTAAGTCTCTGATTTATTTTAGTGCAAATGTTGCGACCTCGATTCGTGATCAAATAAGAGATATGTTGGGAGTTTGGGTGGCAACTAACCCGAAGAAATATTTGGGCTTACCAATGATGGTTGAAAGAAGGAAGCTTTTCATCATTATGTTGACTGGTTTGGAAAGAAAGTCCAAGGTTGGGGTATGCGTTTTCTTTCTATAGGTGGGAAGGAGGTAGTCATTAAAGCGGTGCTTCATGCATTGCCAGTGTATGCCATGCAGTGCTTTCTTTTTCCTAAGTCACTTTGTAACAGGTTGGAAAGTGTACTTAATATATTTTGGTGGAGGAATAACACCTCAGGTAGAGGTTGTCATTGGAGCACTTGGCAAACTCTTTGTTTACCAAAATCTTGTGGTGGTTTGAGGTTTTGTGATCTAATGATGTTCAATGTTGCTTCGTTAGCAAGATAATATTGGCGTATTTTAACTAAACCATCCAGTTTATTGGTTCAGGTTATAAAAACAAGATATTTCCCGAACTCTAATCTTATGAATGTTCAGTTAGGGGCTTACCCGTCACTTACCTGGAGGAGTATTTGGAGTGCTCGGAGCTTAATTGAAAAGGGAGAAGGTTGGAGAATCGGTCCATGTGAGAATGCTAATATATAGAATGATTCTTGGATCCCTAGACAAGGCAATGGACGAGTACAGGGTCAGGATATTGATGTTAGGTACACAATAGTAGCAGATTTAATTGATCATAGCACTAATACTTAGGTCGAGGGGCAATTAGAGCATTGTTTAATGAGGAGTTGGCAGAGAAATTTGTTTGTATCCCGATTGGCCGATCATAAGTAGCTGATGAGATGGTTTGGAGGTATGAGAGTTCTAGGGAATATACTTATAAGAGTGGCTATAGGCTACTATTAGAAGAATAGTTACAAAAAAGGGGATGTTATGCCACCACGCCTGACCTATTTTCAAAGTTCTATTCTAGGTTGTGGGTTTTACCAAACCCAGCAAAAATAAAGATTACATTATGGAGGTTTGCAAATAATTATCTACCTACTTTTGAGAATTTACAGAGGAAAAATCTCCAAGGAAGTAATATCAGCCTTTTATGCAACTCAGAGGAAGAGTCCTTTGATCATATGCTACGTTTCTGTTCTATCTCAAAACAGATTATGGATTCTTTGAATATTGGAACTGTTCCTGTCTCAAAGAGCTCAAAGCATAAGACATGGTTAGCAGAGGTGGTCATGATTTCTAATGAAAAAACACTGAAACTAATAGCAATATCATATTGGGCAATCTAGTATGCTAGAAACAAGATTGTGCATGAGGGTGTTAGGCAGTCTGTGCAAGAGTTGATTGTGTTCATTAAGACTTACCTATCAGAGCTAGAAGCCGTGGATAAGTTTAAAACATCAGCCTGTTCGCAGATAGAGGATGAATGGTTGTTGCCAGGTTCAGATAGTATGAAAGTCAACTTCAATGCTTCTTACAAAGAGTTCCATTTCAGGGGTTCTAATCAGGAATTCTTTGGGCTTAATAATGGTTGCATGTACCTACCCGCATTATGGGATTGTCGATGCTTTTGTTGCCAAAGCACGGGCATGTGTATAGGCCATTGATTTTGCTATGGAGCTGGAGTTTAAATCGGTACAAGTGGAGGGGGACTCTCTGACAATAATCAAGAAAGTAAACTCAGCTACACAAGATAAGTCTATGTTGAGCCCGATCATCAAAGACATCAAAGGAAAAATGGGGGGTTTGAAAGAATCACCTTTCAGTTTGTTGGTAAACAAGCCAATGCTGTTACGCATGCCTTGGCTGCTGAAGGGCGAGGTTGCACGAGCCGCAGTACTGGGTGGAGGAAGCCCTACAGGTAATGGAACGGGCAACTGAAAGAGATCAGCAGCGCTGAGTTTCTCGAAGATGAACGGCGCCAGTCAGCTTTGGAGTTTGGAGATGCCCATCATTTCTACCTCCATGTGGTCTCCAAATTTTCTCTCCTTTCGATCTTTCAGAGTGCATAGGCAACGATATTATGGGGCGTTGCAGGAGAGATTTTTAATGGGTTTTCATCGGAACTGAAAAAGGAAAGGAAGGTGCTAATATTTCTTCTTGTTTTGATTAGTTTACACTGTTTGTTTTTGTTGGTGTTTGTTCGTTTGCTAGCTTTCTATCAAGAAGTCTGTTTCATTTGTTTTTACGGTTTGCTTATTTTTTTGGTAGTAGGTTGTGGGGCAGAGACATGGGGTGTAGTAGAACAATTAATGGCACCATTATCCTTGTTTTTTAATGAAAACTTTTTTTTTCAAATTAAAAAAGAAATCAAGTAAATAATTAAACATAGTTCTTTAGAAAAAAATTTGAATGTAAAATATAAATTTTTTTCTATAATATATTATTACAAATTTATCCTTTTAATAGTTATATATACAAAAAAATGGGTAAATTACCCAAATATACTAAAAAAATATAAAATTTACGGAATTGAGTCGATTTTTAGAAAATTTATGGAAAAGGGTCATTTCCCCTCAAAATGAGTCCACCTCAGCGTGTTTTGAGGGGAAATGAGTCCACTTTGTGCTCATCATCGAGCACCTCAGGTGGCACGGGAATCGGTTGCCGGAATCCAAATTGTCACAGAACCCGATCTGACTGGTGCATCTCCACGGTCGCATAGGTGATCAATGGGACCTTCACGTGCCAACTGTTCGGATTTTGGAAGAACTCTTCCAGAATTACTGCCCGAATTTCCGAATCCTTGTACGGTGTCCATTGAAACTATATTAACATTACCAAAATATTAGTTATATACATAATAGTAGACAGTACATACGAAATACTAAATTATAAATACGAAATTCGAAACTTACTTGTGATTCCGACCGTTGGTCCAATAGAAGCCGTATATCTTCAAACGAGGTAGGTATTCCAACATGACTAGCCGAATGGTTCCACCTAATTAAATAAATTTTTAGCATACAATTATACTATAAATCTATGAAATAATTGTAAAATATAACATTAAATTTACCTCGTTATCAGTGGGAATGAATATGGGTGGTCGAGTCGATGACGTAAAAATGGAAATCGATACCATGCCCACGACTGCAGTAGTGATAGGCAACCTCCGATTTTCGCTTTACTCGGCCGCGTCGCCCCGTACATCTCCCAATACAACCTCGATAGCACGGTTGACCCCCAACTCAATTCACCGGCTGCTCTAAAATCAACAAGTTTCAGCAGCCATCTCAGGTGTACGAGGTTTCTAGAAAGGTTCGGCATCAGATAGCCTCCAATTATCTGAAGAATGTATGCCCGAGCATACCGTATCCTCTCTATTTCGGTCGAACCCTCCTGCAGCTCCGGGAATGTGTCTCGTAACCAGGCCATATCGATCCGAGCTCCTTGAATTTTATCCGGAATGGCACCCAGAAGCTCGTAGCATATGGCTCCCCAGTCACCAGAAGTTGCGGACCCAGTGACTACCGACCCGTCCACCGGCAATCCCAACTGCAACTGCACATCTTCCAAAGTGATGGTACACTCTCCGCATGGAAGATGGAAAGTGTGCGTCTCGGGTCTCCACCTCTCTATCAACGCACTGATCAAAGGCGGCTCCAACTTGAACCCCCGGCCTATCGTGGCCACGTGCCAAAAACCCGCTACCCGCAGGTAATTCTCGATCAACGGCGATGGGGGACCATGCATGTAGCGAATGTAACATTCCAACACCCGATCTACAGACTGTTTAAAAAATTATAAAATAAAAATTAATTAAAATTACATAGACCTAAAAAATATTATATAAATATTGAAAAATTAAAATTAAAAACTTACCATTTTCAATTGCTCGACGGAGATGTGCTTGCTGTCTAGACGAAGTAATTCCCCGGCAATTGTAATACGATCGAAAATTTTCAAAAAAAATATATTAAAAGAATTAAAAAAGGGCTTTTTTGTAAATAGTCAAGGACTATTTTGAAATTTGAGAGTAAATTTCAAGGACTTTAAGCGAAAATTGAGAGAAAATTGAGAGAAAATTGAGAGAGAATTGAGAGAAAATTGAAAAAAATAAAAGGGTTGGAGGGTTTTTATAGGGAAAAAATTTTGACCGTTGGAGGCCCAACGGTCAAAATTTTTTGACCGTTGTGTCCACGTCAGCAAAGCGCGCTTACGTGGACGCACTTTGATAACGTGGCACAACGGTCAAAACAATTTGTCCATTGGGCAGCAAAGCGCTTCCCTGGGGACGCGCTTTGCTGTTGTTTCCCCCAAAAACGCGCTAACGTGGACGCGTTTTGGGGGGAAATGGCCCTTTCCCGTAAATAATTTTCAACCCGGCCCTTTTCCGTTATTAAAATTTTTTTTTTGTATTATTGGGTGTTTTGCCCAACAATTACTATCACCACTCTATACCACTCTCTAAAAGAAATCCACCCACCCCATATCCACTTTTCAGAAAGAAAAAAAAAATCACACCGGTTGAGGTTTTACCATCCCTACCAGAATTCAAGAAGCAGTTCAGGTTTTACCATCCTACAACACCCCACATTTTAGGAGCTTTGGTACAGGCCCCATCATCACCTTATCAACGTGTCTGTCACAATCTCAGGTTTTAGCCAAATTCAAAATCCTTGCTTTTTCTATTATATACATAAGAACAAATTCCTTTTTCAATTCTACTTGTAATTTTTTTCCTTTTTATTTTTAATGCATTAAGAAAATTAATCTTATTGTTGCATGAGTCAGGAACTTGAATGTTGTTTTTTTGGGGGGGGGGGGCTCTTAGGTTCTGCAATGGAAAAATCAATCTCCAATGGAGTCCAGGTACCGGAGGTTCAAATCACAACGCTAATTGAGATGCTGATGGGACAAGCAATGAAGCTAGACAACATTGCTGCCGAGAGAGATGCTGTTGCCCAGAAAAGTTTGCAGGTGCCTAAGCTGGATTCATTCAGAACTAGAAAAGTTTCAAATTCCTCACACATAATAAACGTTGAGCCCGTCATCATAAAATGCAGGACCTGACTCAACAATCAGAATAGTTTAGTGTATGGTTTTCCAGGGCAAGAGGGTTGGGAAATGTGTTGAAACACTTGACATGCTGAAGATATCAAATGGTAGAGCAGAACCTGTTGCTGTCACACAACTCAACCAAGTAGGAGACCTTTGATCCTTCACCAATGCCACGCAACAATGGAACTTTTTGATTGATACAATCATCAATTATCCTTTCGTTACCTTGCTCTTTTTCAACCTTGATATGTAATGTAGCTCAAGATATTGTATATATGGACATAAAAGCGGGTGTCAGTGCTGGTTGGTTGGTGAGGAATATATATAAATGAAGCTTAGTTGACTTGCTACTCTGTCTAATGTTACTACTATTAGTAAATTTGCCAGCAACTATTGTTTCTGATTAAATATCAAAAACATTTGAGATAAACTCCAATCCTGAATCTTTGATGATTTATATTTCTAATAAAGCAAGCCATAATGCATCATGAAGAAAGCAAAATGTACAAGTTCTGAATCGATGTTCTCAAAGCACCCTCTTCCGCAAACCTCATGCTTCTACTCCACAAACCTACCTACATCATTTTCCCCGCACAAACCAGAGTCTTTGTTGGTCAAGAAATGCATTTTCCTTTTACAAAACTGTGGCTCTTCCAAACTCAAACTCAGACAAATCCATGCTTTCTCTATCAGGCATGGGGTCCCACTCAATGACCCTGATATTGGCAAGCACCTTATCTACAACCTTGTTTCCCTCTCTGCTCCTATGTCATATCCTCACAACATCTTTTCTTGTATCCGGAGCTCTAATGTGTTCACCTGGAATACCATGATTAGAGGCTATGCTGAGAGTGAAAGCCCAGAGCCAGCCCTTCAATTATACCGCCAGATGCGGGCGTCATGCATCCAACCTGATACCCACACTTACCCTTTTCTTTTAAAAGCCGTTGCCAAGTTGGCAGATGTAAGAATCGGGGAAATTGTGCATTCTACAGTTATAAGAAATGGGTATGACTCGTTAGCCTTTGTTCAGAATTCTTTGCTTCACATGTATGCTGCTTGTGGGCTCGTCGATAGTGCTCATAAGGCGTTTGAATTAATGTCTGAGAGAGATATTGTGGCTTGGAATTCTGTGATTAATGGGTTCGCTCTTAATGGGAAACCTAACGAGGCTCTGACTCTCTTCAGGGAAATGGGGTTGGAAGGTGTAAAGCCTGATGGGTATACCGTGCTTAGCTTGTTATCCGCTTGTGCTGAGCTCGGTGCTCTGGCGTTGGGGAGGAGAGTTCACGTATATATGGTGAAGGTTGGTTTGACTGATAATTTGCATGTTAATAATGCGCTGTTAGATTTTTATGCAAAGTGTGGAAGCATTAGAGAGGCAAGGAAAGTATTTGATGAGATGAAGGAAAGGAATGCAGTTTCATGGAGTTCTTTGATTGTCGGATTGGCTGTTAATGGGTTTGGTGAGGAAGCACTTGAGCTTTTCAAGGAGATGGAAACAGAGGAATTGGTGCCTAGCGAAGTTACTTTTGTTGGGGTTCTCTACGCTTGTAGTCATTGTGGGATGGTTGATGAAGGTTTCAGTTACTTTAAGAGGATGAAAGAGAAATACGGGATTGTGCCCAAGATAGAACATCATGGTTGCATAGTTGATTTGTTGAGTAGGGCAGGCTTGGTAAAGGAGGCATATCAATATATCCGAAACATGCCATTGCAGCCTAATGCTGTTATATGGAGGACATTGTTAGGAGCGTGCGCAATGCATGGCCATTTGACTTTAGGAGAGTATGCAAGAGCTCAAGTATTGAAGCTAGAACCTGGGTATAGTGGAGACTATGTGCTCCTCTCCAACCTCTATGCTTCAGAGCAACGCTGGTCCGATGTGCACGTCCTCAGGAGAAAGATGCTTAGGGACGGAGTGAAGAAAATTCCAGGTTATAGCCTAGTAGAGTTTGGCAATCATGTGTATGAATTTCTAATGGGCGATAGATCTCATCCTCAAAGTGACCAAATTTATGCAATGCTAGCAGAAATAACAAAGAGGTTAAGATTGGAAGGTTATGCTCCCCATACAGAAAATGTGCTTGCTGATATAGAGGAAGAAGAGAAAGAGAATGCTTTATCTTACCATAGCGAGAAGATTGCGGTTGCTTTCATGCTACTTAAGACAGCAGCAGGGACCCCCATTAGGATTGTAAAGAATTTGAGAATTTGTGCAGATTGTCACTTGGCAATTAAGCTTACATCAAAAGTTTTTGAACGAGAGATTATCGTGAGGGATCAAAGCCGGTTTCACCATTTTAGAGATGGGTTTTGCTCTTGCAGGGATTACTGGTAAATTGTACCCTGAACACCTCATAAGAGCAGATTCAAAATGCCGCTAGGAGGATGATCGAACAATTGCATGCCTGGTACCTAGTCACGGCTGCTGCAAAATTAGCTTCACGGGTGATCTGGACTTCCCATGGAGATTGCATCATAGCTGAAAACTATTATCCTTAAGAGAGCTTCATGAAAGTACCTTGCCTACAACCTTTCTCATTTCTTAATTTTCTTCACCACCATATTTTATTTTATTTCATTAGTCCATTCCCAAACCATACAAGAGTAAGATGGTAGATTAAATCAAGAATTATTTATCATCTTTGTCCTTGTTCCCCTTGCACAAATTTTATGCTTCATAAAATGTTAAAATAGAGAACATCAAGCTAAAGCGGTCGTCCTTTTCCTTTGTTTTAACCCTTCAATCTCTTGAAACACAAAACCTAGTTTTGATTTTGGATTTCCCCCAAACATTTGGTAAACAAATTTGAAGTAATAAAGATTACTTGTTGAGTGTTATATTGAAAATTTCTATTTATATTATTTCTCGACGATCTAAGGTTATTCACTTGTCGATCTCAAACTTGTCAATAGAAATTTTCACCCATAACTCTTCCCTAATTTTGGGCTAAAAAATCTTTATTTTTTTTTAGGCTTATGCTAAATTTTGCCCTCCAACTAGGCCTTTTTTTCCACTTTATAAATTATCATTCGGTTAACCCCGGGAGTTAGATGAGATGCTAAGGGTCTTTCTTACCTTAACTAGTGGTTTAGAGTTCGATCCTCGCTCTAGGTATAAAGCAGCTTTAAAACTCGTAACCAATATCTACCCCTTAATGGACCTACAGAATGCAGAGAATTAATTACTGGGTTCGCTCTAGTAGATACTTTGAAAAATCAAAAAAACAAATCATTCTGTTACTTGATTCAATCTTTTTTTTTTTTTTGGTGAAACAATCTTTTTTGTTTTTAATACCCTTAAAAACTAATTGCCACATGACACCAATCAATATATATCATGTGGCACTTAGGTTTATTTAAAATAAAAACATTAACCCACCATTTATTTGTCATTGACCAACATTGACCAATCGTTAATCAGTGTTGACAAACCGTTGACAGACCATTGGTCAGTGTTAACCAACCTTGACTGTCCGAGTGGCGCAATTAGAACACATCACATCACTCTTCTTTATTGTTTTTTTAATATTATATATAATATATTATTTAAAATGTAAAAAATATATATAGTATATAAATAATTCAAAAAATTAATTTTTTACAAAAGAATTTAGAAAATATAAACTTATGAAATAAATAAATATAAATGTTAAAAAATCGAAATGTTTTTAAAAAATTGCAAAAAAAAATAATTTTTTCAAATATATTCTAAAAAATTTTGTCATAAATTTTTATTTTTTTCAAGAACTTCAAATTTTAAAAAGTCAAAACAATATATCTAAATTTCCAAAATAGACAAAGTTCATCCAAAACATATATAAATTTTTAATTTTTATAAATTTAGATATATATATATATATGAATTTTAGAATTTAGAGTTTTTGAAAAAAATAAAATTTATGAAAAACTTTCAATTTTATATAATTTTTATTTTTAAAAATTTCAATTTATATGCTTTATAAATTTAAATTTTTTTAATTTAAATTTTTATATAATTTTTTAAAAAAATTCAATTTTTAATTATTTTTTAATTTATATTTATATATTTTTTAAAAAATTAAAGAAAATTGAATTATTTATATATTATACTAGTTTTCTTACCCGTACAGTTCACAGGTTTCATTGTATTTATCAATTAAAATATTTTAAATTTGTTTAATAATTCTGTATAAATTTAATGGTTCACATTATAAATAAGTCTGAATTATATTATACTTTTTATACATTTTGTATTTAATATTTATTTGATAAAAATAAAGTATGATATATACAAATTCCTAATTAAACATATATAAAAAAGTATTCATGATATCTATTAAAATTTTATTTATGAAATATACTTATAATAATTTTTTTAAAAAAATTATTTTAACTTTTTTAGAAATTTTTAAAAGTTTACTTTTATTAATCTATGTTTAAAGTATATCGTGTAAATATTTTGAAATTTAAATTCATGTATGCTGCTTAAAAGATTAAATTATTTTTTTAAAATTTTAAATATTTTTAATGTGTTTTTTAAATAATTTTTAATGTGTATTTTTAAAATTATATAAGAAAATTTTAATAATGTTTAGAAAATTATATTTCTCTTACATTTAAAAAAATTACTAATTTTTAAGATTAATTTATGAAATTTTCAATTATGTTATTAAAAATTATAAGTTTTAATATTATATTACTATAGCTAAAAATAAAATTATTTACACTAAAATTTCCTTAGAAATGCTAAAAGTAAAATATTGAAATTTTATTTTTTAATTTATTTAATTATATTAAATACTTAATTATTATTTTATAAATAGAATGTAATCATAAAAATTGATGCACTAATATGAAAATTATAGAAAATACATGTGAGTATTCAATGAAATAAGTTTCAAAATGGAGTGTGAAATAAATCAATTAAAAAGAAAATAATGGGTTTAAAATTTAATTTGACTGTAATTTACACAAAAATGACATTAAATTTTTAAAAAGAAAATGGAAGAGAAATATAATTTAAATTTGTTCCAAAATAAAAGTAAAAGTCTGAAGAGAAAAATAAATATTAATAAAAAGGATAACATGAAATATTAACAAAGAAAAATGCTGTAAAAGTAATAAAAGAATAGAACTAACTGAGAAAAAAAAAGAGACAAAAGAAGAATGACAATAAAACTAATGAATGTAAAATATAATAACTAACATAATGAATATAGATTGTCTTATCTCAATATATTTTTATACTTTTTAGCTTTAATTTGAAAATTCTTAAGATAAAACCTTTTCCATATAAATTGAAAATTATTATATTATTATATTTTTAATTTAAAATTTTACCTAATATTTAAGAATTAAGTAATAAGATAGGATTCTTGAAAGTAGGCAAAGCCGAAACAACCAATACAACTAGTGCAACTCAAACCCAGGCCACACTTGGGACAATAAAGACCCTTGACCATTAGGCTATCACATGAGGTTCTTTATATATTTATTTTAAGTCATTTTTTAGTGAACCTTTTTATTTTTTAAATTTAAGTTATCTGGTTTTTTTTGGTGGATCGCGATGGCGTGTTTCATTGAATGCAGTCTGCGCGATGAAGTATCATTGATCGTCGTTTTTCAAATTTTGTATCAATTGAAGGCTTACAACTAAGGGGGTTTGGTAGGTCCTCGCGAAGTTGTGAAATCTATAATTATGAATTGGTGTTCTAATCTTCGTTTAAGGGCTAGTTTGGATGGGCGGTGTGTTTACCTCCGGTGAAGTTAAAAACAGCGGTGGCGGTGAGATTAGTTACTGTAGCATTGAGATTGGACACTGTAGCAGTGAGATTAAAAACAGCGGTGGAGTGTGTGTTTGGATTCAAACGCAGCTGTAGCGGTAAGGTGAAAATAAAAAATGACTATTAAGGACATCAGATTAGAATTGATATATAATAGAAGTTTTTAAATTATTTTACTTATATAAAATTATTAAAGTATGTGAATTTATAAATTCATTTAATAAAATATTAAAATGTATCTTCCAATATTTGATTATAAATATTTTAATGAATTATATAATCAATTTAAATTATTTATTAGATAAAATAAAAATTATTTTTAATTTTTTATAGTTAAATTTTTTTTATAACAATGATAAATATTATTTTCGCAAATAGTAACATTATACTTGGATCAAATTTTGAAGTATCTAACCGAATGATTTTTAATAAAAAAAAATATAGTAACATAAGACATAACAAGTTTCATTATTACTAGAAATTAAGTTATGATACAAAATTGTTTTTACAAATATTGATTCATTAAACTATTTGCAATGGTTTCCCTTAATATTGTAATTTTAAGGTCACTTTCACTGTTAGAAGAACTTGATTCACCTCTATCAAAATGGCCTGAAGAGATTGGCACGTCGGGTATATTCTCAAATTGTCGAAAATCCTCATCATTTGACCGAGCATGTCTACGAATGTAATTATGCAAAACCATTGTTGCAATAACTATTAAAACTTGCTTGTCGAATGAATAGCTTGGAATATCTCTTAATATTGGCCATTTTTTTTCCACACTCCAAATGTTCGTTCAATCACAGAGCGTAACGAAGAATGGGCATGATTAAAGATTTCTTTTTTTCCAGATGCTCGATGATTACCTCGATGAAAGTCAGGTAGCTAATGATTACCTTGGACTAGCCATACTCTCACACAATTTCTCAATATGGGTAGCTAATGAATTTTTGGATGATTTTCTACTTGAACTTGATTTTTTTCCTTTACCATGTACAACCCCAAGTGTTTCCTTTCTTCGATTAGGAGTTTCATAAGAAGGGTTTGATGGTACCTCATTAGTAGGAATATCTTCATTCTCATTACTATTTTCATCTGAATCACCAAATCCCTCATTTGGTGTATCATCTCCCATAGGAACCCCACTTGGAGGAACACCAGACGAAGGTGCCCATGCATTCTCTCCAGTGGCTACAATGCCACCAAACATTTGCCACATTAAATCATTCATTCGTGGTTCAATTCCTTTCTTCTTAAATCCTTTAAAATCCAGATTTTCCTACATAACATGTTAAATGTTAAATGTTATACTAAGATTTTTATATTTGTAAAATATTAATTTCAATAAAATTTATGCATTAAAATAATGATAAAGTTAACACTAACCTGTATTTTTTCAGCCCACCATTCTTCGGTAGCATCAACCGTCTTTTTAGATGGACACCATCCAATACCTGTAGATTCCTTAAGCAACTCCCTCCATAACCTCCATTCCCTTTTTAATGTATCCCACTTATTTTTCAATTGAGGTTTTCCACAATTTTTTTGTGTTTTTGCTTGAAAAAGAGCAACGACATTTTCCCATCCTTTTGAGTTTAGATGAGTTGTCGGTCTATTACCAGCATTGACTTCATTCACGCAAAGTTCACAAAATATCAACGTCAGCTCATCATCCCAAATAGCTTTTGTTGCTAAGGTACTTTCTCCTTCCACAAATTTTTATATATAGTAAGATTGAACAACTCAAACTTAAAAGCTGAAAAGTTTATACTATAAATTACTTAACAAGATAAAAAATTTTCATGCTTGTCTTATTCTTTATGGTTTCATATTCTTTCTCAATTATTCTTAGTCCTTGTAACATAGTTACTGTTTCTTTGCTTTATTCTCCACTATTTGCAGCATTTAATCTCCCTTTCTTTTTTGTTTCTCCCTCTGTTTTCTTCTTTTTCTTTATTGAAACATTTGACTTTCTTAAATCCTAATATGCCTGTTTTTTCACTAATTGCTGACTCTATATATGGGGGAAAGGTATCGGGTCTGGTTATTAGAAGCAACTGACATTTAATTTAAGCATCTAACTTAAAAAGCTTTTATATGTAAGAGGGTCAAACACTTTTAAAAGGCTATAAAAGCTCTCAAATCATTTCAACTAAACTAATATCATTTCAACAAGTATAAGTAAGAAGAAATTAGGAAGAATCATACCTTATGAACAAGGTCCCTCCAAACTGTTTGATTTTATCTGCCAGACAAATAGATTGACTACTGTAGGACCAACAACAATCTTGATGACTACTGCAGGACCAAGCGACGGAATATATAAGAAAATGAAAGGAATTTGATAAGTCTATTTTACATGTTCTCTGTAGAAGTATATGATAAGAAATTAATGAAAAATACCTTCAAAAATCAAATTATTGCAAATGGAAGTCATATGAAGTAATAAAATGCATAGAACTTTGTTAATCAAAGCAGTCTGATGTTATACTTATCCAATTTATTCCATGCATGGAGTCACCAAACAAAAACACTTTCTTTCTCATAAAAATTAGACCATGTTAAACCATATGTATAACCTATAATCATTTACAATTTAACTAGGCTCTGAGGAAGTAAGGTCATCAAACCTTTAGAACAAAAGTTTCCGTCAAACATCTATGTTACCGCCAATTAACAAAACCAAACACCCTTGAAAGGAACCATCATGTTGCTCTTTATTTACTAGAGCTCTAGAAAATCTATTGGTCTACCGAATCTTTAATAACAGAAGATGAATTGCTAGGGTGCAAAGGTACTGTATTAGTAACCATCTCCCATTTACAAATTTAATACTTATTTCCTACTTCTTTTAGTCTTTTCTACTTGAAAACTATCAGTCATGCATCTCCATTTTCTGGCTCAACATACTTATTCAATAAACGAAGCCATCTTTCTCTAGACTTCCTCTGCAATGCCAGACACTATCAACTTACGACAGTGCTGTGGCAAGGCAGGGAATGAAGGTTTTAACAAAACCAATAGGAATATAAACAATCTGAGAAAACTCCTGTTAAAGAATATGGTTCACTATGTTAAGAGCAGTTTAATTTTTTTTCCTTGTCCAGTGTTCCCTGATGCTATCTTCTAACTTGTTCAGTTGATTAATAGCATACTGCCAATAGCAAAAATTCAAGTCAGAATATATTCTGATAACAACACCAGCAAATAAGTCCCAAAATGAGACAGTACATGAAGGGAAACAGAGGGACCACCAGATTATGATTTTAGCACAACTTAAGGGATGACTTGGAAGGACACGATTATTGGTCAGGAAGAACATCTGATTTTGTTGGAGAAAAACATTTTTCTAAAGCAAGACTTGAAAGATTGTGTTTTAAGCTCTCATTATTCTCTTTTTTCTGTCATGTTATCCATACTCTTGTTTTTTTGCTGTACAGAATTTTGTAATAATATTATAACACTATAATGTACATACAGTGACATAGCAGGGAAAAAAATTTTAATTTAAAATCAGTGGCATATATAGACATATATCAAACCACATTATCATTTTTATACATTGTATTATTAAAGAAGCTCCAAATGTTTTAAATATTCAAAAATTGAGTATATTATTTCAAGACTTCAAATAAAGAAAAAAAAAAAAGAGTCTGGCTACAAGATAGTATTTCCTGTAATCATGCCTAAAAAATAATCATCCATGAAATTTTCAAGTTAATTTTGTATCATCTGAAAGCTACTTTTTCTATTTACGAATCACTTCCGAAAGCAAAAAGCAGAAAGCATAAGATGTATATGGATTTTGAACATAATAGGCAAATATTTTTGATAAGTTAGAAATAACAAATAATAACATGCATAACAGAATGCCTGATTTTCTTTATTGCTGCAATTCACATTTTAATCAAAGTCACATGCATTTTCCTTTCTTTCTTTTTGTTTCCCTTCAGACAAAGTACGACCATATTCACAATACAAAGAACAAAGACCTTTGAAGGTTTTCTTGAAAACTACATATTTACTCATTGCTATAATATCAATAGGAAGGTGGAAAATATACTTATTTGACCCCTTTTTTTAGCTTTTTCTCAAGTCTAATGAGAATGATATGGGAAAATAATCAAAACTCTTCCCTAACATCTATATATAAAATTAACTTTTCTAGAGTTGACCCCACTCAACACATTGTAGTTACGCTGTTAATATCACTTAAATTTCTACTCAAACTAGTTCATATGTTTCCCACTTATGGGTATCTAGTTCTTTCTATAAAAGGCTAGGAAGGGTGATTGCAAATCAACAGATTAATGCCCTGCTTAAGACTTGTTGGAGATATTATAAGATTAGTACTTATCAATATACCACAACTTAGCTTTTCTAGTTTGATAAAAAATTAAATTGGCAGAGTACATAAAGTAGGCCTTACAAACATGAGGAAAATGTAAATGATTCTTCCACCAGTTATAATGAAACTTGAATGGGTATCTTTTTGTGTGTGTGTGTGTCAGTTTGTTAATATGACAACAAAAGTTGAGCTCTACAATTATTAAGCTTGTGAGTATTGTACTGAAGTTACCAGTTTAAACTTTAAAAAAAAAGTATTACTACTAAATGCTGTATATCCTTTGTCTACTGAATCAGTGTTTACCTTGTTTGTTTTCAAATAAGTGCAATAAATTAAGGAATCCAGTAATCAACAGAGAGAAAAAAAAAGATTAGTCTAGAAATAAGAATAAAAAATAATCAAGACGATTAATGGAAAACGTAGAAAAAAATATGGTTATTTTCTGGAAGTAAATGGAAAAAAAACAATCAAGCCGATTAATGGCAAACACTAAAGGAAGATACAACCTTTGCCTTTTCGTCATTAAGAACAGGGTAAAGTTCATTCAGTAAGCACAGATTTGGTTTTGATTCTCTTGTATCGCAATGGCATGGAATTTAAAGAATAAAATACAAATTTTTAATAATTATTGAATAAAATGAGAGCAATCAAAATATGCATAACATCTTACCTATTGAAATTCAGCCTCCAAAATTGTACTCTGAATCTGTATAGAGAACCAGTCAGGGGATTGACAGTAGTTTGTCCTGATGCACTGCAAGTTGCGTTCTGCTGGAAAAAAGGGAACCAGAATCAGAAACTCTGAATTCCAATATCATTAAAAATCGAGTATAAGCATGCGCAAAGCACACACAGAGCCATACCATACGTTTTTTCCCCAAAGCAAGAAAGAGGGGAGAAAGCAAGAAAGAGGGGAGAAACGGCTGATTTTTTCCCAAATCTGAAAACAAATAAGGTTGGGAAAGAAATTAGTTAAACTTTCAAGGATAAAATAGTAAAATAATAAATAAAAGTAAGGGTAGTTTTGACTGTTAAAAACACCAACTGCAACCTGATTTTCCAATTGCTGCTTTCACTCCCAGTTGAGTTTCAGCATACCAGTGTGGTGGAAATGGATTTCCACTGAACTTTGCTGCTGAACCAAACAGCCAACTGCACCTCACCGGCCTTCAACGCTCAACCAAAGCCAGCCTAAGTCGCTACGATTATATACGGGTTAAATACAAGCTCAAAGTGGTTTTGACTTTCCAACTGAGTGGTCAATACCTAGTAAGGATATGTGCTTGCGGAAGCGATAAATTATGGCAAAGATTGGTTGGGGAAGTATTATAGACTTAAACTTGAATGAAGTATTAACCATGAGGAAGGTGTTTGGATACTACCTCCTAAATCTAAGCCCCAATGGATGGAGCAAGTTGATGCTGGTGATGGTGCGGACACCGTTCGATTACTACCCACACAGTTCGCTTGGCCACATGGAGCTACTCACAAGTTGGGGCTCATATTATTGGGAAACAAAGATAAACCTAAAAATTATTTCTATAGTTTTTGTAAATTAAAGTCTCGTTCATTATCTTCGAAATCTTCAGGGAATGTGGAAAGTGGTGCGAACCATCTTATACTAATTGTTGGTGCTGATGTTATACTGGCTAGTGATGCAAGCACAGCTCGCAATATTGAAGAAAGTTTAAAAGAACCCATCAGCTTATCAAAAGAGATCGACAAATCTATGGGCGTGTGATCTTTTACGTAGAATGTGCGAGGTGGTCCCTCTGGCACTACTGTTGGGGAAGGAAGTGCTAGTAGTAGAAAGAGGCAAATGGCTACTGTTGGAATTGCTAACCTCATACTAAGTAGTAAAGATGATGGTAGCCCAATAAGGGAGCTTCGTCATAAGAAAAGAAGAGATCGCGATGAGCCATCTATCGAGATAACTCCTATTACCACAGTTCCTGCCACAATTCCATCTCTCCCCGTTTCTCTTAATAATTCTCCTCCACCACCAAGACCGACAACTGATGACACCTTCAGAGCTACTGTTAATCATGGCCCCCTAGTGGTTCCATGAAGTTCACCGCTTCTGGTGGTGAAACAAGGACTTTATTTCAATAGAGAGAACATCTCAGCATGAAAAGTTTCCTTTTAGTCCTAATGAGGTGACGAAGCAATGGAACAGTTGTATGTCTGAAGAAGCAAAGAAGTACATCTGCCCATCTAAGTCATCTAGTAGCACAAGTAAACCTTCTCTACAAGAGTTAGTACTCTCTCTGCAAATGATCTTAACTAAAGCTGGCATGGTTAGTGTGGGGCTCGCTGAGGGCATTAACGAAGCAGAGATTAAGAAGAGGGAAACTCAAAATGTTCATCAATCTACCGTGGGGGTGCTACAAAGAGCTTGCAAGATACATGCGAACTTGGTTGAAGATAATAGGAAATTATTGGAGCAAAACAGGAGGTTGAAAGAGACCTTAATTAACCTAATCCTTCATTAATTAACATATAAATGGATTCTTCCATCATTTCCCACTAACATACATTATAAATTGGTTTAATTTCCGTTAGGAATCTTTGGCTATTTGCAATTTAAGTCCCTAAATCTTTGGCCAATTAAAAAATTATAGCGATAAGATTTTTACAATTTAGTCTTTGTACCTTAATTAAGCAATTAATAGGAAAAATTAAAGGACCAACCTTTAATATTCCACTATACCAACTCCGTAAATATTTTAATTTAATATTTACGGACCCGATTTATGAAAATGGGATTCTGAAACCGCGTTTTCTAGAACCACTGAAAATTGGGTTGTTACAATAGATATTACTGGTAGACCTATTTTCCTTTTTCTCTTTCAATTTCTCGATATAATATTTGAGGATAAACCTCGAAACAATTGAAAGAAAGCCCGCAAGATTTTGAACTTTCTTTAGCTAAACTTTCATTATTGATGGTTCGATAGTCGTACAACTCTAACCACGACCTCTTATCGTCTCACGCTCTTAACCGTTCATATCTAGAGAAAACCCCTCCAAATCTCGAACATAAAAAAAAAAAACCATTTAAGTTCCAAAACTTTCCATTTTGTATACATTAAAAATATTCAAATCATTGTATACATTTATATAAAATTTATGATTAATATTATAAATAAATTTTAAATATATTATAATTTTTTTAATGGATTTTCTAATTAATATTTTATTTGGTAAATATAACGACTTATATATATGATGTATAATTTCTTAGAGTAAAGATATAGTAAAAATGCAAAATAATTTAAAGTTGAAATAACATATGAAATAACATTGGTTGGGTATATTTTAATAAAAATAATATTTTTATTTAAAAATTGCTGATGTAGATTTGATTTTATTAAAAAAAATTATTTAATAGATAACTAAAAATTTGGTAAATAAATAAAAAGAAAAACATAATGGTGCCACTTGTTGCAATTTTAGTTTATGTACATTGTAATATTAATATATATATATATATATATATGATTCTTTTTACATTTTTAAACAATATATTATATATAATATTAAAAACAAAAAAGAAGGGCGATGTGGCATGTTCTAATAGCGCCACATGCAAGGATAACACTGGTCAACATCAGGCAATGGTCGATCAATGTTGGGTTAATGTTTTTATTTTAAATAAACTGAAGTGTCACGTGACACATTTTAATTGGTTGAAAGGTGCCACATGGCACAATTTGATTGTCACCACGTGGCAATCGATTTTTTTAACATCACTACAGGAAAAATAAAGTTGAACCGGATAACGGAATGATAGTTTAAGTACCATTTTAGGACAAAAAAAAATTAGATACCAAAGTGGAAAACCAAACATAGTTCGGAGGCCAAATTGATCAAGTATTTATTTTATGTAAATGGAACTCAACACATAAATGCCCCTAACGAAACCTTTACATTAAACCTTGTAAATATCTTATCACATTTCTTTATTTTTCGCATAAATTTATCTTACAACTTATCTCTTAAGCTGATTTATGGGTTGAAGCTTTCAAAACGATTGTGTATATATTAAACTGATTTCCAACCAAGATTGTCCCAAAGACACCTTTTGAGTTGTTCAAAGGTTGAAAACCAAGTTTGTGACATATATGCATATGGGGATGCTCGTCTGAAGTAAGAGTTTATAATCCACAAGAAAAGAAACTAGACCTAAGGACCATTAATGGGTATTTCATTGGATATGTTGAAAGGTCCAAAGGATACAGATTCTATTATCCATCTTATAGCACTAGAATTGTGGAATTAAGAAATGAAAATTTTCTTGAGAATGACTTAATCAATGTGAGCGATCAATCTCTAGACACGATTCCCATAGGTCAACCTTTCACTTCAAGTGAGAGATTGGTTATCATACAAAACACCCCTCAAGCTCAATCGGGTATTGAATAACCAATCAATGAAAACCACAAGCTGCTGAAAACACTTTAATAGATCAAGTTGTTCAAGAAAATCATGAAATTATTGAACAATTAATTGAACAACATGATCCAAAAGAAAATCTTAGTTCAACATTAAGGACATCTATTAGAGAAAGGAAATCAACAATTTCTAGTGACTATATTGTGTATCTACAAGAGTCTGACTATAATGTTGGAGCTGAGAATGACCTTGAGTTATTTTCACAAGCCATAAGTTGCAAAGAGTCAAAACTGTGGTACAATGCTATGAAAGAATAGATGAATTCCATGAAAAGTAAGGATGTTTGGGATCTTGTGTCGGTTCCTGAAGGCATAAAAAACATTAGATGTAAATGGGTCTTCAAAACAAAAAGAGACTCAATAGGCAACATAGAAATATATAAAGCTAGTCTTATATCTAAGAAAGATTTCTTGCACATTGTGTTAGCATTAGTAGCTCATTTTAACCTTGAGTTGCAACAAATGGATGTGAAAGTCGCCTTTCTCAATGTTGACCTAGAGGAAGAGGTATACATGAAACAACCTGAAGGATTTTCCTCTATTGATGGTGAACATTTGGTATGCAAGCTAAAGAAGTCCATATATGGATTGAAACAAACCTCCCGACGGTGTTATTTAAAATTCCATGAAGTTATCTCTTCGTTTGGTTTTGTTAAGAATTTCATGGATCAATGCAAATACCAGAAGGTCAGTGGGAGTAAAATATGTTTCCTTATTCTATATGTGGATGACATTTTACTTTCAACAAATGATAGGGGTATGTTACATGAAATGAAACAATTTCTTTCTAAAATTTTTGAAATGAAAGATATGAGTGATGCGTCTTATGCCACTGGCATTAAGATTCATCGTGATAGACATCATGGTATCTTAGGTCTATCTCAAGAAACCTATATTAACAAAGTTCTAAAAAGATTTTGAATGAAAGATTGTTCATCGAGTGTTGCTCAAGATTGTTCACCGAGTGTTGCTCCTATTGTGAAGGGTGATAAGTTCAGTTTGAACCAGTGCCCGAAGAACGAGTTTGAGAAAGAGAAAATGAAAAATATTCCATATAATTCTTTTTTTGGAAGCCTAATGTATGTTCAAGTCAGCAAAATACCTGTCATTGCTTTTGTAGTTGGAATTTTGGAAAGATATCAAAGTAATCCAGGTATTGGCCACTAGAGAGCTGCAAAGAAATTTTGAGATATTTTAAGGGGACAAAGGACTACATGCTTACATACAAATGATCAAACAATTTGGAGGTGATTGGCTACTTCGATTCAAACTTTTCTGGCTGTGCTGATTCACGTAAATAAACATCAGGTTATGTATTTATGTTTGGTGGCAGAGCTATATCTTGGAGTAGTGTCAAGCAAACCTTTGCTGCTACTTCCACTATAGAGGCTGAGTTTGTTTCATGTTTTGAGGCTACCTCACATGAAGTATGGTTGAAGAGTTTCATTTTTGGGCTTAGACTTGTGGATTCAATTCTTATGCCATTAATGATAAATTGTAACAACTCAGCTGATTTATTTATGGCTAAGAACAACAAAAGTGGAAGTTGAATGAAACATATCAACATTAAGTATCTAGTCATAAGGGAATGTGTTCAAGAAAAAAAAAGTAGTTATTGAACACATTAATACTGAGCAGATGTTAGTTGATCTTTTGACTAAAGGCATGCCACCACACAAATTTAAGGATTATGTAGTCAATATGGGACTTATTCCTATATTGTAAATTTCATTATAAGAATAATTATAAAGAAACTCTGTTAAGTTTAATGTTTCTCATATTTTGTGCACACTTAATTTGATTGTTTCGAGAAATGTCACTAAAGTTTAGACTTGGAATAAACATTGGGATTATTCATTAAGAAATTTGGGCTAAAGCATTGAGACATGATATATTGTGATACATGGAAGATACTACTCAGATTCTAAGAGAAAATATCGCCATGATTCGTGTCTTATTTGTAACACCCCAAACCCGGCTTAGACGTTATGGCCGAATCTAACGATGTCACATGGAATGGGATTTGGAAGCGAATTTATCAAGTTAAAGTCGTTTCCGTTTATTATCTACTATTAACCTCTCGTTGATTTCAAAATCATTTTCTCGTTAATTTGATTCTTTTAGAACCTATTCATTGGCGAAAGCTTTTAAAACCGTGATATTTAAAGAAAATCGCTCGCGTTTAGAAAATCGTTGTTTTAAATGAAATCAAGTTTTCGTTGAGTTTTGCAGTTTAAAAGCCCATGGAAACAGTTAAAAACCAAACTAAAGGTAAACAGACCCAAAAGTCCAAATTACATAAAAAAAAGTACCCCAAAAGTTCGATAGACATGTGGTCACCATTGAGTCCTCCGCCGCACCGATCTGTTTAAGACTGGGGATTACCTGCATAGATAAAACAGAAAGGGGTGAATTTACGTAAACTCAGTGTGTAATCCCCACAAAATACATGCATACAGTCAATCACAACAAACAATCAAATGCTGTCTGGGCCTAAGCCCATTTCAGTTTCAATAGCAGTTCGGGCCTTAGCCCATTTCAGTTACAGTATCAGATATGCATTCATCAATAAACAGAGTCCGACCTAACCAGCCTCTACACACCATCTCTGTCCATCCCTACACTCCATGTGGGGTTTAAAACACCCACCCATCCCTCCACTCCAAGTAGTACCGAATGCGGCACATAATCAGTAAATTGCAGCTAAGCTGCTAGATAATAGGCTTAAGAGACTTTCAGTACACTTCCTCCAAATATCAACATCCCAACACAATACAATGCAACATACAGTATATGACATGCTAATAAATGAATATCAGTTATACATACAGTTCATTATTCATTCATATAATCATCATACTCAGTACATACATCATACATTCGGTTCACGCATTTAAGGGTCGAAGTAATGCTTACCGACCCTACAGTAGGTTCACAATCGACTTGGGCGACCCGTGAAACCTTAAAACACATTTCAGTTAAATAGGTTCACACGCCCATGTGGTCTGCCCGTGTGGGCCCACACGCCAGATTGGCCTTAGTCGTGTGGATCACACGGCCTGCCCAAATATCACACGCCCGTGTGGTCCCACACGCCCAGTTTGGTTTATCCCCGTATGGCCCACACGGTCGTGTCTTGCGCACGGCCTGGCCTTCGTCGATCCCACAGTCGTGTTATCGCACACGGCCTACCACACGAGCAACCACATGCCCGTATGGCTCCGACAGTTTACAATTTCAACTTTCACCGAATCCCGTTTTCTGCATTTTCGAGTACACACTTGTTATTGATTCGATGCGAAACCCCTCCCGAGCCTGCCAAAACCAGATCAATTCCATCTAACGAAGCCAAACCATTCAACACCCCCAAACGACAAACTCGAGAAATACTTCGAATGAAGGTTTGGTCACTTACCGGAATGAATACGGAAGCCTGCACACCCTACTCGCTGGAGAATGCGATTTGACTCCCTCGAGCAATATCTAAACACGAAATCAGCACATTAGCAAACCCGAAATCGTTTCCCCATTATTCCAAACTTTCATGAAAACTTACCTAAAGTACCCAACCACGAAGATTTGCATGATAGAAAAGCGAACAAAAATCAAAAAGATGGCGGCCAGAAAGAAAAGTTGAAAGAAATGAAAATTTGAAGAAGACGTCAAAAAAAAACACACAGGGATTTTCAGCAGGAAAGAGAAAAAGAAAAAAAGACTAATCAAATTTTCCCCAAAATCCCTAAATTTACTCTCCACTACCCACTAACCAGAAACCACTTAGAATTTCTGTTTGACCGAAACTCTCTCGGTCAAACGAGCAAAAATAGACTCCCACGCTTGCTCAGGGATTCAAACACAGGGCCTCCAACACACCAATTCCCTTACCACTTGAACCAGCATGCTCATTCTGATATAAGATTGCAAGCAGCTAATTATAAGCCCATTAAACAAAGATAGGGCTTAATTCCAAAAATAAAAAAAAATTCTGAAGCTAAGGCTTTAACTTGGGACCTCTCACACACACCTAGAACACTTAACCACTGAAGCAGATACATATTTGTGTCGCATTTTCACAAAAACAGAAATAAGAATTTTGGGGCGTTACAACTCTACCCCCTAAAAGAAAATTTCGGCCTCAAAATTTACCTGATCAAAACAGATGAGGATACTGCTGACGCATCGCATCCTCAGGCTCCCACGTGGCCTCTTCAGTGCTATGATTCTGCCAAAGCATCTTCACTAAAGGGATAGACTTCTTCCGAAGAACCTTTACATCACGATCTCGAATCTGAATCGGCTCCTCCTCGAAGGTCAAATCTGGCCTCACCTCAATCTCCTCAACAGGGACAATATGAGTAGAATATGTAACACCCCTGACCCTCATCCGTCGCCAGAATAGGGTTACAAGACATTACCGGTCATAACACAGCTCAAAGTAAACCTTCATTACATCATAACATTTGTATACTTTATATAAATTTAAAAATGTATCATAAAATAACATATACTGAATATATGAAAACTTATTTATTTCAATAACTGAATACCAAACATACCAATTCATAAACTATGCTCATGCGCATATTAAAACCAAATGCACCTTGTTACATTGCTTTAAAAAAAACACTCACATATACAGCTTTAGTAATATTCAACATGTACTAACATAAAGTGACTTTATCAAATCAATAAAATCCCATTCGATTACCTAATTCATAATTATATCAATTCATATGTTATGCACATTAAACTAAGTTAAAATTATCCACACGACATACTTGACATACATATATATATATATATATATACTCAATAACAAACATCATTTCAAAACCAAATATACCTACTCTCAATTCATCACAAGTTTATGCGCTTATGACCATATCTATTTGAACCATTTACGAATACCAATATTGAACACATCATGCCTATTTCGCTTGCTATAAAACATGTTCAAACATAAATCTCTCAACCATCCAAAGAGCTATATAAAACCGAACCTATATGATCAAACATTCAAACATAATGTATGAGCATATTTACCATCATAAGCCGAATCTAATTAATCAAACAACAATTGATCATATCAAAGGCATATACATTTATTTTTACTTAAGATTAGCTTAATATAAACACGCATTATAACCTAATTTAACTCACAAAATAACCAAAGCAATTACACACACACTTACACATACATGACATTAACATTTAACTAAATAAACATATTCATGCCTATACCAAATTTGCTGATATACAAGATTAAAAGCAAACATCACTTTCCATTTATCAATTCACAAAATAGACTCATTTGCATAGCCAAATTTCATAATTGAAAGCACACTCAAAAACACATTCATCTTCCACATCATTACACAAGCCGAAACACATATCCATCCACACAAATTATACTATAAATTACACTTTCAAATGAGCTAATTTCATGGCCGATTATTCATCATTCTTTTCATTACCCACTACCGAATCATATATCAAAACATTACAAGTATACCTTGTAACATCCTGCATTAGGGGCCTTATTATTAAGCCTTATCATTAAATTAGGGCGAGTTTTATCACAAAGAAACGACTGGTAGAGTGGTAAGGGTACTGATAGAAGGCTAGAAGGTGCGCTGGGCTCGGGTTCGAGTCGCGTGGAGGAAGTTTTATTTTAGGCGCTGAAGGAGGGATAGGCGAAGGAGGGTTTAAATAAAAATTTTGGCAGGCTTGTGGCATATTGAATGCTCTAGCCGAGTGGCGTGGGGCATAGCAGGGGGTAGCAGCTCGCGGTCGCATGTTCGAGCTGCTGGAGCAGCGTCTGGCTTTTTTATTTTTGGGACAACGATCTGGGGAGACCTTAAAATTTAATGGTGGGGTATATTGGCATGAAGGTCGGGCCGGAAGAAGCGGTTAGGGCGCTAAGGAGAACTCCCTAGGTCTCGCGTTCGAGTCACGGGAGTCACTCAGGGCATTTAAACTTTTTGGTTTTAAGCGCTTAACCTGAAAGAAGCCTCTGGGAAAGGATTAAAAGAAAGTCACGACAAGTTTATGTCATGGAATTCCGATTGGCCGAGTGGCTGGGGCGTGATACTGCTCCAGGTCTCGGGTTCGAAACCCCTGGGCAGCAATCAGGTATTTTGTTTTGGCCTCCGGCATTAAATGCGTGAGGGAGCCGGGGAGGGAAAGCCTAAAAGAATTTTCATGCCAGATTATGGCATGAAAGGAGCCACAGCCGAGTGGCTAAGGACGGTGCTGAGAAGGCTTTCCTCCAGGTCTCAGTTTCGAGACCAAGGAGCAGCACCTGGGGACATCTTTTTTTTTACCCGCATGCTGGCCACCTGCATGGGGCGCACGCATGCTAAGCATGCTGCCCATGTCCCCTAGTGTTGCACGGCCTTGGGGGGGGAAGGTAGTGTTGGTATTAGTTAATTATTTTTTTTTACTATTATTATTATATATTTTACTATTAATTATTATTATTAGAGTATGGTGTAGTATTTTATTAGAGCATGAGTGGAATATGTTAGTTCCCATGTTGATGGGCACTTTAATAAACCCTTTTATTATTTCTATGGTTTGGGAGGCAATAAACAAAGTTTTAGAAAAGGGTGATGGAGGTTATTATGATGAAAAAGATGTGTGGCCGGCCAAGGAGTCTTTTGGGAGGGGTAAACTTCGGTCAATTAAGGGACTAAGGCTGACATTTTGTTTGGGTATTGAATAGGCAAACTAGGAAGAAAATAAGGTGTTAATGAAGTGTTACTAAGTAGGAAAATGGTGGCTGATTGTGAGACTTTTGTCTATATGCATGCTCGGCTTTGGGGCTTCTAGGAGGGTAGGGTGCCGAAATTTTGTGTGCATCAAGGTGAAGCAATCGGCAAGAGGTTTCAACAACCCATACTCAAAAGTTGGTAAGTATTTTCCTTTTTACTTCGGTTCCCTACCTCTCTTTTGATGAGCTGAAAGCATGAGTTCATGCACTTCTAAGGTTTGCCGAATGCCTAAAAATAATACTTAGTGTCTCCCTTGAAGGTAGCCGAAACTAAAGGACTTTGAAGGAGTCACTCGGGTCTCGTTCTTCAAGGTTTTGACTACTCAAAGCATAAGGGGAATTTTGGAACTTCGGTAGACAAGGTATGAAGTCATTAACATTCGGCTAAGGGCCATTTTGGTATCTATGTCTGACCGATTTATGCACTTTGATTATAGGGGATAAATCGGCTATGAAACCCGAAGTTTTCGAGATTTCAAGTCACATTAGTTCGTATTAATCAAGGTTTGGCCTAAGGCCCTATTCTGTTAAAATATGACCAATCCTTTGGATTGTTATATGAGACCCCCTTATTAATAATCTATGATGGCCGAATATAGGGGCATTACGAGGACAAGTTCGGGACTTTTTCAATATCGCATAGATACGAAAATCCTAGTTAAATCTTCGATTAAATAGGTGTGTAAACTCTTACACACTTTATTAGTATAAACTGTTGTTTAATGATATTAATAACCTCTCATATGGTAACTTGGCTTAGTGGGCATAAGCTTGGTTCTCGGGTAAGTTTCCCTTATTACTCGATTTACTATATATGTTGTTGTACATGCCATCATATGCTGAAAAATACTATGCTATATTCGATTGCATGATATATGGAATCATGATACTTGTAATATGAGCATGATGATGGTGGGATTGATGAGAGGGAGTAATATTCGTGTCGACGGACACCAGTGTTTTGGTAACACATTGTGACTACGGTCACCAGAGGTTTGGTACCTCCAGAGGTTTGGCACCTCATAGCGTCTCGTCCCTGTGGCTTAGTACCACCGTGGGTTGGCCCCACACTTGAGATACGGGATTGACGCCAGTGATTTGGTATCACACGATGGGTTGGCCCCATCACTTCATTGTGACTTCGGGTCACCAGTGGTTTGGCACCACCAGTGTTTTGGTAACACATTGTGACTACGGTCACCAGAGGTTTGGTACCTCCAGAGGTTTGGCACCTCATAGCGTCTCGTCCCTGTGGCTTAGTACCACCGTGGGTTGGCCCCACATTTGAGATACGGGATTGACGCCAGTGATTTGGTATCACACGATGGGTTGGCCCCATCACTCTATTGTGACTATACGTCACCAGTGGTTTGGCACCACCAGTGGTTTGGTACCACACGGGGTAGAAAAGGAGC
This sequence comes from Gossypium australe, assembly GCA_005393395.2. Taxonomy (NCBI): domain Eukaryota; kingdom Viridiplantae; phylum Streptophyta; class Magnoliopsida; order Malvales; family Malvaceae; genus Gossypium; species Gossypium australe. The sequence goes on along the minus strand of CM016625.1, from coordinate 25,339,327 downwards.
ATGGATGGCTAGGTTGGGTTGCATAATTGCATGTCATACTAATATCTTGTGTATGAGTGTTATTTCCCGGGTAGGGGATTTATACACTGAGTCTTGGTGACTCACCCCTTCCCATATCATCTTGCAGGTGAGTAGAGCACGGATGCGGAGCCGAGGAGAGCTCGAGGCGGCCATGTTGGTTTTGTGGACTTGAAACTTTATTTTGCCCCGTTTTAAGTTTAATTATTCACTACAATTCGATTGGGTTGTAATATGGCCGCTTATTATTTTGGATGGTTGGGTAGTTGTTTTTACCTTACTTTATAACTGACGAACTTACGGACGGTTATGCAAATCGGTTAAAAGTAACGTTTTCAAAAATAAGTACTCGTACGCGTTTCCAAGAAATGTTACCATCGGGTAACGAGATTTTCTAAGCTTTTGATCACGCTAATGCTCTAAAATTTAAATGGTCAAATGGTTTTAAAAAGGGAAGAATGGATTTTCAACTCAATCGGATATACCAAATTAAACCACTTGAGTTTTTAACGAACACCGTTTTATACCCTTAGCGGAAATTCTTAATTTCAACTGTAAATCCAAACCTTTCAAACTTCCTTTATTCCGTGACATACCAGATCCGGTCATGACTTGTGGGCCGGGTTTGGGGTGTTACAGTTTTGGTATCAGAGCCAGGTTCAAAACTCGGCTGTGAGGGCCTAAGACCTGAAATATTTTGCTAGATAGGCTTTTGAAAAACCCCGTTGAAAATAATTTTGGTTGAACAACATGGCGTCGAGTCTCCGGCACCGATCCGCTCTTGTAAGTACTTTTAATCTATGTATAGATGATTATCTGTAAATGGGTAGAAAACGGGACGTAGATAGTATGAAAGGTATATAAACTCTAGGACTAGTTTACCCCAAACAATCGCATAAGATTTATAATTGCCTAATTAAACAAACCCATGATTAAGTCGCCGAGTTAAGGTGTGGTAACCCTTGTACGCATGTCTAGGATTGGATCCGGAAGAGCTTGGTATTTAAGTGGTCTTAACGACTCACCTCCTCTTCGCGGGAATCCTACCTGGTGCGTAGCTTCGGTTCACTCTAGCCGTGAGGACTTGTTCATGGGCAAAACTCCATTACTAAAACCCGAAAGGGAATTAGCCGCATTTTTATAAAGACTCTAGCTTTAAAGACTTCCCTCAAACTTATGAGAATTTTGCTACAAAATTCCTTTGATTTATGGGCATTCTAAAATACCCTTAGGGGTAAATTACAAAAATGCCCCTAGTTTTAAAAAATTCTACCAAATGACCCCAAATTTTCTTTTTAAATAAAATTTTCCTATTTTACAAGCATACCTAAAATCCCTAATTTGCAAAATGTCAAAAATGTTGTGCTTTTGGAAAATTACAAAATTGCCCCTAGATCGCAAATTTCCAAAAATGACCCTGATTTTCAAGTTTTGCAACACTACCAATTTGGGAAGAAAATTTTTCTAAAAAGAGAACCCCAAGTTTTGCATTCCCTTGATTTGGCAAGATTTACAACTTACCTTGTTTTGTTACCAAAATACCCCTGTATGGTAAAGAACGAAAATACCCCCGGGTTAAGAGTCGGACATAGAGAGTGATGGAACAAGTGAACGTGTATCTTCAAATTACGATAGAGGACTTGACACTTGTTTGATCGAAAGAACAACTTCTTAATTTTGCCCATAAGATTCTTTGCTAATGATCAGTGGAACATTGACTAACTCATAAAACTTTTTAAATAGATTGCGCCATAAGAAATGAGTTCTAGAGGTCGCGGCCGTCGGGGACGCGGTAGAGGCCGGATGGCCGTGACAGAACCAGTTAGGTCGGGCCAGGGATCGGATAATGAGATACCTCCACCACCACCTCCAGCTTTTGGTGATGGACCTCAGGAGCAGACGGGGGGCGAGTCGGTATCGCAGGCTATGCTGCGTGTGCTAGAAATGATGGCTGAGACCAATAGAGGTGCAGGAGCTCGGAAGTCTGTATCTGAGCGGCTCCGATCCAATGGAGCTGAAGTATTTCGGGGTGTGTCAGGTGTCGCACCCAGTACAGCTGAATATTGGTTAGAATCAACCGAGAGGATCATGGATGATCTCGACTTATCAGATGAAGAGAAGCTGAAAGGAGCGGTGTCGCTCCTAAAAGACGAGTCATACCAGTGGTGGCTCACGGTACGAGGCGGCGCTACAGCAGACGACCTTACTTGGGAATACTTCAAAGCTACCTATCAGAAGAAGTATGTGGGCACCAGTTACACTGATACTCAGAGGAAAATCTTTCTGGGACTGGTACAAGGAAATAAGTCGGTATCTGAGTATGAGGCAGAATTTCTGAGGCTGAGCCGCTATGCTCAGGGAATTGTGTCAACTGAGCACGATCGTTGTGTCCGCTTTGAAGACGGACTTAGGGATGACTTAAGGCTGTTGATTGCTCCACAACAGGTACGTGAGTTTGCTGTTCTGGTAGAAAAGGCTAAGGTAGCCGAAAGGGTCCGGGAGTCTGTGAGACAGAGCTATGATAGAAGCAAACAGAAGAGAGGCATTGGGTCGTCGGGATCGAGAAATACTGCTCAAAAGAGGGCCAGACAGAGTGGGCCGAATCAGGCTGGAAGGCCCATGGCTTCTAACCAGAGACCGGCTCAGTGTAATCGCTGTGGAAAGTCACATTGGGGAGGTTGTTACACCGGTGAGAGGGGTTGCTTTGAATGTGGATCCCCGGATCACCGTGTAAGGGATTGTCCTCGGAAGATGGCGAGGAATCAGCCAGAGGGTCAGAACCGTACTCCAGCAAGGAACGTGGGGCCACCGCAGCGGGGTCGTGGTAATGGTAGAGGAGGCAACGGTCCTAATCGAGGTCGCGGAACTCAGGGCAGAGGAGCAGGCAACACAGAAGCTAGGCAGCCTGGCTTAGTCTACGCAGCGAGACGCCGCGAGGAGGGTGACGCACCGGACGTCATCACCGGTACGTTCCTAATTTTTGGTCTCCCCTATGTTGCATTAATTGATGTGGGTTCGACGCATTCATACATTGCCAGTAGTGTGGTAGAGGCTATGGACTTGGATTTTGAAACTACTTCTAGCGAGATGACTGTAATTAGCCCTCTAGGACACTCTGTGATGGTGAACAAGCTATATAGAGATATACCCCTAGAACTCCAAGGGGTAGTGTTTGTGGCTGATCTGATGGAACTACCGTTTGGGGAATTCGACCTAATTCTTGGAATGGACTGGCTGGTTAAGCATCAGGCAATGTTGGATTGCGCCACTAAGCGCATGGTTCTAAAGACGGCTAAGGGTGATGAAGTGGTAATGATCGGTAACAGAAGAGATTATCTATCCAATGTAGTGTCTGCCTTGAAGGCCGAGAAAATGATCAAAAAGGGATGTGAAGCATTGTTGGTTCAAATTTATGCCTTGGAGGCTAAGGAGTTAGCAGTTGAAAAGGTCCGAACTGTAGGAGAATTCGCTGATGTGTTTCCTGAAGAACTTCCGGGTCTGCCTCCAGATCGGGAAGTTGAGTTCGGTATAGACTTGTTGCCTGGAACGGCACCTGTGTCCATAGCACCCTACCGAATGGCACCGAAGGAGTTGGTGGAGCTAAAGGCTCAAATTCAGGAACTCTTGGATAGAGGGTTCATTCGACCTAGCGTATCTCCGTGGGGAGCACCGGTGTTGTTTGTCAAGAAGAAAGACGGGTCAATGCGGATGTGTATCGACTACCGTCAGCTAAACAAATTGACGATCAAAAACAAGTATCCATTGCCTCGGATTGATGACCTGTTTGATCAACTAAAGGGTGCATCGGTATTCTCGAAGATAGACCTTAGGTCGGGCTATCATCAACTTAAGGTAAAGGAGGCCGATGTGCACAAGACGGCATTTCGTACCCGATATGGGCATTACGAGTTTCTAGTGATGCCGTTTGGGTTGACTAACGCGCCGGCAGCATTCATGGACTTGATGAATAGGGTGTTCCAGCAGTACTTGGATCAATTTGTCGTGGTGTTTATAGACGACATATTGGTTTACTCAAGAACGGAGGAGGAGCATGATAGGCATTTGCGCATAGTTCTACAAGTGCTGAGGGAGGAGCAGTTGTACGCCAAATTCAGTAAGTGCGAATTTTGGCTTAGAGAGGTGACTTTCTTAGGTCACGTGGTGTCAGCTGAAGGGATTAGAGTGGACCCCCGCAAGGTCGAAGCGGTGTTGGACTGGAAACCACCTAGGTCAGTGGCGGAAATCCGAAGTTTTCTAGGTCTGGCCGGGTACTATCGAAGATTTGTGGAAGGATTCTCTTTAATCGCAGCACCGTTGACTAAGTTGTTACGGAAAGGAGTCCCGTTTGTTTGGTCAGAAAAGCAGCAAGAAAGTTTTGATAAGCTAAGAAAGATTCTGACGGAAGCTCCCGTGTTGGTACAGCCTGAGGCGGGGAAATTGTTCACAGTTTATTGTGATGCGTCCCATAATGGTTTGGGATGTGTGTTGATGCAGGATGGGAAGGTAGTGGCCTATGCATCCCGTCAGCTGAGACCGCATGAGGTTAACTACCCGACTCACGACTTGGAGTTAGCAGCAGTAGTCTTTGCTTTGAAAATATGGAGGCATTACTTGTATGGGGAAAAGTCGATAGTCTATACGGATCATAAAAGTTTGAGGTACCTCTTGACTCAAAAGGACTTAAATCTGAGACAACGTCGATGGATTGAGCTGCTGAAGGACTACGATTGTTCAATCGAGTACCACCCAGGCAAGGCTAACGTGGTGGCTGATGCGTTAAGCCGAAAGGTCGTGACAGACTTAAGGGCGATGTTTGCTCGTCTTAGTCTATACGACGACGGAAGTCTTTTGGCAGAGCTGCAAGTTAGGCCAACTTGGATCGAGGAGATTAAGGAAAAGCAATTAGGAGATGACAGTTTGAGCGCGCGGAGATTGCAAGTTCAAGATGGCAGTTTGGAAGGGTATAGTTTGAATGGTGATGGGGTGCTGTGTTTTCAAGGACGGCCTTGTATGCCGAATGACGTGGGTTTGAGACAAAGAATTCTTCAGGATGCACATAGCAGCCCATACGCTATGCATCCTGGAGGTAGCAAGATGTATGGAGATTTACGGGAACAGTTCTGGTGGCCAGGATTGAAGCGTGAGGTAACAGAATTCGTGGGAAGGTGTCTCACGTGTCAACGGGTAAAAGCGGAACATCAGTTGCCATCTGGGTTACTTCAACCGGTGAAGATTCCTCAGTGGAAATGGGAGAGGATCACTATGGACTTTGTCAGTGGGCTACCCCTCACGCCCAGCAAGAAGGACGCAGTTTGGGTGATTGTGGACCGTCTGACCAAGTCGGCTCATTTCATTCCAGTTAGGGTGGATTATTCGCTTCAGAGGTTAGCTAAGTTGTATGTGGCGGAGATAGTGAGGCTGCATGGTGTGCCAGTGTCGATCATCTCAGACAGAGACTCTAGATTTACGTCGAGGTTTTGGAGAGCACTACATCAGGCTTTGGGCACACGGCTGGATTTCAGTACAGCTTTCCATCCACAATCTGACGGGCAGTCGGAACGAGTTATTCAGATTTTGGAAGATATGTTAAGAGGCTGCGTTTTAGACTTCAGAGGTAGTTGGGAGGAATTTTTGCCATTGGCTGAGTTCGCATACAACAACAGTTATCAGGCAAGCATTAAGATGGCACCATATGAAGCGTTATATGGTAGGAGGTGTCGCACACCTACTTGTTGGACGGAGCTGGGTGAGCGACGGATATTAGGACCGGAATTGGTTGCAGAAACTGAGGATAAGGTGAAGAAGATCCAAGCTCGATTGAAAGAAGCCTCGGATAGGCAAAAGTCTTACGCTGATCTCAAACGGAGGGACATAGAATTTGCCGTAGGAGACGAAGTTTTTCTGAAGGTCTCGCCATGGAAGAAGGTGCTAAGATTTGGGAAGAAGGGCAAATTAAGCCCAAGGTTCATTGGACCATTTAAGGTGCTGAGGCGAGTGGGACCAGTAGCTTATCAGCTCGAGTTACCTGCTGAACTGAGTCAGATTCACGATGTGTTCCATGTCTCCATGCTTAGACGCTATCGTTCTGATCCATCACACATCTTGGCAGTTGAGGGAGTTGAGGTGAGTCCAGATTTGACGATGGAAGAAGAACCGGTGCAGATCCTAGATCGGGATGTGAAAGTTTTACGTAGGAAGTCAGTTCCTTTAGTGAAGGTCTTATGGCGGAACCATGGAATGGAGGAAGCTACGTGGGAGCCCGAGGATGTGATGCGGCAGCAATACCCCCAACTCTTCTGACCCAGGTAATTTCGGGGACGAAATTTATTTTAAGGGGGGTAGAACTGTAACATCCTGCATTAGGGGCCTTATTATTAAGCCTTATCATTAAATTAGGGCGAGTTTTATCACAAAGAAACGACTGGTAGAGTGGTAAGGGTACTGATAGAAGGCTAGAAGGTGCGCTGGGCTCGGGTTCGAGTCGCGTGGAGGAAGTTTTATTTTAGGCGCTGAAGGAGGGATAGGCGAAGGAGGGTTTAAATAAAAATTTTGGCAGGCTTGTGGCATATTGAATGCTCTAGCCGAGTGGCGTGGGGCATAGCAGGGGGTAGCAGCTCGCGGTCGCATGTTCGAGCTGCTGGAGCAGCGTCTGGCTTTTTTATTTTTGGGACAACGATCTGGGGAGACCTTAAAATTTAATGGTGGGGTATATTGGCATGAAGGTCGGGCCGGAAGAAGCGGTTAGGGCGCTAAGGAGAACTCCCTAGGTCTCGCGTTCGAGTCACGGGAGTCACTCAGGGCATTTAAACTTTTTGGTTTTAAGCGCTTAACCTGAAAGAAGCCTCTGGGAAAGGATTAAAAGAAAGTCACGACAAGTTTATGTCATGGAATTCCGATTGGCCGAGTGGCTGGGGCGTGATACTGCTCCAGGTCTCGGGTTCGAAACCCCTGGGCAGCAATCAGGTATTTTGTTTTGGCCTCCGGCATTAAATGCGTGAGGGAGCCGGGGAGGGAAAGCCTAAAAGAATTTTCATGCCAGATTATGGCATGAAAGGAGCCACAGCCGAGTGGCTAAGGACGGTGCTGAGAAGGCTTTCCTCCAGGTCTCAGTTTCGAGACCAAGGAGCAGCACCTGGGGACATCTTTTTTTTTACCCGCATGCTGGCCACCTGCATGGGGCGCACGCATGCTAAGCATGCTGCCCATGTCCCCTAGTGTTGCACGGCCTTGGGGGGGGGAAGGTAGTGTTGGTATTAGTTAATTATTTTTTTTTACTATTATTATTATATATATTTTACTATTAATTATTATTATTAGAGTATGGTGTAGTATTTTATTAGAGCATGAGTGGAATATGTTAGTTCCCATGTTGATGGGCACTTTAATAAACCCTTTTATTATTTCTATGGTTTGGGAGGCAATAAACAAAGTTTTAGAAAAGGGTGATGGAGGTTATTATGATGAAAAAGATGTGTGGCCGGCCAAGGAGTCTTTTGGGAGGGGTAAACTTCGGTCAATTAAGGGACTAAGGCTGACATTTTGTTTGGGTATTGAATAGGCAAACTAGGAAGAAAATAAGGTGTTAATGAAGTGTTACTAAGTAGGAAAATGGTGGCTGATTGTGAGACTTTTGTCTATATGCATGCTCGGCTTTGGGGCTTCTAGGAGGGTAGGGTGCCGAAATTTTGTGTGCATCAAGGTGAAGCAATCGGCAAGAGGTTTCAACAACCCATACTCAAAAGTTGGTAAGTATTTTCCTTTTTACTTCGGTTCCCTACCTCTCTTTTGATGAGCTGAAAGCATGAGTTCATGCACTTCTAAGGTTTGCCGAATGCCTAAAAATAATACTTAGTGTCTCCCTTGAAGGTAGCCGAAACTAAAGGACTTTGAAGGAGTCACTCGGGTCTCGTTCTTCAAGGTTTTGACTACTCAAAGCATAAGGGGAATTTTGGAACTTCGGTAGACAAGGTATGAAGTCATTAACATTCGGCTAAGGGCCATTTTGGTATCTATGTCTGACCGATTTATGCACTTTGATTATAGGGGATAAATCGGCTATGAAACCCGAAGTTTTCGAGATTTCAAGTCACATTAGTTCGTATTAATCAAGGTTTGGCCTAAGGCCCTATTCTGTTAAAATATGACCAATCCTTTGGATTGTTATATGAGACCCCCTTATTAATAATCTATGATGGCCGAATATAGGGGCATTACGAGGACAAGTTCGGGACTTTTTCAATATCGCATAGATACGAAAATCCTAGTTAAATCTTCGATTAAATAGGTGTGTAAACTCTTACACACTTTATTAGTATAAACTGTTGTTTAATGATATTAATAACCTCTCATATGGTAACTTGGCTTAGTGGGCATAAGCTTGGTTCTCGGGTAAGTTTCCCTTATTACTCGATTTACTATATATGTTGTTGTACATGCCATCATATGCTGAAAAATACTATGCTATATTCGATTGCATGATATATGGAATCATGATACTTGTAATATGAGCATGATGATGGTGGGATTGATGAGAGGGAGTAATATTCGTGTCGACGGACACCAGTGTTTTGGTAACACATTGTGACTACGGTCACCAGAGGTTTGGTACCTCCAGAGGTTTGGCACCTCATAGCGTCTCGTCCCTGTGGCTTAGTACCACCGTGGGTTGGCCCCACACTTGAGATACGGGATTGACGCCAGTGATTTGGTATCACACGATGGGTTGGCCCCATCACTTCATTGTGACTTCGGGTCACCAGTGGTTTGGCACCACCAGTGTTTTGGTAACACATTGTGACTACGGTCACCAGAGGTTTGGTACCTCCAGAGGTTTGGCACCTCATAGCGTCTCGTCCCTGTGGCTTAGTACCACCGTGGGTTGGCCCCACATTTGAGATACGGGATTGACGCCAGTGATTTGGTATCACACGATGGGTTGGCCCCATCACTCTATTGTGACTATACGTCACCAGTGGTTTGGCACCACCAGTGGTTTGGTACCACACGGGGTAGAAAAGGAGCATGGATGGCTAGGTTGGGTTGCATAATTGCATGTCATACTAATATCTTGTGTATGAGTGTTATTTCCCGGGTAGGGGATTTATACACTGAGTCTTGGTGACTCACCCCTTCCCATATCATCTTGCAGGTGAGTAGAGCACGGATGCGGAGCCGAGGAGAGCTCGAGGCGGCCATGTTGGTTTTGTGGACTTGAAACTTTATTTTGCCCCGTTTTAAGTTTAATTATTCACTACAATTCGATTGGGTTGTAATATGGCCGCTTATTATTTTGGATGGTTGGGTAGTTGTTTTTACCTTACTTTATAACTGACGAACTTACGGACGGTTATGCAAATCGGTTAAAAGTAACGTTTTCAAAAATAAGTACTCGTACGCGTTTCCAAGAAATGTTACCATCGGGTAACGAGATTTTCTAAGCTTTTGATCACGCTAATGCTCTAAAATTTAAATGGTCAAATGGTTTTAAAAAGGGAAGAATGGATTTTCAACTCAATCGGATATACCAAATTAAACCACTTGAGTTTTTAACGAACACCGTTTTATACCCTTAGCGGAAATTCTTAATTTCAACTGTAAATCCAAACCTTTCAAACTTCCTTTATTCCGTGACATACCAGATCCGGTCATGACTTGTGGGCCGGGTTTGGGGTGTTACATACCTTGAAACATAACTTTCAAAATAAGTCTAAAGCATAACCGAATGCACATAAGCAATATCACATATAACCTAATACCACACATATATATACACCATGAAATATACTTCCAAAATGAGTTTAAGTCATAGCCACATACACACAAGCTTTAACATTATAATCAAGCCATTTTCGCATGGCTATCAATATATACAATTTCAAAACCACACATATCAAAATAGCTTATATATGCCATATGTCATATTTACATATTCCAAAGTACCGAATATTGGTCAATAGTTTGACGATGTTCCTTGACAATCCCCGAGCTCGAAGCTAGCTTTCAAAATCTATAAAACAATGAATAAATACACAAAGTAAGCTTGGAAAGCTTACTAAGCCATAAGCAAATAAATCATCAAAAGAACATGCACAATTTAATTATATTAGGCCGAATACCTCCAATCTCATACACATATATATAAAGTTATAATTCACAAATAATTCACATGACCATTTTATGCAACAACATTTACCTTTATTTTCAAATTTCATATAAACTTAAAAACGTACCTGCATCATTTAACTTGAACTTACATTCGGTTTTATACTGTCATTGCCCATTGAACTGTTCGGAATCAATAAGGATACTCGGATAGCTCATAAAGCTCGTACAATGCCAACATCCCAGATGTGGTCTTACATGTAATCAAATATCGATGTCACTGTCCCAGATAGGGTCTTACACGAAATCATATACGATGCCAATGTCCCAGACATGGTCTTACACATAAATCTCAAATCGATGCCAACGTCCCAGACGTGATCTTATACGAAATCTCATATTGGAATCATATGTCATGACATATGTAACCTAACTATTCCTATGGTTCATACAGGGCTCTCGGACGTCGTAATTCGATCAATTCGAGCTCGATACAAGTCACACCATGCTTATAACAATTCAGAAATATGTCAAATATATATACATACAAATTCGGAAACCTTTAAAACATATACATTCAAAATTTAATAATATTTATTTACTTATGAACTTTTCTCGTACAGAGACGAACGGACAAGAACGGCTATTCGACATCTTTCGACTTCCCCCGATCCAAATCTGATTTCTTTCTCTCTTGATCTAAATTAATTCAAATTTGACTTGTTTAATAACATATTCACTCAAATTCATCCAAAAATACATAATTTGGGCATTTTGCACTTTAGCCCCTAACATTTCACATTTTCTCAATTTAGTCCCTATTTCAAAATAACACAAAATATATAAAATTTCACTAAACCCATGTTAGGCCGAATTCTCCCTAGGTCCCTAGCAGCCCATTTCTTTATTTATTTCACATTTTGAAACCTCATTTTTCAAGTTTCACAATTTAATCCTTAGTACACATTTTTACCAAAAATCACTTAATTAAACATAATAATTTATCAACAATGATTTCTTTTTCATAATCAAACAACAAAAATCTCAAGCTATCAACAATAGCAAATCACAAAATCCACAACCAATTCAAAAATTCAAGTATGGGCTAGCTAGTATTCGAAGCAACGATCACAAAAATGTAAAAATTATCACAAACCAACCTAATACATACCTTAATCAAAGGTCGAACCTAGCTTGTTCATTTTCTTTCTTTTTCTTTTGAAGTTTTGGCCAAAGATGAACACATGCATGGACATTTTAATTTTATTTTTGTGTTTTATTATATTATCATTATTAACTTATATTACTAATTTACAAAACTAACCTTAATGAAATAATATGAAAGCTTTATAATGGTTTTCCACTATCGTCCATGCTATTATTTAATGCCCTAATTTCATTTTAAGGCCTCCACATTAAAAAGAACATAGCAATATAGCACTTTAACAAATACCAAGTCATTTTTGCATTTTATGCGATTAAGTCCTTTTATCAAATCGAGCACGCAAACAATAAAATTTTCACACGAAACTTTCACACATTATTTAAACTATGTTATGCCTATTCAGTCTTTTTTTATATGTGATTCATATTTTCGGTTTTTCATTTAAAAAAATATTGAATTAATATGTGTGGAAACAAGTCTGCCGTTTCTCATTATTAAAAAGCTTTCAGCTTTATGCTTAAACTTGTATCTACCAAATAACTGCGTGTGATTCATCTTAAAGAGTTGCTGTCTCTAAGACAATCATGAGACATATTTTTCAAAGCAGTATTGTTCTGTGATTATTAAGATTGGCTCAGAAATTCCATTGAATTGTTTCGTTTTGGCTTTCAAAGCTGTGGACTTGAACTCACCTAAGATGTAGACCTGTAGGCCTGACCTAATGAATACAATATGGGTTGAAGAATCAGGCTCTTATAAGCAACATGACTCTCCCCCAAAAGTTCCTGAAAAACCACAAATTTCTAATCCTATTTAGGAGATCAACCCTTAAGTTATTATTTAGGTCTTTGCTAGCGACAAATTTCCTAAGGAGTTAGCGTAAAATCGAAGCTGCAGCTGTAGCAGCAATATGTATTGGTCAGTGTTAGATTTACTTTAAAGAAATGGTTTGCTCCAGTACTAGTGTGTATCTGCACCATTCATGTTTCTAAATGCAATTTGTTCAGAGTTTTTCATATATTTAGAGCATCATACTTTATATTCATGTCCAAATATGTACATAAATGTTAGATATGGATAAAAAATTTAGCCCACATAGATATAAACTTAACACGTATTTTGCTTTTTGGTCATTGATTTGAAATGATGCATTGAAATACACCTGTAACAGCCCTTCCACTTTTGGAAGAAAATTGAAATGCTGGCTTGGCTAGTACATTAGTTACAACTTTGTTCAATGTTAAGTGGTGTTATACCTGTTAAGTATCAGGTTTTCATGGTTTCATACTAAAGTTGTGGCTTCCAATTAGTTTTATGTTTTAATTTGGATGCTTAACATAGTATCAAAGCTCAGGTTTTGTCATTTTGTTCATCCTACCTTACTCAAGCGAGGTGGGAATTATTTCCTGGATACTTTCATTAGGTTCAACAAAAAATTCCTATATAGTGTAAAGACTTACCTAAAGTTGAATCAAAGTGAATTTATACTTCTAGCTAGTTTGCTGTTTAAATAATGAAGAAATCAATATGAGACTAACTAATCACATTTGCCATTGCATGATTTTATATGATTCTTGCTTGTCATTTTTCTATTTGTTGTTCTTACCCCTTGCATTCCAAGAAAATGAACCATTGCCACTAACTTGCAGGTTGCAACCATTGCATGATTTTAAACTATTATTGCTTGTCATTTTTCTATTTGTTGTTCTTACCCCTTGCATTCCAGGAAGATGAACCATTGCCACTAACTTGCAGATTGCAAATTACGTATGTATAACATACTTTGGAAACCCCTTGAGACTGGATTTGTCTTCTACATCACCAATTATATGATTCAAGATGAAGAAACTTCAAGCTATAATTTTGTTTATGATGTAAGAGAGATGATTATTTGTGTATGTCAGTTGATAATTCATTTGTTGAGTCATATGTAAACCCTGATTCTTTAACTCGGGTATATTGTTTTTAATACAAGCTCTCCTTTACAATTTAAATGTGGTGTAATATTAGTTATGCACTTGGACAATGTTGTTGTTATTATGTGGTGAACTACTAATTATGTATTTGGATAATATTATTAATTTCTAGTATTAATTATGGTTTGGAAGCTAATTTATAATTATTCAACCCTTGTTTTTTTATTTTTTTATAACACAATTACAAATAATTTATTTGACTTTGGATGTTTTCAATTTATGACGGTTAATATTCTAGCTTAATAATTGAGTACTATTATATATTTAATTTGATTTATCATTGCAATATATGTAAAAACAATTTAAAATATAAATTTATTAATATATATATATATATAAATTTATTAATATATGTAAAAACAGCTTTTCCGGAATATATTTTCAAACTGCCAAACAACAGAAAATATTTTACACAGATTCATCCAAACACCAGAAAAGTAAATCATTTTCAGAAAAATAAATCATTTTCCAAAAATCATTTTCCGGAAAATATTTTACTGGCAAACAAACGAAGCCTTAAAATACGAGACGACACACAAAAAAAGGGTGTTTATTTTAGTGGGAGAAATTTGAAGTGAGAGTTTGTTTTAACAATTTACATTTTTTTTCCTGAAATGATGAAGATAAAGAATATGAATTAGGAATGGGGAGAGAGATTATATTTTTAATTTAATTTAGTTTTTATTTAATTTTAATTTTAATTTTTTATATAATTAAAATTACAATGTGTCGTTGTTTGGTTATTTGATTATTGAGAATTCCTTTTAAATGAGAGTTAATGATTAGATTAAAAGTAGTAAAAAAATAAAATTTTGGGTAAACTATAAAATAGTCATATAATTATAAAAAAAATTAATTTAGGCACACAAAATAAAAGAAATTGTAATTTAAGTACCTAAGTTATATAGTTTAGTCATTTTGATCACTCCTGTTAAAATCACAAACGGTAAATTGATCTAATAGTTAAAAATTGATATAATAACAAATTTAGCTCTCAATTTTTACATATTAAATCAATTAAATTATAATTTTAAGAAAATTAATCCTCTAAATTTACAAATAGTTTTAATTTGATCCTGATTCTAAAAAATTTAAAGAATATATAATATATATAAATTTTCAAAAAACAATAAATTTAAATTTAATATTGATATTGATATTGATATTAATATTATAAGATTAATATAATTATATTAATACTAAATAAAATAAAAATCATCTCACTCCGTCTCCGTCCCCGTCTCCCCTCCCGCATCCGAGATAGTGATTTGGGACTCCCCTACCTACAACATACATTGGCTTTCTAAATCGTCGATTTGAACTTCTCAAAATTTTTGATTTGGTTTGAACAAAATATATATCCTCAAGGCATATAAAAATGGTTGGATCAAAGTTTTCTGGATTCTCACAACTGTTGGTATCTGCGATAGTGAAATGGTTAGATTTTGGAGTCAAAGGGCTTCCTCAAGCCTGAAGAAAAGCCAAGCAATGGTTTTACTTTTAGCAGTTGATGGTGAATGGACATAATTGAGATTCCTCATCATTTCATTTCATGCCATTGTGAGCTAAACTGCTAAGAACACTGCCCCATGCAACTGCTGTTTCAGACAAAAGACAAAACGTATCAGCCTCTGCCCCACTCCCACCTCCTCTTTCACGTCTCTTTATTATTTTATCTAATCTTAGTATCATTTTATTCGCACCATCTTTAAGCTTAATCACAATTTCTCAACTAATACCCTGGCTGGAATATATGTATAGGCTCTAGTAGTTTAAGGGCTTTTCTCTTTATATATTAGACCAAATAAGAAAAGTGAAAGTTTTGTTAATATAAATAAAATAAAGTGATATAAAATATTAGATTCCTAAACCAATTACAAAGATAGGAATCAGATAACATTTGTAATAGTAATACGTTGCCATATGCTTTAATTCCATCTGACATTACATTCCCAAGCATAAAAATCACAAATTCAGGGTAAAACTAAACCTTGCATCAGCTTCCCTTGTACAAAAGCAGTAAAATCCCCACAATCTCCCACCATAAAAAGCTTGATTTATACTTGGACAAAGGAGGTGTTGCTGACCTATCAGACCTGCAAGACATTATTAAATAAAAGCAAACATATCAACATTAATCAACCCTGCCAAGTGTCAAACAGAAGAGAATACAATGACCATACCCTGGTGCTGCATACAGACACTTTCCATAGCCTGCATATGTAAGATGAGCAAAGTTATTGTATGTTGATGATGAAATGAATCATTTCTTTATACAAACTACACAATGAAAAAGATTTTTACTGGGGTTATTTTTTGTTAAAGTGGCGGTTCCTCCGAAATTGCAAGCGATATCGGAGTTACCATTCTGTTGGTAGTAATTATTGAAGGCATAAGAAGCATGAGAAAGGAGTGTGTCAGGCTCATAACATTTTCCTCCCTCCTGGATTGCACCACAATCAGACATTCCCAGTCCACATGCCCAGTCTAATGCATTCTGCAAGTCAATCTGGGAGACACCTGCCAGTGCCACACACCATGTGGTACCATCAAGGAAAGTTGTGTTTCCTTCTGGGGGTGAAAGGGTTGTCACTGGAATCGCTGCATCTGCCTTGTCTTGCACTGATGTTTCCATTGTTGGCACTACCATTGTTAAGTTTAAGAAAGGTATATAAACAAGAATGAGATCCGAGAGACCAATGAGGAGAAAGAGAAATGAACTCTGTGACCCAATACCAAGCCAAGAAATAAAAGAGGAGAGAAGCAAAGGAAACCATTGAAAGAAACATACCTAGAAAACAGCAGGTCATTAATAAGAGGGAGCACTTGAAAACCAAAGCTACCTTTGTCATGGTGTAGGTGCTTTCTTCTTTAGCTAACCTCCTCTTCTAAAACCTCTTTCACTCCACCACACTACACCACTAATGACTGAGTGTGACAAAAAAGGCTCGCGTCCTTAACACTCGTAATATGTCTTAAGAGACATCAACTCTTCTTACACCACTTAATTACATTAACAAGAGTGAAGAAATGTGTTATAAATGCAGCAGATGGGAAGAAAGAAGGGAACTTGAGAGGAATCAGGAGTTTCTTGAAAGGAAATTATCCTCTTTTTCTCTTTATTCAAGGAGAAAAAAGAGTAATGTATGTATCAAGAAATGCATCAGTGTTAAGCCACCCAAGTACACTGGTTGGGACACACCATTATACCACTGATTTTATATTATTTCTCTCTTTCTTTTCCTTATTGTATATCTCGGTTTTTTTTATTCCATTTTCAAATTAATGTGTTTTTGCTACTATTTCAACTTTAATTTTTTTTATTTAATTTCATATTTAAACTTAACATTTTTTCTTAATTTGATATCTAATCTAATTTTATTCAATTTCACACTTAAACTTGTCAAATGTTTTACAAATTATTCCAATATATTAACAATGTTATTTTTTTCTAAGACAGTAAAAATAATTAATGTTTTATCAACATGTGGCAAATGGCATGGTATTCCGCTTTTGTATTTTAAATGTTCAATTACTTTTAGTTTAATTTATTTATTTCATTTTTGTTAATTTAAGATAATGAATTTATTTTAATTTGGGTTTTTAGAACTCTTGTTTTTTTATTCAATATTATTTTGTTAAGTATAGCTCAATGCATAATTTTTCAAACACAAATTTCCTCTATTACTAATGATATTTTTGTTACATAACACGAATTTTTTAACAACATTAGTGTTTTGAGGTAATTTGTATAACATTTTACTAGTTTAAATATCAAATTAAACTTAAAAAATTTAGGTACCAAATTAAAAAAAAATTATCAAATTCAAGTATCAAATTAAATAAAAAAAATTAGATACTAAATTAAGATAAAGTGGGAAATGTTATATAAAGGGAATATCATTAATATGTTATTGGGTGGAGAGAAGTGAAATTCTAAAATTGAAATAGTGAAAAAGAGAGGAAAGCTCAAAGTTCAAAGCCTATTTTATATTGATGCCCCAACTCCAATTTGAAATCATATTCGGAGTCAGAGCCCAAAATTGATTCCCATTTTAGTGTACAAAGTCAAGCCTCAAAACCCATGAGATTTTTAGTTTAGGGTTTTAACAAAGTGGAGAGTGTATTTATAAAGAATCTTAGGATGGATTTGGATGGGCGGTGCATTTTATCTATGATTAGTGTAAAAAACAGCGGTGGCGGAGAGATTAAATACTGTAGTAATACTGTAACGTGAGATAAAAAGTAAGCTAAACGCACCGCACTGCACTCAATCGCTCATCGAAACTCACCCTTAATAATAATTAAAAATATTTTTAAAAAATAGTTTTAAACTTGTGTAATTTATTTAAATTTTCATAAGATATTTTTTATTTAGTTTTTATCATAAAAATTTACCTTTCAAATCTGGGCAAATATTCAAAATACCAATTTTTAAAAAAATCTACGGAAAAGGGCTAAAAATTTCATTATTTACAGAAATGGGTCATTTCCCCACAAAACGCGTCCACATCAGCTCGTTTTGTGGGGATAAAATGCCACATCAGCCAAAAACGCGTCCTTAAGGGCGCGCTGTAATGTGGCAAAAACGCTCCCCTAAGGACGCATTTTAGCCCGTGTTTTTAAAAAAAAAACTATTCTCAAATTTTTTAAAAATTTACGAGAACAAACCTTTATAAAGGCTCAAAGTGACAACACAATTTTTTTAAGGTGTCATCAATTAATAAGAAAATATAACTTACAAAAGAAATCTTTATATAGACCCAAAGTCTCATTTCCCTTGTTTTCTTGAGCAAAGTGGGATATGAGATATGTGTATATATAGACTCATGAATAGTTTTGCAGCTTGTTCCTAAACAATGTGGGATCCCTTCCTCTTTTAACAAACATGAAATGAAATGCTACACTATATTGATATTTTTACTTAGGTTTAAATTTTTTTACAAAAAGTTAACATTTGTTACATTATAAATACTTTTAAACTCTATAAGTAAAAAAATATAAAATATAAAATGAGTATGGTAAAATATTAAAAAATAAATATTTAAAAAATTACTAATAGTTGAGTGATCATTTTGTAAGTTTTTATAATTCGATAGCTAAAAAAATAGTTAAGTGACTAAAATGTAATTTAATCTAGATATAAAATATGAAAATAATTATTATATTTTATGTATATTATATATTTCTATAAAAAAACGTATTTAACATAATTATATACTATGTTTAAATAGATTATCTATTTAGTCAAAATATATCTGAAATAAATTTATCGGCATTCATTAGGTGATGAAAATTAAATTAAATTAAATTAAATTAGAATTAAAAAATTAATTAGTATAGTAAAATATTAAAAATAAATAAATATTTAAAAAGATATATCAATTTTTTTAAATTTCAAAAAACTACTATTTGAGTACCAAATACTCACCATTTATTTATTAATCAAATATTCATAATAAAAATAAAATAAATAAAAAAATTAAAAGTATAACTTCTAAATTAAATAATGGAAAATTATTTTAAAAATTAGAATTGCATTGATATTAACTTCAAACATTTAAATTGAATAGAAAGATTATTGCATGTACAAGTTTCATATGTGCAATTTGTTCTTTTTTTTAATAGTTTTTTGTATGTTAACAATTCTAAAATGCAACAGATTAATGATCTCAAAAGATAATTTTATAATATAAGAATATGTTAACAAAATATTTAAAAAAAAGAAATTGTTTTGTAAAAAAAATATCAAATATAGTGTAGCATTTAATCTCATGTTGTTAGTTAAAAGAGGAAGGAATCCCACATTGTTTAGGAACAAGCTGCAAAACTATTCATGAGTCTATATATACACATATCTCATATTTCACTTTGCTCAAGAAAACAAGGGAAATGAGACTTTGGGTCTATATAAATATTTTATTTGTAAGTTATATTTCTTTATTAATTGATGACACCTTAAAAAAATAGTATTGTCACTTTGAGCCTTTATAAAGGTTTATTTTCGTAAATTTTTAAAAAATTCGAGAATAGTTTTTTTTTTAAAAACACGGGCTAAAACGCGTCCTTGGGGGAGCCTTTTTTGCCACGTCAGCAAAGCGCGCCCTCAAGGACGCGTTTTTGGCTGATGTGGTATTTTATCCCCACAAAACGCGTTGACGTGGACGCGTTTTGTGGGGAAATGACCCTTTTTCCGTAAATAATGAAATTTTCGACCCTTTTCCGTAAATTTAAAAAAAAAATGGTATTTTCTGGATATTTGACCTTAAAATCTTGTATAATTAATCTTTCAAAATTTGTATGATAATAGTCATTATTCAAAAATTTATAGTCAAGACCTTGTTGTAAAAAATATTTGGTTTTTCATTTAAACATTAAAGTATATTGATCAATTATTTGAGATAATAATAATAGTTTAAAATTTTTGGGAGCTTTTACCTTTAAAAATGGAGAGTTTTTTTTTTTTTAAGGTTCAATTACTTTGAATTATTTTTATTTAAAAATTTGATGATTTATCTATAACATGATTTTGTTAAAAAATAA
The DNA here is from genome assembly GCA_005393395.2 of Gossypium australe. NCBI lineage: Eukaryota > Viridiplantae > Streptophyta > Magnoliopsida > Malvales > Malvaceae > Gossypium > Gossypium australe. The sequence goes on along the minus strand of CM016625.1, from coordinate 25,319,524 downwards.
ATAAATTTAATGGATAATTAAAAACTAAAAAATAAATATAAAAAGGAGAGATTGTCATTTGTCGCAAATTTGATGATATATCTATAATAGTATTTGTCCTTTATACGAGGTGATTAAGTCGATCATGGCTTTCAACTAAACGCCCTACTTTGCTATCTTCAAATCATAAATTGTTTCGAGTATAGGCTCAAGCAACACAAATTAAATCACAAAATGGAACTTGTAATTAACTTTGGGTAAGAATGTTAATTTCTCTCTGTAATAGTAACTACACATTTTTCTCAAAAAATAGAATTTATTCTATGAAAAAAATTGCCACTACTTTATAGCAGAATAACTATGTCTATTAAATTCTTTAAATTGTTTAACCAGTAGTTTCTATTTATAAAAATAACACAATATATCTATTTAAATAATGTCTAATTAAATAATATTTTAATAGAAAATACAATACTATAGTAGAACTATAGTATAAGGAGTGGCGACACCCCTAGTAAAACGCTAGGATTTGTCACCCCTTACATGGTATAAGGCCTAATTGGGTTTTTTTATATTGAATCTAATTATATGTGTTTCTTAAACTTAATCCAACCCAATATTTAGTTTCTATTACCCAAAATATTATTTATTTAATTTACTTAATTTTATTTAAATTAATTTTTCAAATAAATTATTTTCTCAACCCAATTTTAATTCCGTTAAAGCCATTACAAATTTATCATATTAGAATATAAAATTCCGTTAAAGCCATTATAAATTTATCATATTAGAATATAAGAGGATATATATTTAATTGTTTTATTCAACAAATCCATAATGACTAATTAATTTAATTCTTGTTTCAAACTTCAATTAATTAATCACTTATTTAATTAAATTAATTAATAATAATTATAAAACATTAAATTGATTCTTTAAGTCATTTTTGTACTTAGTGAGAAAATACATTCATTTTATAACCACATAACTAAAAAATTGGTATTTTAATGAATCTAAATTTGACAAAAGAATTTTAATTGTGTTAACAATTGGATTTAAATTTTTAAATTTATAAAATAGAGGGACTAAATTCATTGAAATAAAAGTAGGAGAACTAAGTTCCAAATATATAGGGACGGATCCATAATTTTACTCCAAAGGAGGGGAAACTTCTAAATTCGAACAACCTTTTTTGTAACATAAAAAAGTGCCAATTCTTCAGATTTTTTTCTTATCAAATAAATCAATTTAATGTTTTTAAAAAAACATGAATGATTTAACTATAAAAAAATTAAAAGAAAAAAATCACACTATATAAAATTAAATATTTCTTTCCAATATGCAAAAAAGAATAACTAATACTATACTAAAAATTTCATAAACATCATTATAATTCCAAAAATTAAATTTAAAAACTTGGCCTTATTCCTATTTTTCAATATTATGCATCCTAAATTGCACTCTTCTCTTTTTATAAGATCAAACTCATCAATGATAAAATTTGTTAAAAATTCTCGAGCTATCTCTTTTTCGATGTATGCCACCAATTAAGTTGAAAAAAAATTCATCCTCCATTATGTTGTGAAGCCTTACCATAGGAAGATAATTCCTTAGCAAGACATACAAATCAAAATACAAAGAAGTCACTACTCTAATATGTACGGTATAGGTCAAATCAATTAATTCTGAAATTTGACTTTAAAGCCCATATTGGTCCTCGAAGTTTAGTCTTTCAAGGCTCATCATATATTAATATTTGATTATTATTATTAAAGTTATATAATTAAAAACTTAAAAACAATTTGTTAATATAAAGTATAATTTTATGACTTAAGTGGTGAATTGTATGAAATACAATTTAGTCAGAAAGCGAATGTTATATAATATGAACACCAAATCTAAAATACATGATAATTTATATATAAAATTCAAAAATTTTAAAGAGGGCGATCACCCCTCGCATCCCCTGAATCCATCCCTACAAATATACGAAAAATATTTTAATCAAAATAAAAATATTACCAAATTTATCCCACCAAATTACAAATTTTATAAAAGGGAAAAGAAAACCTTTGGAAATCGAGCATAACTTACCATATTTTTGGATAAATACCCAAATAAAGGTGTGGATGAGTTGTGCCTAACTAAGCTGTGGTCCATTTTTTTTGTTTAAATTCTAAGATGAACTCAACTTGGCCTAGGATATCCGAATAATGCATTTCATTCTCTAAAAAGTGCCATGATGTTTAATATTATTGACCCACAATTTAAATAGATTTGGCTTGAATTTTATACGATTTGTATATTGAGCTCACATGATACTAAGTATTTGTAGGAAGGGTATTTACATATGTTAAACTTAAAGTAAGATACGCGTTGACATACATGAACCCTACTTATGATGTCTCATCCACGAACAATAATCATATCCTAGAAATACACAATTCCAGCCACATAAAAATTATACAAAAACGCTTAACAAAAAAAATAAAATATTAAAAATATATAACATTATATTATTTATTTACTTCTATAATTAAATTTAAATAAATATATTTTTACTTTAAATTTGAGAGGGGTCAAGTCCACCCATAAACAAAGAAGTAAAATTTAAAAGAAAATTAAGGAGGGGAGTAGGAGCCATTGGCAGTCCCTCCACTGTTGTTCCTGAATTACAGAAGTAAACGATGTTTATTTATTGAAGGGTATTTAGAAAATTAGAAAGCCCAATCAAAGATGCGAGAGGATCCTATCAAGGCGTGGGTGGCGCCCGACCAACAACTTTCCTTTTGCCGGCTCTCTGTTTCTGGTTGGCTTAACCTAATAAGGCTTTATCTTTTAAAGCCCATGTGCTCCTTCCATTTTCTGTCTTTCATTTATTCCAATTCCCATTGCTTTTCTCCTTCATTTATATTACTCTTCTTTTTCTTTTTTATTTGAATCGTTTATATCATTCTTTTTTTAAATATATTTTATATACTTAATAATTTAATTTACGTAAAAATACTTTTTATATAATTAAAATAATAATAAAAATAACTTGTTCAAATTTAATTTAATATGGATTGAACTAATAACTCAAAATTTAAGGAGATCTTATTACCATTTATGAAATAAATGACATATATTTTTTGAATATTGTTATTGAAAATATGAAAAACTCTTAATTTTTAAAATATTTTTGTAATTATTTATGTACTTTTTTAAGAGTAAGAACTAAATTGACAAAAAAAAACCTATAAATGTTGAGGGTTAAAAGAATTATTTTATCTTTTTATAACAACAACAACATCAATTTTAATAGGAAAATTGGTGGAGGGACCAAGGGACCAAGATTTTCAAATGAAAAGAATATAAGAACTTAATGTCTCAAACTTAAAATATAAAAAATAAAATAAATTCTAAAAGAGTATAGGGGCATTTGACAAATTTAAACATATATTATGAATAGATGTAGGATTTTTTTTTTTGTTTAAAAAAAATGTAGTCAATCCTTTACATATCTCATTTGAGGGTTTAATATTTGGTAATGTGAATGGAGCATTAGCCGTTTATTTATTTAGAGAACACCTGTGACAAAGAGAATAATTATAAAGTGACACGTCATTATTTGAGGTTCTTATTGGTTAACCAATCCCTGAGATCAGCCACATAAAAACTTTAACCTTTTTATTATTCCTTATCATGTTGTTGAATAGAAACTTTTAAGTAATAATTTGCATTTATTTATCAAATAATATATATTGCTGAATGTAAATTAGTATGTGGTAAAGAAGAAAAAAAGGTAAAAGTAATATTCCAACACAATTCAACTACTCTTACCTTTTAACCAAAATTGAGACTTTAAAAAATAATCGGAAATTAAGTCCGAGTTCAATTATTAAAATCGTAAGTATTTTTTAATTAAAATTTATCAATTTGATATATTGATTAAGTCACGACATGTTATATGATTAACGGAAATAAACATATTAAGATGACAAATTTTAACAAAAACTACCCATGAAAATAATGATTTAAATTTAGGTTTAAAAGCACATGGATTAAACCTCAAATTCTAGAGAATTAGAGGGAGTAGTATCATATTTTAACCTTGTTTTTAAGTCTCAGCAAACATGAGGGCATCATCCACTTCATAACATAGAACAGGGGGGCCTTTTGATATAGACTACTCTAAAAGGAATGAATGATTTAAACATGGCAATTCATAAACATGTAGATTGTTCTTGTCTTTGTTGATTGCATTATTTGGTTAATTTTATTAACCTACCATCCAGGTTAATTAATTAATTTTTTAAAATTAAAAAAATATATTTTTATTTTTTAAAAAAAATAAAGTTTAATATATTCTAATAATTTGTATACATTTTTAAAACACATATATATCACACCAACAAAATTAATTAATGTTAATTTTTATACAAAAATCATTAACGGGGTTGGGATTATCTAAATTCTGAAACCATTTTAGTTCATATTTCTTCTCTATCCACAATTATTTTGATTTAGATTATATTAAATTTTTGTTTTCTAATAATTAATTTTTTTAATAATAATACAACAACTTGATATATAGTACAAATGATAAATAAAATACTACAAATTAATACACAAGTGTCATATTTGTATTATAATCCCGAAAAAATAGTAAACAGAACACTAGAAGAATTCTAAAGCAAACCACTAAAATTGCATCCTAGTCCACCATTATTAGACTAACCTAACCAACTTCGATAATCAAGAAACTACAGTCAAGAGTCACAAGAAACACATCGCATCAATGATGCATAAAAGATCAAATTTTGAGAATAATTTTTAATAGACCGGATAATCGTTACTCTAACAAATCTCATATTTAAGTCGGTAAGAAAAATTAAAAACAAAACAAAAAAATGAAGGAATTAAATTAAAAGAATTATTAAATAATATAATGGTATTTATATATCTCCTAAAAAAATCTCACTGCAAAATCACATGATGATTTGAAATATGTAAATCCAAATAATTGTAAATAAATAAATAAAATAAGGAAGGCCGCAGCAGACCTCTGTATAATATTTTATTATTACCTCCCTGTGTTATATCCTTTCAATATATAACCTTAGATTTGTAGTACGAATTTATGATTATCATAATCTAATCCCAATTATAATTATAATAATATTAGTTCATCTAAATATACACTACCTACCTGTATCTTGATGTATAATATACTAAAAGCTCGACCTCACATATGCCGGACCTTCAAGAGTAAATAAAATTTTTGATAACTCTTGATGTCAATTAAATTAAGATTCGATCCTCTATTATTGTTGTATTTAATATTATTACCTATAAATTAATGTGTTTAAGCATAGTTCTTTGTTGGCTCTCAACGTGTTAGACAGATCTTTTGGTTGATACTTAAAAGAACACTTATTGATTAATGCTGAACGATGTACACGAGGTATATATGGTTGATGACCCTTCTTGTATATTTTGGGGTAATGTTGAAGAATCTATCATTCATGTGTTGAGAGATTGTGGCAAGGCTCGTGTAGTGTGGAAGTAGATTTTCCCTATTGCAGTTTTTTTCCGTCCTGTTAATGGCTCATGATGAATTTAAGGAATAATTTTGCTTTAGATTTTGCCGAAGTTGAGTGGCGATCTCTATTTAGTATTATTTGTTTGAATATGTGGATATTCTAAGGAGAAGACTTCGATGCATGTCACATTCTTCAACCTTCGTGGTGTTAGGCGAAATTTATTAAACATAGTTCCATGCCTTTTATTGGTAATAATACAAGACAGAAACAATGTCGAGAATGGAAACCACCACCTTTGGGGTTCATTAAGCTAAACACGAACAGGGTGAGATCCCCGAATTTAGGGCTGGCTTCGGCTGTCGTAGTTGCAAGAGATAATGTTGGTAGATGGCCTGGGGGAGTGAAGAGAAATATTGGCAAATGCAATGTCGAGCAGGTTGAACTTTGGGCGATTTATGATGCCATTTCTTTGGCTTGGAATGTTAAATGAGATAATGTTATTGTTAAAACTGATTGTGCTCAAGCTATTGCAGCAATTTTAGATAAGACTCGTGGACAATCGAATAGGGACTTGGTTATAAGAATTCAGGAGCTTTGTAAGAGAGATTGGCGAGTAGACATACAGAAGGTTTCAAGAGATAGCCAATGTTGCAGCACATACTTTAGTTGGATTAATGAGAAATCTCTCTTATGGTCTTAAAAAGTTTAAGGAGATTCTGACAGAAATCATTAAACGTATTTGGATAGATAATCAGCTCGTTTGTAATGGGATCGATTTACCTTATCTATAATTCTTTACCAAAAAAAAAATTATAAATATAGTAAAGTTTGCCTATGAATCATACCAACCGGATCATGTTTAGATATAGAAATTGTATTTGTCCAAAGTTTGACCTACCTATCAATCTCGAAAGCCTTGAACCAACGTTTGAAACATATTAAAATTTAAAATTATGTATTCTATGTTAATGTTTTTTTAAAATATTTTATAAGTAAATTTAAATTAAAAAGTTATATACTAAATAATTATTTTGTTTGAGTAAAAAAAGGCAAATTAAAATATATCCAAATAAACCAAGCATGATAATGATAGTGTCATGAAAATGCAAGACCAGCAAATCAGGCAACACCAAGTATGATAAGTTTAATTAAGGAAGAAAGAGGGCATCAATTAAAATATATAATAGGGTAAACTACTCTATTGGTCATTCAATTTTTAGGAAACTTTTATTTTAGTCACTCAAAATGAAATTCTTACAATTTCGTCACTCAACTTTTAGAGACTTTCATTTTAGTCATCCCACTGGTAAATTTCTAACGGTGATTACATCATATTCACAATTTCATTTTGGTCACCTAACTTCTGGGTCACTTTTTTTTGCTCACCCAAAAAAAAAAATCCCTTTTTAAAGTTTTGATTAGGGTAAAAAGAAAAGGAATAAAATAAAAAAGTGGTAGAAACTAAAACAATGCATTAAAAAAATTGTCAAATTGTACTTGTTTATCACATTGCTGAAAATTTTATTTTTTTTTTCAATTTTGAAAGTTTAAATTTCAAAAATTAAAAATAAATTAAATAAATTGTTGAAATTTTCTTATCCATTGATAATATTAACTGTTTTGTTTACTGTAATATTAAAATTAATTAAATTAATCTCCTTCTAAATTTTAAAATTTTAGTTTATGTTTCCATGTTATTTTTAATGAAATTAACTCGGTAACTCATATTTAATAATTGTTTGCGAAATTTATATTTATTTTGATTATATAATCTCGAATCTTTCATACTAAGCTAAAAGAAAAGAAAAATAATTGTAGTTAATTAAATTAATTGATTGTTCTTTGTTTGGGTAAAGAAGTGATGAAAAATATTTGAGTTTTATTTGGCATGGAAGATAAAATTAATTAATTTAATTAATTGTAATGATTTTTTTTTTTTTTGCTTTTAGCTTAGTATGAAAGACTCGAGATCATATAAAAAAAAGGGGTTTCATGTATAATTATTCAAGATGATTTATTTGATTTGAATTTAATTTGGAAACATAAAATAAAAATTTAATATTTAAAAGGAGACTAAATTAATTAATTTCAATATTATTGTAACAAATTGGTTGACACTATCAAGGGATAAAAAAATTTCAATAACCTATTTAATTTGATTATGATGTTTTGAAATTTAAAATTCCAATATTAAAAAACAAAAGAATTTAGAATTTTCGGCAAGGGTGCAAATAAGTACAATTTGACAATTTTTAAAGCATTATTTTAGTTTCTATCGCTTTTTCATTTTAATCCTTAATGTTTTTTACTCCAATCAATCCTTAAAAAAAGAGATATTTTTTGAGTGACTAAAGTGAAATGTGAACATGATTTGGTGTGCACAATTAACCGTCATTAGAGATTTAACGATTGGGTGACTAAAATGAAAGTATTCTAAAAGTTTAGTAACCAAAATAAAAACGTCTTAAAAATTAAATGACCAATTAGACAGTTTAGCGTATATAATATTAAAATGTGAGGTTGTGGGTTGTCTTATTCCCCTAGAAAAAGGATTCCCCTTTTTAAGATTTTATAGCATATTGGTGCAGTAAGAAGGGAAAAAAGATAGGGGACAAACATAGTTGTAATTTGAATATAGATCCCCCACCCCATAAAACTAATGCCAATAATAGAATCTCTAATGCACAACATAATTTCATGCCAAATCTCAGTTATAACTTTGAGATTTAAGATTATCATTATTAGGTAGTGTTGTTCAATTATTGTGGGCAAGTTTATGTATTTTATTAATTTGTAGGTTAACTATGGTTGTTGACAACCTCATTATTAATTTTAGGAAAAACTAAGTAGAGATTTTTTACCCTATAGATAGATTTAGATTTGGATGGGATCTCAGGTGGGTTGATTTCTCGATTTTCAAGAGCCTTTGGGGGACCTTCACTATCAAATCATACCTTAATTATAGATCATCCTCTATACCCCACACTTCCTCAATACTATATAAATTATTGCATTCTTTCTGTTTATTATTGTCAACATGTCGTGATTGCTGCTTTACCAATTTCATCCTACTTTTCCCGCTTAATCTATTCTTTTTATTAATTACAATAATAAAAAGTAGAATTCGAATAATTAGCGCGATTCGAACTTAGAGCAATGAACGTTATTAATCATCAAGTCATTACATGAAGTTGTGCCCCTTAATTTATTTTAGTAGACAATTTTGTAGGTTTTTCAATCTCAAATCCCTCCCCGTAATAAATATAATAATATTACATTAAGTTAAATTCAAGTTGGTCATCAAATGTTAGGCATTTATTAGGAAAGTGTTTGGACCTCGTCTCTCTTTTAAGTGTTAGGGCCCTAACTGTTGCAACCTCGGGGCCCAGGAGATTGCTCCCAAACTGGTGGACATGTCAGGTATGCTCTCTTTTATTTGGCCATGTGGATTTTAATAACACTAGTATATAAATATTTGCAGTCTCATGCTTCTGTTACTGTTATATATTGCTTTCCTCTTTTAATTTAAAACCAAAATTAATCTTTTTTTATTTCCTTACAGATATTAGCAGAAGCCAGTTGTGGACAGCAAGCTTTGCCTTTACTTTCAGATTAATTATATATTTTTTCTTTTTCAAGATAGTATTTTATATACCATGATCCAAAGTAAAAACATTGCATGATGAGGAACATGCATATAAATATATAGAGGATTAAAAAAATAGTTAAAGTAAAAAAAAAAAAACATAAGTTGTTGTCAGCAATGCAGTTCTATGATTGGGGTGTTTGTCTGCTAAATTCTTCTGGTTCTAAATAAGTTAGCAAAACTACTTGGGACCTACTATCATAATTCATATACATATAGATGATTAGATTAGGTTAGGTTAGATTTACAACTGCATTTCAAGTTTCATCTTCTCTTATGCTAATACTCTTTTTTAAGTGTTATGGTTTATTGTAATAGTGTTACGAAGGTCTCTGTATTAAGAGTTAGATTATGTTTTATTCTCTCTATTCAAAAGATAGATAAATTAATCTCTATACATTATATCACAGAACAAACTGATCTTTCTATTTAAATATTAATCTATTTCTGTTGTTAAAAATTAGTCTATGTACGTAAATCACATGTCACTGTCGAATTATTTCGTCATTTTTAGCAAAAAACTAATTTATTCTTTAATTTAATATATATAGATTGATTTATCTATTTTTTTAGTAGAAAAAGTAAAATGTAATTCAAATATTCATGATATTTTTACCTATATTTTGTTGATAAACTACTAAGCGCTCATAATTTTTTTTTTATAATTAAGAGAGGGAAATGAAATCTCATACTCTTATACATTGTTAATCCTAAGTAATTTGTAATGGTTTAATTAATTTACCACGCAAAGAGGGAAATAATCACGTAGTAGTGTTTTTGAAGTAGAGCTTAAGGTTTATTTTACCTTGAAAAATGGAAATTAGAAAGAAATGATTAATTAATAACACATTATTATAGTGTTAAGTGAAATGAAGCAGTCGCACGTGGCGGATAACCCAACGTCATCGTATGCCAAAAGTCGTAATAATAGTACAGGCAAACACCAAAATCCATGGGTAAAAGTTAAAAGGTCAAGCCCTTAACCGCGATTTACTGCATGCCACCCCTAATCACCTCACCAGCAGCAGCGTAATAAACATTAAATATCCCCCACCGCCCCCTCAGGCCTCACTCATCAAACCAAGCTCCTAGTACAAGAAACCAAACAAAAGGCTGTTTTCATTTTGCTTTTATTTATTATGCGTCTCAGAAATTTGGCTCTGCTTACGTACTTGGTGGTTTTTAGGGGTTTGCTTAGAAACCCTAAATATGAGGTCCCCGTCCTTCATCATAAAAGCCCCTCTGATGTGCTTCAAAATATGCATTCGAAGCATTTCACTGAATCCCATTCAATGCCCCCTCTCTGCTAATCATTTATTTCTTCTCTTTTTGCTTGCCCATAGTTTTTGACCCCCTTTTCCCCCTTCAAACTTACTGCTCTCTTTCCACTTCACTATTTGACTCTCCTTCATCTCCTTTACGGGTATCTGATTCCAGTCATCATCAAATCATCTTCTTAAAACCCAAAATGTTCAAAGTTGATTGCTTTTATCCACCGTCTTTAATTTCAATCATCTGAAGTGATTCCCACTTTTTTCTTTTTTGACTTCTTCATCATCATCATCATCTTCTTCTTCTTAGATCATCAAAGAGTTTTATGTTGATTTTCCGTGTCTTACAAGTAGAGAGAAACATAAAATGTTGGAGTGCGAACGGAAGTCAGAAAGTGAGTTAAGTTCATCGAGTGAGTGTTCAATGACAAGTGAAAGCCGTAGCAGCTTCAGCCGTCTCTCCTTTGAGCTCCGGTCTTCCCCGGAAAACCTTTCTCTCAAACCCCACCGATCTTCCGACTTGGCTTACTCCGCTATCCGTTCCGCCACCTTCGCCCGTAAAACCGGCCTCACGTCCCGTGATTTCCAGCTCATCCGCCGCATCGGTTCCGGCGACATCGGAACCGTCTACCTCTGCCAGCTTGCCAACGCAGATGAAAAATGCTGTTATGCGATGAAGGTGGTGGATAAAGAAGCGTTGGCCATGAAGAATAAAGTGCAACGTGCTGAAATGGAGAAGAAGATCTTGAAGATGCTGGATCATCCATTTTTGCCTACTTTGTACGCCGAGTTCGAAGCTTCTCATTTCTCTTGCATAGTTATGGAGTATTGTTCCGGCGGTGACTTGCATTCTCTTAGACATAAACACCCTCAAAAACGCTTCTCTCTGAGCTCCGCAAGGTACTTCATTTTTTGTTTTCTTAGCTCACTACCTTCACATTCATTACAATAATTTTACGCTCATCCTTCTTGCATGCTTTAATCTGTGTATTTTGTTTTCTTCTGCTGTTTTTCAAACACTTAGCCTGTCTTGTTCTTATCCTTGTCTGCCTCAACTCTGCAAAGTCTCTTTCAATAAGCAACCTTGTCTCTCTTCTTTTTCCAATGTTTCTTGGTTGCTATAAATTTTACAAATAAATAAATATTCTTTTATAAAGCAATAAGATTTACATTTTTTTTCCCCAAAATATCATTAGAAAATAAAGTTTCATTATTTGAGTTTTGTTCTATTTTTACTCAGTTTTCATTTGATTTTTCATCAGTGTACGAGAATTCGGGAGTATTAGGAAGCATTTTATTTATTTTTCCTTATTCTTGCTCGACAGCTGAGATTGTTCACGCAATTACATACATCTGACTTTAGCCTGAATTTCCCTTATTCGATAGTGTCTTTCCATTTATTGTCTTGATATAATTCCTTGCCATGCAAGCAAACTATTGAGATGAATGCTTTCCATTAATTCTGTTACTCTGGTTGCTGAGAATTTGCAGACGATAAGACATTTCACTAAACTACACTGTTTCCAGATTCCATCCATTATGACATTAAAAATGAACTAAATAAACTGATGATTAGTTGCTTATTCCAGGTTTTATGCAGCTGAGGTTCTGGTAGCTCTAGAGTACCTACACATGCTGGGTATTATTTACAGAGACCTAAAACCGGAAAATGTTTTAGTAAGATCGGACGGTCACATCATGCTATCGGATTTCGACCTTTCACTTTGCTCAGATGCCATCGCAGCCGTTGAATCACCGTCATCGTCCCCGGATCCCACTCCTCCCCAAAACCACCGCTCTTCTCGTCCACCTACAACCCCTCTCTACTGCCTATTCCAGCGCTTCTTCCGGTCAAAGAAGATACAGACGCTCGCACCCAACAATCTGTTCTTCGTGGCGGAGCCCGTCACCGCCCGGTCACGCTCCTTCGTAGGGACCCACGAGTACATATCTCCCGAGGTGGCAGCCGGTGGGTCCCACGGTAACGCCGTGGACTGGTGGTCTCTAGGTATCTTCATTTACGAGATGATATACGGAGGTACACCTTTTGCGGCTCCATCGAACGAGGTTACGCTGCGCAACATCGTGAAAAGGCCACTCACTTTCCCAACCCACTCGCCTGCCTCTCTTCTCGAGCACCACGCTCGAGACCTCATCTCCGGGTTGTTAAACAAGGACCCCAACACTCGGCTGGGATCCAAACGCGGCGCTGCCGACGTCAAAACCCACCCGTTCTTTAAAGGACTCAATTTCGCCCTCATAAGGTCGCTTACGCCGCCGGAGATTCCGGGTTTGAGGCGGCCACCCACCACGACGTCCTTTCACCATCCTAAGATCGAGGAACAATCCAACGCGTTTGATTACTTCTGAGACGCCACGTGTTCTGTCGGTTATGCCAGATTTTATGACTGGCCAGTGGAGAGACAGATATGTATATTCGAGCAGTCTTTTTTTCTTTTTCAATGGTGTTACTGAAGTAAGAAATTTTTAGGTTGGGAATTAGATTGTATATTTGTATAATAGTAAAAACATAATCTTATTATTTTATATAATTTTTAAAATTTTTAAAAAATTTCAATTTAATTATTTGTAAAAGTTAAAATATAAATTTATTATTATTACTTTAAAATTTTATAAATTATTAAAAGTATAAAAATTTTCCAGCCAGCTCCCTAGCTCAGCTGGTTTAGGTTGACTTTGTATGGAAGATATTCAAACACCAAGTGGAAAAGAAATCAATAAATTACAAGTATGATTTATGGGTTGATTTTTTTTTATCTAAATAGTATAGAAATATTAGAAAATTGCTTATCTATATGTGATAAGTTTTTTGTATTTTTTCTTAAATTTATGATTTATTTTATACAAATGTGTAATTATTTTGGGGCATAGAGCGAAAAGTTGGCCAAACACAAACAAAAAATGGTTACGAGTCGGTAGGATTTAGAAGATAATGTGGAAAAGCAATAAATAATTTAAACTTGATGAAAATTATTGACGTCTCCTGACTAAAACAAAATATTACCTTTATTGAGTTTCAAGTAATGACAGGGATGGGTTCAGAATTTCCCATACTTTACCTCAATATCTCTTTATGCTAAAACATATAATTTAGGTTTATAATTTTGTGCGTCTAATTCTGGAAAATCAACTAAACTCAATCATTGGTTTATTAAGTTTATAATTCTTGGTTGAGTCGAAAAATAGAAAGATAAAAAAGAAGGGAGTATAAAAGTAGAAAGAATCATTTTTGAGTATGTTTGATAAACGAGATAAAAAATTGGAATGGTAAGAGGAGAGAAAATTAGAGAAACGTATCATGTATTGGCCTAATGGTCAATGTGTTTACTGTTGTAGGTGTGCCTTGAGTTTGAATCATGCTAATTGCATTGCTGGTAGATTTTTTGCCCTCTTCTTGTAATTTATTGAAGAAAACAAATATTTCATTTCCTTTCCTCCATTTTTTGGTAGTGTTAAAAAATGAGAAAAAAAAACACTTTTAAAAAATATATAATTTTGAACTATCAACACCCCTCCCTCATTTTCTCTCCTCTTAACTTGTAATTTAAAAAAGATTAATTTTTATGTATTATGATAAAAATTGATCATTTTTTTTCTTCTTTTCTACCAGGTCTTCCCAAAATTAATTTTCTTTCTACTTTTACCACTCTTTTATTTCATCCTTTTTACTTCACCACTTAACCAAAGTCAAATTATTTTGATATATGAAAGAGTTGATAAACACATAAGTTACCATTATTTATGAAAATTCAGTAGAGTTTGTGTATAATAATTGGGGAAAGGAGTGAGCGGTTTGACAACACATGACATGGGGGCTGTCCATGTGACCTCCCACGGTTGCCTTTCTTTAATTCAAAAGTGTTGTCTCCCCCTTTGTCCCCAACAAAATGTCACCAAACCCAATAACCTTCTCCCACGTGTCGATTTCCTCGTGCCTGCGACGTGGCTTTAATCACTTTGTCCCATTCCTGATCCTCAGGGCCACCTAGCCTTACTTTGCCGACCCTTTGTTTGTTTGCTTTATTTTAAAGGGAGTTGGTGAGGTATAGTAGCTTACTAAGTTTGTGGTTATTGCGGGGTGTTGTTATCCCCATTGGTGATGTAAACATCCATCCAAACTAGGTATAAGTAATTAAGTAGCAACTAAGATGATATACGTTTGTTTGACTGTGTTTTAGTTTAAACAATGAAGCTCTTTTTCAGCACTGTGGTTGTATAGTAGTTGTTTAAATATAGACATGGGAAATTTGGTTGGAACTTCACTTGTCTTGTGATGTTGGTATTATATTTATACCTACTTCACTGTGCAAGTTCCATTCACACAAGTGAAGTGTCCAATGGTAACGCAATACAAAGTGTGGGGTTTGCATGAATCTTCAAATGCTTCATTCATTTCTCTCTCCTCTCCTTAACGAGTCAGGGTGTCCAGCGTTAGTAGCTATTGGCAAAAACGGCATAGGTAGCCCGTAGCCGCTGCCTCATCTCTCTCACCTAATTCATTTATAATGCTAGAATGCTGTAGGAATTGGCAACATAATGGAAAACGACATTTACCTATTCATATATTTATAGGGGTAGACTAAAAGGTAAAGCTCCTTCATTACATACTCCAATCATCAATTTAGTAAATGGAGGAAGGAATAATAAAGAAATGGAGGTGTGGGGGATAGAGAGATGAAAGGAAAGTGGTGAAGAGGAGGAGTGATTAGAATGCAATGCAACGTAACTTGTGCCTAATGAGACTGACTATGTATGCTATGGCCTGGGTCCTGGTGGAACATTAGGCTTACGTAGCTTATAGTCTTCGCCCACTGAAATTGCAGTTTCTCCTACCCTACACTTAGCCCTGCCACATTCTTTATTTCTTCTCTCTCTCTCCTATTATTATCAACAATTTGTATTTTTTCATCATTAAATGTAACGGTCGAAAATTAAGTTGTAATAGATGGATAGACATGTTATACGGGTAAATTAGCAATATTTTTTTAATATCGAAAAAATTAATTTAAGTTTGTAATTATTTTTATAAAACAGTATTTTTCCCAGTTATATTACATAAAAATATTATATGATGTTTAAATTAATGTTATTTATATCATTATTTAAAGGATGGATTGAATTAATTTTACCCATTGAATTAATATAATTTTATTTATCGAATTTCAATTTAATTAAAAAATTATTAAAAAAATATATTTTTATAAAATAACAAACATCATTATCATGATATTTTTATTATTTTATATTTCATGTAAAATTTAAAAAAATCACACTTGGTATGATTTAAATCTAAAACATCATAATCTAATTCAATTAAAACCTCATTTATTTTTTACATAAATTTTTATTAATATATTTGTTAATGATTTTTCCCACATCATAATTTAATACTATTCAATTAATTTCTAACGATTACAAAAATAATTAGGGAAAAGCATTCAAAACATCAGGGGTTTGGGTTTGAAAATATCCCACTTACCCTCCAAGTTTGATGGAACATACACTAAACAAATAAATTTCATTTATTTTGAATCTTTATATTCAAATAAATTTTAACAAGAAAAAAGTTTATAAAGTTAAAAAATGCAAAAGTCCAAATCGGTCTCTACTTATTCTCATTTTTCTCTTATAAATACTTATGTGATCTATAATTCTTTCTTTCACGTGTTTATTTGTATTTATGAGCGCCATTCATTATAAATTTACTTTTGAAAGGTACTTTTAAAAGCTAAGGTTTTATAAAAATTATACATTATCTTTAAAAGGTACAAATTAATGGAATATGCAAAATTCGTGGAAATAAATAATTAAATTTGAATCACACTGAAATTCCGTATCTTTAATTTATGCCTTTATTTTCTAAAATTTTAAAATACCAATTCATCTCCTCTAAGTGTAATTTGACCTTAGCATAAGAAAATACACATGAGTTTAATTCTCATTCTGAGTTCTTGATTGAAAAAATCGAGTGGACTTCCCAAAGAGACATAGTGTATAGCTCTTAAGGGTAAATCATGTCTCTTGTATTGTAGCACCCTAGTCCATTTGGGCCAATTGGACTTATCCAAGTTTGGTCCAATTTTTCAAGCTTATTGTAACAGCCCAATTTTAAATAGTGTCGGAACAGTGATTCGAGATCATTAAATCTGACGAAAAGTTAGAAAATTTTGTTAATCGATACTTATAAGTTAAGTGTGATTTTAGAAATATTTTAAAATTAGTGAATTTTGTGAACTGAAAGAATTAATGAGAAAAATTGGGCCAAAAACGAGGTATTGAGACCTCGAATTCATAAAGTGAGCCATAAATATTTCTAAAAATATTTATGGAGTGTCATTAAGCTATTATTAAACTTTCGTTAGAAAATTTTAACGTTTGGGTAGGAAATTAAATGAAAAGGACTAAACTGAAATGAAAGTAAAAGTTAAATTATAGATTAAAAGAAATTATGAAGGATCAAAATGGTAATTATACCATTTTACATAGTTGAGGCGGTGTAACGCTAGAAAATCTGAGATTTTTTAAAAAGTATATTATATTATATTTATATTATATTATTATATTATTATAATATTATATTATATAATAAACTAAAGAAAAAAAAAAGAGGAGAAGAGAAACAGAAACCAAACGAAGTAGAGAGCAGGGGAAGGAAAGAAAGAAGAAGAGAAGAGAAAGAAGAAAAAGGGGGAAATTTGGAAAATTTCCAAAATTAGCTAAATAAAAAGGGGATCAAATTGAAATATCGGGAGAATTCTCTTCATTTCTCTTCATTTTCTTCAGCTGAAAAACAGTCATGGAAGAGAGTTCAAGTTGGTTTTTATACTCAAGCTTCATGTAAGTTTAATACTTGCTTTCTCCTTGAAATTTCTATGTTTTTTGGACTTTCTACAATTGAGTCCAACTTATTAATTCATTAGTTTATGATTCTATGGTTAATTTTTAAATTTTATGTGGATTAGTGCTGAAAGAATATGATGAATAAATATTGATTTGAAGCTTTAATTTTGCTATATGATGATTTTATCAAGTGAAATTGATGGAAATTGGTTTTAGGACCTAATTGTGAAATAGCTGAAATTAAGGCCTAGTGTTAAAATTCTGATTTTAAAGGTTATGAAGTAGTTTAAAATGATAGATAAAAGTATTAAATGAGAAAAATTAACTCAATTGAGGGGTTAATTCAGCAAGGACCGAATTGTATGAATTGTGGAATTAGGGACAAAATAGAAATCAACATGTTACACTAAAGCAGTTTTGGACAGCAGCAGTTGTCTAACTTTGAAAAATCACCAAAAATTGTAGAAATTGAAATAGAAGTTGAGTGAGATATGGAAGTAAATCTTGTTGAGTCCATTTTCATATAAAAGAAACAGAGCAAGCAAAGGAAGTCTATATTTTGAGATATTTAAATTTTTGTAAGAATGGTTTAGAATAACTTCGTGAACCCCTGTTCTTACTTTAGAAATTCACTAAAAATTGTATAAAAATAATTATGAGTTATAATTTATATTTTTGTATTCCTTAATAAGTCTATTTTCATTATAAATAATCAAAAACACTATATGAAAATCGTACTATGAGATAATTGATTTTTAGTGAAGAGAGGTCAGAGCTGTCAGACTGTGTAACAGGGGAAAACTTAACTAATAAACTGTACTAATTGGCTAAGCCAAAAATTCTAGAAAATTTATGGTATGAAGATATGTGAGTCTAGTTTCAGGGAAAATTAGCGGTTTGAAATTCGGAGCTCTGTGGCTCAAGATAAAAATAATTTAGTGACTATAACACAGATGGACAGCTTGAACATTCACATGAGTAAATAATGAAAATTATAGAAAATGTTAATTACAAGTGTGTTGTTTATACATTAAGGATGTGGAATGGAGAGGAGGAGGAGGAAAATATGTATGGATACTTAGGTAGTATGGCTAATTTGTAATGTTTTAGGCTCAGGGACTAAATTGAATAAAAGTAAAATTTTATGATTAATTTTGTAAAAATGTGGAAATGACCAATTTGCATGAAATAGATTATTTTATTATTTAAAATTTCAAAATTGAATGAAATTATTAATTTAGATTAAGATCGACTGAAAAAAATCAATGAAAATAGAAAATTTCCAAAGTGCCCCTGAATTTTGATATTTCTACAAATTTAGCCAGGTAAGTTCGTGCAACTTAATGATGTGATATAAGGAAATGTAAGTTGATGGTACGTGAAATATTGATATGATGAATTAACTGTTTTATGTTTATGAAGAAACGGCAAGTGAATGATATTTATCATGACATTACTATGTGATTATCTTTAATATGTTAATACAAGGTAATTAAGTATGATGAAACGAGTAATAAATTCAAGTAAGACATGACGAGAAAAATGAATATGTTTAAGGGACAATATGTTTGATTTTGATTGGTTTCAAATATAAATATTGAATTAAAATAAAATGTCTGATAAATAAATTTGTAATTCCGGTAATGCCTCGTACCCTATTCCGGCGTCGAATACAGGTAAGGGGTGTTACACTTATCACTCTTGATTTAAATCAAAACTGAGCTTAAATACTTAATTATCCAAATAAAAATTAATTATTAAGTTAATTACTCAACTCAATTATTCGAATGAATTAAACTAATTATCACTACTAATTTAATTTTCAAATTGAATTCAATTATTTAATTTATTCATTTAAATAATCATTCAAAGAAATAAAATTAATCCCAAGTCACCTCTTACCTTTTTGGTAATTCATACAATCTAATTTTCATTCATCTTGTTCATTCATTCAAAGGTTCTTATTAAGCAATTCATTTAATGTTATAGTGAGCTAGTTAAGGGACCAATTGAACATATATAATTAGGCTAAAATAAATTGTAATCAAGTTCTGACTCTTCATCTACTAATTACAATTTTTTTTGGTCATGGAGTCAATCCATTAAAAATATCATGATTGAACTCCTTATTATATACCATTACTGAGGCTAAATTAAGTTTTTATCTAATGACATTATCATATATGTGTTACCCTTAAAAGATATTCATGATCCATTTATGTTAAATTCATTCACCTAATCTGATCCATTTTATCTCATTATCACCATTATATCTTCTACAATAAACATTATCATTATCTATATCAATAATGATTAAATCAATTGTCTCAAACAATTAACGCATGACAATGTTCCATTTTCATATACAACGCCGATGAGAGGTACCGTTTACTCTTTTTTATCAAGCTATGATTCCACTATTGTGAGTGAAACCATGACATTTATAAGTCATGTACCCAACACAATAATTTTTTGCCAACTATCTTAAGAGCAGAGGTTTTTAATATATAAACGAACATGAGTCATACATGAATGATTATTCACTTACTCAAAACTTAGGTAAATTACACCATGAACGTCATAAGTGAATTAAGTCATAAACGAATTTAGAATAAATTCAACTTGGTACTTATTCAATGTGTTATCTATCCAAACAATCACATTTATGTCTCAAATTTTTGAGTCAATCTAGCTCCAATAGCCAAGGTAAGTGATAAGCACTCAAATTAAGATCAGGCATACAACAGGTATGTGACTATTAATGCACACTCATGCCGCATCAATGGCACAAAATTTCAATGTTTTTTGAAAGATTGCTTGGACCATCATCTTTTTCATCTTTTCTCTTTTACTTTTCTTTTGGCGGTTATAATAATTAGTACCATTATGATAATAGTAATTATAGCGTCCATGACCATATCCATGACCACGGCCACAACCGTGACCTATTTCTTTCATTTCTATTATTATGTATGGTTGCATTCACTAATGGGAATGAAGTTGAACCAGCAGGATGACTTTCATGATTTTTCATTAATGCATCTTTCTTTTTCTTAGCCACCAAAAAAGATGAGATTAATTCAAAGTATTTTTAAATTTTTTTTCATGATATTGTTGTTGCAGGAGTACATTAGATGCGTGAAAAGTTGAGAAATTTTTCTCCAATAAGTTCTCATCGGTCATTTTTTTCTACACATATTTTTAATTGAGAATTTATCTTAAATATTGTGAAATTATATTCAATTACTGTTTTATAAATCTTGCAACCTTAAGTTCATCCAATTATAATGAGCTTTTGGTAGAATTATCATTTTCTAATGGTCGTATCTTTCTTTTAGGCTATTCCACAATTCAAGTTGACTTTTTATAGCCAAATATTTTGTTTTCAATCCTTCATGAAGATGATGACAAAGGAAAATCATAGATTAGGCATTATCCTATTTAAATGTCTCAATCCATGCATAATTGTATTCCCGAGACTTTTAACGTCTAGGTGAATTTCGATATTTAACACTCATTAAAAACAATTCTTGCTTGATAAGTCGAGGACCACAAATTCAAGTTTTTCAAGGTTTGACATGGTAATTGCTAATATAAAATAATGATAACAATTAGGGCATAAAATGAATCAATTATTAAGTATGAAAAGTAAAATAAATAATAGAACATGTATGGATTTACATACTAATGGGATTGATATATTCAATTTCTCAACTAACGAATATAGCATATTTTGGGCTTGTATAAGATTCTTGGACTAGTTACGATCAAATAACTTGCGTTTTCTTTAGTAATGTTATTGATTGAGTGTGTGTTTGGGTGCAAAAGTGGAGAAATGAGAGGAGGAAATGGAAGAATGGAAAGAAAATAAATTTGGAGTGTGCGTGGGGAAGAAAGAAAATAGGAGGGGGTGATCATTTTCAATTCTAATGCATAAAAATTATTTCTTTCAAATTGAAATAATAAGAGGAGAGAAGTGTTTGTTAGTCCAAATTATACATTTTTCAATTGCTTTATTTTCTTTTCTTTCACTTTTTAACTCTACTAAGCAATGGAGGAAAAGAAAATTGAATTTTCTTTCTATTTTTCCATCTTTTCTATCCAAGTACACCTATAGAAGGATTCCATTCTAGTAGTTTTTCTTTCATTCATACCAAGGCAAAAGCTAAAAGATTACAAATGTAATGATATAAAAGGTACTAGGTTACTTGCATTATATTAGTATATATTCAATTGTTTATTTTAATAGGTTATAATGTTTCAAATACCATTGTTGTTAATATCTTATTCATAATGTGGATGTTAAATGAATTTAAGACGTAAAAGAAGACCAATTGTTACACATGTATTTCAATTACATTTATGATACATAAAAAAATATCAATAGGAACCTTTAATTAATCATCAAAAATAATGAAATTATGTGTCTATGTATTTTAATTTAGAGATACTTCTTCGACAAAAATGTTACATAGAAAAAAAAAAGAATGATTATTGAGTAAATTGAGCTAATAATGTAGTGTAGAACTAGACTAAAATAAGAGATAAAAAGAACACAATTGTATAAAAGAAACATGCAACCATTAACACAATGATAAAATAATTACATCTTTCTTCAATTATATAAAAGAAACATGCAAGCATCGCCTTTTACAATCCCTTCCATCACCCATGCATCAAATTATTACCCTTCTTATTAAAATTTTTTAAATGGTTCCAATATTTGACAAATTATTACCAAGAATAAAATATTAAACGATATTTGAGTTTAATTTTAAGATTTAATTTGATATCTGAATTTTTTTAGAAAGGATGATGGCATATTAAAATAATTTTAATATTAATTTAATTTGCAACTTAACTCTAATTAAAAATTGTCAATTAAATTTTACTCTTTTAGTTAAGAATTGAAATTTTTTTTATTAAAAATTAAAGTGAAACAAAATTGTCAGAAAGTAAATAGCAGTAATTAACTAAAATTTTATTAAAAACTAAATAATATATAATCATTTAAAATCTAATTCTAGT
This sequence comes from Gossypium australe, assembly GCA_005393395.2. NCBI lineage: Eukaryota > Viridiplantae > Streptophyta > Magnoliopsida > Malvales > Malvaceae > Gossypium > Gossypium australe. The sequence continues at coordinate 25,297,214 of CM016625.1, read as the reverse complement.
TCTTATTAAAAATTTATTTATTATATTAGTTGAAAATTTTCACTAAAATGCCTAAATCATCGGTATCACAGTCAAAACAAGTTGGAAAAATATGCAGGGACTAATTTTTGCATTGCCTCACAAAATCATTTATAAATAAACACAAAGTGTTAGCGCGATGATCAAAAATTCTAAAATAAAAATAGCCGAAATATCATCTACTCCACTCCTACATACTGAAAAATCGTGTCCCAATCAACTCACTCTTCAAAAAGGACTTCTTCGGAGAAGTCCAAGATTTCCTCAACTTCAACTTCTTTGGCCTCGTACTCCTCTTCCTCATCACTTGCTTCTCCATCCCTCAACTTCTGCCTCTCCCACCTCTCTTCCTCACTTGCCCGCCTCCATTCGCTTATCCACTTCTCCCATTCTTCCTTCAACATCCTTCTCTTCTCCCTATCCTGTTCGCTCAATAGCATCGAAACATCCTGGTCCTCTGCATCATACTTCTTACTGTACTTCTTCAAGTATTTTAATATCTCTTCCTCCTTCTCAGCGCTCAAGAAGGATGGGGGCCTTGGGCGCCACAAGAACTGTCATTTTCCACAAAATAACCACAATCATGATTCCGCAATGCCAGAATAAACTATCTAACTGCAACCAACCATTTATGCTTTTATATTATTATGTACAATAATTCAATTACCTGGAAGAAATGATCCTTCAGTATCCGGTAGAGTAGCTTACCATGAAAGGACCATATATTGAAACCATTTTCCATTTCATGAACAGATGTTACTGCGGTTGCAACATATCTTTAAAATAATAGAGCCAGCAATTGTTAGAATAAAATTTTAAGAATAATAAATTTTTTATTTAAAAAAAAAAAAGAAGATAAACAGTAAAGCATCTCAGCTCACTTAAATGTCATCAATTTTTATTGGCTTACCTTCCAGTGGGATCCCATTCAATATCTGTGGCCATAAAATGTTCAGCAGTTGCCATTGTTTCAAGCTCATCGACATTAAAGAATTCCAACTGACCATTGAACCCCTTCAATCCAGCAAGTACAATAAAGCGGCCACCAGGTGACCAGAATAACGCATTTGCCTGCTTGCCTTTCAGAGTAGTGAGCTTTGAAACTCGGCCCAAATTGTGGGATGATTTCATCGTGTAAAAGCTGATATCAGGCCTTGGATTATCCCCATGTATAACAGCAAACCTGTGCCCCTTGGGCTCCCAAGCAAATGCGATTATCTTATCATTTTTATTATCAAGCTCCAAAACCTCAATTGGTATGTCCCTTTCCTTGATGCGAAAGAGCTCAAAACCGGTATAAGTGCTTTTTTTTGTTTTCGTGTATCGGTCAGCTTTTACAGCAAGATATTCACCGTTGCTTTGCCAGTACATTTTGCAGTCGCTGACGCTGAAAAGATTCTTTTGCCTCAATTCCACTTTACTGGGAATTTGAACAAGACTCACCTGAGAAATACATGCAAGTCGCATGTTAGTTGACATCAAGTCTAAACTCATAAAATAATGGAGCCTTTCAAAAGAACAAGTAATTACCCTAGCAGGCTGGTTTCCGCCTCCAAGTTCAGGAACAAAAAGTGCAAGAATGGGATCAGTTGGTGACCAACTGAAGTCCACAACGTTTTCAACCTTCAAAGATTTTTTGTCAATAAGGCTAAAGGTCTCTGTTTCATAAACAGATATCATATTTTTCCCAAGTTTGGCAAAATACTTGTCCTCTTTTCCGCCTCCCCATCTGGAACATGTCAATTCTAATTCTTTAGACACAAGTATGCTCACCCAAAATGAGAAGAGAGGAGACAGTTGAAGATAAAATTAAAACAAAAGACAAGAATCACCTGAAAACAGGCCAAGAAACTCCAGCAACACCACCAGCTCCTCCAATTGTAAATTCATCAGCACTTCCCTTAAAATCTCTCATCACTTTTCCGGTTCTCACATCAAAAATGTTTATCACAACCCTCTGAATGCAAAAAGTTATATCAGAATCTGCATTGGAATAAGAGAACAGGATTTAAGTAACAAGAGATGAGTCTGAAAACCTCACATTTGCATCACGAGGATTGCTTGGTTCATGGCTGCTGTAGGTTACCAAAAATTTTTCACCAGGAGAAAAATCAATAAGCTTAACCTGTATTATCAATATCATTGCAGGTTAAAAACGAGGAAAAGGTGAAAAGAAAACTTGGGAGAAAATGTTAAAAAAAGCCTATTTCTGACCTGAGGATGGGCATAACGCATTAGACGATTAAACGTATTTGCACCTCCCCAAACTGCTGCTCCTTGCCTGTGAACTGTTGCCAAGTATGTCCCCAGGGGAGACCACTGCACAAAACTTTCGGTCCAGTACTGTATGCAAAAACATTTTATAATCAATTATATCCATTAAAAAATGGCTGTTGGAAATGAAAAACAGATAACCAAGCTGCAGTATTTGATACAAGGGGTAAACTACTTACAGTGCGTTTGTAAACGAGCTCGGTTTTAGACTGCCTTGCATCATTCCACAGAACTTCAGTGTCAGTGCCAGCACGAATTACAAATTGATCTCGTGCCTTTTCATCAGTAAGCCACTTTTGAAGATTTTCCTGTAACATCATCAAGGTAATAAACAGGAGCTCAGAGAGAACACAGGCTTTGTGTGTTAGGAGTTTAAAGACTTGAGATTAACTGGCATATAAGATGGTTAAATAGTACTTGCAGACACAACTCTTATAGCAATAAATTCAACATAATGTCAGAAAAGAAGAAACTGCAATAGTTAACTTTTGCCTAAAACCTTAAAGGAAGTATGCCAGTATAGAAGAATTTCAAATATTCAGCACTGATCCTGGCTCAAATTAAATCGAACCATCTTTTACAAATTCTAGATGTTTTTATTTAGTAAGACCCCATAGTTACAAACTCCAAGATCAGACAAATTATCAGCAGCTTACTATCAATGTTTCAACCAAGTCAGTATATGTTAGAACAAAGCTAATCAACATTCCTACTACATATGGGTGTGTATGGCCATTGCAAGGAAAACGTAAACCAAATGCATTTACTACCAAAACATTGAATTGAAAATATTACCCCAGGCGTGTAGGGTTTAATCTCAGGAGGAGCCCATTCATCCGGAACTCTCATGTACTTATCAAAATCATCGAACATATTAACAGCAAAAATATGTGCTCTATCCAACTTGTACCCATTGGTCTTCTCCTTAGCAAGCTCAGCTTCCTACATCCATAAGGAATCAAAGAAAAGCAAATAAAAATTGAAAGGTAAGAGAACATAATTACCAAAAGCCATAAAAGTCGAACCTGTGGAGTATTGTACTCTATAAAACAATAACCTAAGGTTTTCTTAGTCTCAGGATCAACAGGCATCCAAAGACCATCCTCCTTAATGACTCCAATCTGACTATAGATTTTCCGAATGACACCCTCGAGTTTCTCAAACTTTTCACGAGGAACAACTGGGAGATTATCCACTACAATAACGTTTCCAAACCCGGAATCGAATTCCAATTGATCGTCATGGTAAACATCCTCATCATCACTATCCAAAAGTGAAAATCAGATTTGTATTTTTTTTAAATAAAAATAAATAAATTAGAAAGAAGATCGAGTATAGTACCTGACTATGCCACAATCTTCACCACGAGGAAGTTGAATGGAATTGAAATCCATATTCAAATCGATGCCCATGCTAGCAGCCTTCGACTCTATCTCGTTCATTAGCATCACCTCCGCCGCCATAGTGAACTATTTCGGATCGGATGGAGGAGATAGTGGTTTTTTTTTTTCTAGCTGTAAGTAACCAAAAAAAAAAAGATACAAAATTTTTGGGTGATTTAAGTACAAACAGGGGTTGGTTTTCCATTCTCTCTAGGGTTTTCAGATGACTATTGAGTGGGGTTTGGGCTAACAGACAAGCAAATGAAAAACCAAAATTACATTGTTGTCGGCCCAATTACTTTTGGACTAACCCCTATTAGAGGTGTTCTTCAATAAGACGGGACTAAATATGATATTAATATATTTTATATTTATATAAGTCTAGTCTAGTAAAAATATATGAGTTTACAAATTTATTTAAAATTGTACATATTTACAAATGACTAACACAAATCATGTAAGCCCACTCATGTTATTTTTAATTTTTTTAAAATATATTTATATTATTTAAATTTAATATTTAATATTTTTATATATAATTATTCTAATATTTTTTTAATTTTTACATTATAGTAGTATTATTATTACTATAAATTTAGTTTTTAGTTGTTACAAATTACATAATATATAAAAATAATATAATATAAAATATTACAAACTAAAAAATAAATTGAGCTTAAACATTGAATGGAGACAGAGTCTGACTTTAAATAAAGAATAAAATATAATGATTGAATTGATAATATATAGCAAAGTCTATGACTAAAATTAGTGTGATTTTAACGATACATAAATTGTCGAGATGACACTTGAATAGCTTCATATTACTTAAAATCAATATAATAATTAATTTATAGTTTTAAAAAATTTTAAAAAAAGATCACTAGATAAAAATAATAAATCTGTAGTTTTATAAAATTCTAAAAAATAACTAGATATAAATTTGTAGTTTTAAAAATCAGGAGATGTATAAATTGTTATTATTAATAAATTTATAAATAACAATTAAAATCACTAGACATATAAATTTATTAATTTTTAAAAATTCAAAGAATAAAATAAAATGAATTTCTTAAATAATATTATTTCAATTTCTTCATTTTTAAACGTTTCAACTTTTTATTGTGGTTTTGATCTGCGACAAAAATCGTTTCATTTCCTTTTAATAAAAAATTTCTTCTTCACCCTTTTAAAGCAGAGATGAGTGATGGATAAAATTTTCAGTGATCAACCATATTAGCCCTAATCACTAGGAAACAACTTTATTCCAAGCTTAGATTTAAAAATAAATTTATAAAACTAAAATAAAATTTGAAAATTCATAAGTTTAGTCCTCCAAGGTTTTAAATGCTTTAGAAATTTGAAATCATAACTTGATAATTTGCCTACTAAGTCACTTTGTCTCTACATTTATTATAAAGTTTGAAATTTATCTTCTTCGTTTTTTCTATTATTTCATTATTTTAAAACAATTTTGAAGTTTTTCCAAAATTTTACATGAATGATTGCTTACTGTTTCAAACATATAATATTTTTTAAATCTAAAACGTTGAAAAATATTTTTTTAAAATAAAATTGAAATATCACTTTATCAATAATATTAAAACTAAATTATTTTTAAAATGGTTTAAAAATAAAACTTCTATGTACATTATTTTTTTAATTCAAAAACTAATTTAAAAAATTAAACTATTTTATATTTATTGCTAAAAAATGTTTTTATATACAATACAAAAAGTAATTTATCAAAAGTCTTATGCATTTTAAAAGTATAAGAAATTGGAAATATTGTTTTACAAGTTTTCAAAATTCGTAATATTGTTTATATATATTTTTCCTAATAAAACGTTTTAAACAAGTAAATGAAAAATAATAGATTACATAAGTTTAAAATAATTTTCTATGACTATGACTATTAAATATTTTTTATTTTAAATAATAATAATTTTATAAAATTAATGAGAAACTCGTGCGTTACACCCGATAAAAAACTAATTAATATATATTTAACTTTTATGAATTATCCAAATGAATAGAATATAAAATAAAACCACTGGATTCTTAAAATATCAATCATAGTTTTACACTGGTGTAAGTTGATTCATCCCCCATACATATATCTAGATATAAAAAGGCTAAAATACGTTGTTAGTCCCCGTATTTTGACAAAATCTGAGTTTGAATCATTGTACTTAAAAGTTGGAAATTAAGTCCACCAACTATTTTGATTTAAAAATATCAATCCAATCATTAGTATTGTAAGTATTTTTTGTCAAAATTTATCAATTTAGCTTGTTGATTAAGACACCCCCATGTGACATGCCATATGATTGACGGAAAATAAGCATGTTAAGTTGACAAATTTTAACAAAAAATTACCAACAACAATAATAATTAGATTAGGATTTCTAAATTAAAAATAATAAGATGATTGATTTTTTTTTAACTTTTAAAGTACAAGAACTAAATCAACTAAAATAGAAATTTTTCTATATTTTAATTTTTTAATCTATATAATATATAAAATCAACTAATAAATATATTCAAAATGGATCTTTCATTTTTTATATTTTAAAATTTTAATTTAACTAATTATAATTTATGAATATTTATTATGTTTTTATATTCAATATTATTTTGTTGTTACAAAGTTTCATTTTCAATGGAGACACTCTATTTGTTTACAATTAGATATATCCAGTGCTTAGCCGGGGTCCCGATCTCTAAAATGGAAAAAAAATTCATTTAAGTCCCTTTAAATTTTATAAAAATTTAAATTAGTAATACTAAAATTGTACTTTGCCTCCCAAAAAATGATAAAAATTTGATTTAATTTTTTAAAAATTATAAAGATATAGATATTAAAATGGTAAAATTACATTTTTACTATCGTAAAAATCTACAATTTAATTTCGACCCTTTCTAAAAAAAAATTTGGCTTCACTCCTAGTCATATGTAGGTTTTAAAAATCATGTATAAATAACTGAAGCTTATTTTAAATCTATACTATGCAATATATAAATAAATTAATTAATTATAAATTAGCTTTTTTTATCAATTTTAATATTTTATATTTATTTGTTAAAATTTTGTTATAAAAATAGTAATATTTTTATAATACTAGAGAAAGAAAAAATGATATAAATTTTTAATTTTTAAAATTGTGATAGTTTGTAGTATGATTAATATAAATTAAAAATAGAAATTTTAATATTTAAAATAAAATTTAATTAACTATTGATACTAATAAAAATGATCAAAAATTTAGAATTAAAAAAAAAATCAGACCATAGGTCTATTCTTCTTTCTATGGGGCCAAAGTCAAATCTTGCAAGAGGTAGACCTTTTCGTTTTTTAGCTAGGTGGAGGAAGCACTTTAACTTCCCATCCTTTGTCAAAGACAAACTAGATATGCTTGGGTAATATGTCTGATTCCTTATCACAATTTACCTCACGCATTAAGGAATGGAACAGGTCCATTTATGGCTTTATAGGAACCTACAAAAAGCAATTGTTCAAGTCACTCTTAAACATTCAGAAGGAGATGGAACAATCAGATTCTAACCGTCTAGCCCAAATCGAAATGGATGCTCGAGACAAATTGGAAAATGTTATCAATCATGAGGAATTGCTTTGGAAACAGAAGTCCAGATGTGATTGGCTTCATTTGGGGGACAAAAATACAAAATTCTTCCATAGTCGTACGATGCAAAGAAGAAAATTTAATCGGATTAATGCTTTATGCCTTGAGAATGGTGAGTAGAGCTCAGACCAAAATGTTCTTAGATATGAGGTAGTGGATTTCTTTCAGCAACTTTATGGTGAACAATCGAAGTCCACGATAAGTCTTCCTCTGGGTATTTCCCCTATGTTAAGTCCTTTGAATGTCGACTTTTTGGGGAAACCAGTTTCAAAATAGGAGATAAAACGAGCATTATTTGATATGGCTCCTTTAAAAGATCTGGGAAGTGATGGATTCCATGCCCTCTTTTTTTTTTCAGAATCAGTGGGATATTGTTGGGCCTGCTGTGTGCGAATGGGTTAAAGGGTTTTTTTGCAAGAAGAGATATTGACCCAGAGTTGAATAACACCTTGATTGTCCTTATTCCCAAAATGGAGAATCTTGAAAGCTTTGCTCAATTTCGTCTCATTAGCCTCTACTTCGTCCTTTATAAGCAGGTAATGAAGGTTATATCCAACCGTTTTAAATTGGCTCTCCCTAACTTCATCTCGTAGGAACAAGCTGGCTTTATTGCAGGCCGCGCTATTTTTGATAACATAATTATACCGCAGGAAGTTATTCATTTGATGAGGAGAAAGTGTAATGCTACGGATTGGATGGCAGCAAAAATTGACTTGGAGAATGCGTACAATAGGGTAATATAGGATTTTATTGATGCTTTTATTCAGGCTGCTGGTGTACCGAGTTCCTTTTAAAGAGTGATTATGTCTGTTATCTCCACCTCTACTATGTAGATTCTTTGGAATGAAGTTCCCACTCAAAATTTTAAGTCAACTAAAGAGGTTAACATGGATGCCCTTTATAACTATATTTGTTCGTACTATGCATAAATGGTTAGGGTGTTCTATTCGTGCGACAATTGACTCTAGTAGATGGCACCATATTCGCCTTTCATTTTTAGCACCCAACTTTTCTCACCTTTTCTTTGCAAGCAATCTGACCATCTTTTGTAAAGCTGATAAGAAGCAAACGCATGTGTTGAAGAGTGTACTGCATAGTTCTGTGAGTACTTTGGGCACAGGATCAATGCTTGTAAAAGTAATATTTTTTCTCTAAGGGAACTGAAGATATTTTAAGCTCAAACATCAGTAAGCTGCTTGGATTTCAAGAAACTCAGAAGCTGAGAACTTATTTGGGGGTTTTTTTTCTTCATGACCGTGTTACTAATAGCACTTTGAATTATATAGCGGAGAAGGTGCGCTGCAAATTGCAAAACTGGGAGGCAAATAAGTTATCTGTTGCTAGCAGAATCACACTAGCTCAATCTATACTTCTCTCGATCCCTAATTATTTTATACAGTCAATAATGATTCCTAAAGAAGTGTATAGTATGATAGTTTATTTAGGGATACTCTGAAAGACATCCAAAGATGGCCCTAGTTGGTTGGGACTCCATCTGTCGGCCCCGGTCTTGTGGAGGTCTTGGGCTCCGCCATTTGCATGATCAAAACACGTCATTCTTTATGAAAATTAGGTTCAATTTGGTGTCCAAAGATAATGCCTTATGGGTAAGAGTTCTTTGAGTGAAGTATGGTTTGAAAAAGTGATTACTGGATTCCATTGTTCGAAGCCAGTGTTCACATCTGTTGAGATCTCTTTCCAAGGTTTGGCCTTTATGATGAGTGCCGAGCCACCAAATATAAATTTCTATGACAAAATAACACTTAATAGCAGTATAGAGCATTAGGGTCGAATCCACAAGGATTGATTATCTATTTTTCCTTTTGTCACGATTAGAATTATTATCGCAACAATAGTTGTGCCCACGACTCGTGACGAACTTGCTAGGAAAAAAGTGAGTAAGGAAATACGAAATTTTTTCGAAAGTTAATAAAGTGAAATAACAACAAAAAAATTATATTAACCAAAAATAAAATGAAATAAGAAATGGAATTGAATTTCATAAGCAGCAATGTAAAGTCTTAGCCTTAGACTCGGTGAATTCCGATTTCAAATCGATCCTTGAAAATGGGTTTTCTCTTCCAAACCATAAGCTGGTTATAATGCCCAAGAAGGTCCCAACCGACAATTCTTCCTTTCATAGTTACTTTCGGTACGACCTGCAAACCAATCATTACCGATTATCTAACTACGATACACGTGTCCGCAATTCAAGACCCCGATATCATTGCATTTTGAAGAACCCAACTCAGATCAACGGCCTCAACCGCATGGGTCATTTAAATCTAATCATTATCTCCCTTGAAGAAAAATCTCAATAGTATGTCCCCGCCAGGATGCGCCAATTTGTTCGCCGAAATTTGAATACAGGGGATTTAGAGTAATTAGAGTAATTGTCGTTGCAGGGGATTTAGCCTGGACTGGTAATCCCGACAATACTCTTTGAGCATATGTTACAGGGGATTTAGCCTGGACTGGTAATCCCGCTATAAGAAATGAGGTTCGCGGGAGTGTGCTCTCTTACAGGGGATTTAGCCTAGACTAGTAATCTCGCTGTAAGGATAAGGTTCACGAGAGTGTGCTCTCTGGAAAAAGGGTATACCCATATGTGCACGAATTGACGGACCCGGGATTGTACACTATAAGTGTACTACTAGAAATCCATCGAAATTCCGAGAAATTCAATGGTATAAATATAGAAAATGGCAAGTACTTGAAATCATGAAATTAAACTTGAAATAAATAGAAGTGATAATTGTTTGATATATTGAAATATGACATGGAAAATACATGTATGTGAAACTTGAAACACCCCAAACCCGGCCCACGAGCCTGACCGGATCTGGTATGTTCCTTAAGTAAACCGGTTTTCAAATTCTTTGCTACTTAGAGAAAATTTGTAAATTTTAGAAGATATTGTTTTGGATTGGGCTTAGGTTGGGAAACCCATTTAATTAATTTAAAAAAACCCAATTTTATTAAGGTGACAAAAATAATTTTCTTTAGGTTTATAAAATATTTTCACTTAAAATTTAATCCAACAATCATTTGTAACAAAATAATTAAAAAAATAAAGCAGAAATAAAGAAATCCAACTTGGGCCTTATGGCCTTATTACATCAAATAGTTTCCAAAATATTTCAAAGTACTAAAATAAATTCAAGAGTCCATAAAAATATAAACTTCATGTTGAGCATGGCCACCACAAGTACTGCCGTCCCGGTCCATCACTGTTCATCACCTGAAACATGGTCCCACAACGGGGTGAGTCAAACAGACTCAATGTGTACACGACACTAAATCATAATAGAATCAGGCATACAATAGTTACACATTCAAAACATAAAATACAAGTTATGATGCATTCCCAAACCCAAACCTAATTGTCCATCCGCTACACACCCTCGTACCTGCCAGTCACACCGTGGGGACTACTAAGTCGACCCTCCTTCCGCTACACTCCAAATTGCGGTCTTAGGTTACCGCATTCGTGGTCTTAGGTCACCACATTCAGATTACTGTGGTCTTAGGTCACCACTTTCAGATTACTGTGGTCTTAGGTCACCACTTTTCACTTCCCCTTTCAAACAAACCCATATGCCCATAACATATTATGCAATTACATGCCCAAGTTCACATTCTTATCATATTCTCATGTTACGAATAACATTTTTCATATTCCTAGTAGAAGTAGGAAACGTACCTGAGTACTTAGTACCATAACATGGTACCTTAGCCACTTTCATATTCTTATTAACACATGTTTTAATAAACATAGCCATAATACATATTATAAAGTAGTGTGGGGTACACACCTGATTTGCTTAGGGTTTCCAATCCAAATCCCGAGAAGCTTGATCTAATGCCTTAGATCTTAGATCTCTACATTTAATCAATCATTCAATACTTAGTAAAGAACCATTCGGCCATAAATCCAAATCCTAGTAGGATTAGTACACTAAAACTTACCTTGCAATTTCCAATCCCGAAAGTATTCCTTGCCTTATATGTCTGTCGAAATCCCTATAACTTCATGTTAGATCAATTTCTAACATTTATTCATAACAATTAACCCTTAGCCGAATGTTAAATATGACTTACCTTGTGGATTTTAAATCCCGAAATTCACCGAATAACTAGGGAACACGCAGCTTATGGTGTACCTTCGGGAAAAGAACTTCTCCTTCCTTGTAGTCTACACTTAGTAAATCCCGAAAGATCCTTCCATATTCGGTAACCAAAATATGTATGGGGTTAGATTATCTCTCGGCTAATCTAAAAGAAAAGAATGGAAACCAAACTTGGATCTTACCCTTATTTGAAGAAATCGATTGCACATTCACTTCAACCTTCAGAGATTCGGCTATGGCTAAATGATGCTCTCACAACTTTCGGCTTTTGGAGGGATTAGAAAGAAAAGAGAAGGAAGAATAAAGATGGAGGATTCGGCTAGAACACAAGGTATTTCGGCTTGGCAAAAATAAAAGAAGAAGAGAATTTGGTGAAGAGAATTCGGCAGAGGCTTTCAAAGAACAGAAAATAATGCAGAATGGCCTCTCCTTTCCTTTTATAGCCGAATTTACTAGGCTAGAGTCCCTTACTTGGCCACCACTCTTCTATTTTGATAACTTTATCCCTTGATTTATCACTTTAATTATCAACAAACTTAATCAAATATTTATCTCTTATCTCCTAATAAAATAACAATAATTATCCATCATTTATCTCTTGAAAATAATCTAAAATAAATCCATTATTTATCCCTTATTTATCCACCCTTTATCTCTTAAAAATAAAAGAATAAAAGCTCCTAATTTATAGCCATGTGCCATCCACCTCACTTCTTCTGGAAGCAAAATAAAATTTCTTTTATTTGCTTCCCATGTGACTCGAACTCAGGCCCACTTGCTCATGTAGGTGGCGTCACTTACCTGGGCCTTAAGTGGCATTTCCAGGCCACTTTTCCAAGCCTGTTTGTATGTCAAATTCCTCTTATTATTTTTCTTAAGGCCACCTTGCCTTAGTTTTCTCTTTTTAAGCCTTAAAACTTGACATTTCTTTACATTTCCAAGTTTCCAAAAATTTTCGTTTGGCTCTTTAAACTTGACATTTCCTTACATTTCCAAGTTTCCAGAAATGTTTACTTTCCTCTTTTGAATCATTTCTAAATCTTTTCCTTACATCCCCTAGTTTCCAAAAATGTTCACTTTCCTCTTTTAAACTTAACATTTCCAAAGCATTTCCTTACATTTCCTTACATTTCCATACATTGCCTTATATTTCCATACATTTCCATACATTTCCATACATTTCCATACATTTCATGAATTACACACAAACGCATAACCCCTAATCTAGGATGTTACAAAACTTGCCTGATAATTATGCATATTCAAAATTATGAACTACTACTGGAATAAATATACACTAAACTCATGAAAATGATGGTACATGAAATATTGTCATAATGAATTGAATAATTTATATTTATGAAAAAAACAGTAAGAGAATGATATGTATCATGACATGTAAATATGAGACTATCTTTGATACGTTGATACAAGAAAAATTATGTATATTAGGACAAGTAATAAATTCAAGTGAGACATGTCGAGAAAATAAGTTTGTCAATATTAAAGTACGCTAACCAATGTAGGAAAATTTTAGGATTTTGCGAAAAATTTCCTATGATCCCGGTTGGTTCCTAATGTATGTTTTGGGCTTCGATGGCCCAATAAAGGGACGTTATGATTATTTTCAGAATATGAATAATACATGACTCGTAATTTTTCGAAAATGTTCAGTAAACTTCGGTAATGCCTCGTACCATATTCCGGCAACGAATACGGATAGGGGGCGTTACAAATGCACAATTAAGTTCAATTATACGAACTTACCTCGTGTACGGAAATGACGAAACGGACCGACTATTCAATTACTTTGCTTTTTCCCCGATCTAAGTCTGAATTCCTCTTTTCTTGATCTATAAGTAATCAAAATCAACTTATTTAATCAACTATTTATTCAATTTAATCCAAAACACACATTAGGGCTATTTTACACATTTTCCCTTAAACTTTCACTGTAACACCTCTTAACCCATATTCGTCGCCGATTAGGGTTAAAAGGGCATTACTAACCTAATACAACTCAAGACAGGTTTCTATGCATCTCAAGCATCATGAAATCTATTACGAAAATTCATGCATATATTGAACCTGACAATATATATATACCTCACAGCATACAAATCCAAGCATATTCGGTAGAAGGAATATCACCAAAATGGTCAAGCATAAAATTTAAATTATAACAACACCATGTGCGCATATAACAAATTATTGTTGGCTCTTCAAGTAAAATGAATATATGATACAACTCATAGCATATTCGACTTACCAAAAATTTCTTTAACAAATCCAATTCACATGTATAAACTAACCATTCACTTCATAAACAAATCGGTTTGCTTTATAAATCGTTCAAAAAGTCTATATAGCATACTAGATATTTAATCAATTATACTGTATAAATTCATACTTATTGAATTACTTAAAAGAAAACATATACATATGTGTTTAACCATAATAACTACCACCGAAATATTTGAACTCCAATCATGATTTACTCTCCTGCTTAAAGCTAAATAAACTAACCGTATAAGTAAATTTATTTGCACCTTTACAACAAAGTAATAGTTGATATACTCATTCATTTAAACATTCATTTGAAATGTATAAATAAAAAAAAAAAAGAAAATACTCTATATGAAGTCACGAATCATACTTACCAAAACATACTTATATCAAAACCTAAAATGCACAAATATATTCATTACTTCAAGCATAATCAATTTGACCCAAGCATAGATATATGGGCATCACATATATTACAACATAATATAAGCATATTACAATTGAAACATGTTTAAACCATCATCAATTAAATCAATTTCTTATAAAGCATATTAGACACATCTCATATATATATATATATATATATATACCATAATTGAATTTTGCATAAACATAATGCATTATAACTAGCCATTTTTGCATGGCTTGTAATTACAACACCAAAATTTTACCAAAACATAGCTAGCTTATACATGCCATAAACTTTAGGTTTATACAAAAGGAAGTACCCAAAACTTTGTTGATAATGTGATGAACTTAGACTGAGATCCTCGAGCACGAGATGAGCACCCAAATGAGATCTACAATACATAACAACCACATTCGAAGTAAGCTTCCAAAGCTTAGTAAGATTTAAACAATTCATTTACAAATAGGCTTAATTAAGATTTCATGACTAAACCCTTTTGTCATATCCTTGCCGAATGGCCAAATACTCATGAATAAATTCAAAGCAATATATAAATAGATATATATATATATATATATATATATATATCACCATCACATAATAGATAATTTGCATACACATCTTCTAATTACCGAACCTTATACTACCATTTCTAATTACCATAAATATCAAGATAATTTATGTATATATTTATATATATCACATACCTTTAATTTGCATACCTTTCATAACTTAATCATTCATGCATAATATACGATACTTTATCCGATTCCTTCTGCATACATGACAACATTAGCAATTTGGAGCATTTAACGAACCTCTTACCTGCGTACTTAAATATAAGCATTAGTAACGTGTCGCACACTCAGTGCCGTTACTTATCATTTCCGCACACTTAGTGCAAATCTCCCGGTAACGTATCGCACACTTAGTGCTGTTACCTATCATTTCCGCACACTTAGTGCCAATTTCCCGGTAACGTACGGCACACTTAGTGCCGTTATCTATCATTTTCGCACACTTAGTGCCATACGACCGGTTTCGCACACTTAGTGCCCGGTTATAAGTTCGTACACTTAGTACTTTTTTTTGTATACCTGTAATTTGTTTCAATATGCAAATATATATGTATATAACACTAGAATTCAATCCACAGAAATGCGCATAAGCATATACATATTAACATAACATAATTATTTCATACCCCAAAATAGAATTGCCATATTCGGTCAATTCATTAGTATGTAACTAAATTATTCTTCAATATATTTATACCATAATTTAATATTCCTCAATCCATATATATATATAAACCATTAACATCCAAATAATTCATTCTCAAGAAGTCATATTCAATTTTCATGAAAATCATATTAAGCTACTTTATATAAAAATTCCCATCACATTCGGCCATGTGCCATTCTTTGTAATTATTTTCATTAATATAAATAAATATATATAAGACATTCAATTTAACCCAATAGTTTAAAATCTTACCTTGTAAGTTGACGAATTGAGCTTCCCAACTATTCGTTTAATTTTGTTTTTCCCCGATCCAATCCGGTTTCCTTTTGTTCTTGATCTAAATAAATCCAATTTAAACTCATTTAAACTTATATTCATTCAATTTGATCCATAAACACATAATTTAGAAATTTACTAATTTACCCCTTACTATTACAATCTATTCAATTTAGTCCTTAAAAAAATACTCACGAATTACACAAAATTAGACTTACATCCTTTAAGGTCGAACCATCCTAAGGATCATATAAGTCCATACAAACTAATTATTTAGAAATTTAATCCCTCAACTATTTATTTTAACTATAAATTCTATTTTACTCAATTTCATCAAGAGTGCAAGAACAAAGTTTACTAATCTATCACCTATCATCAATATTTCACCATTAATCAACAAAAACATCAAGTTTCCATCAATGGCATCTCATGAAAAACACAACCAAAATACAAATTACTACATGGGCTATGTAAAGCTCCAAACAACCATATCAAAAATGCAAGAATTATCAAAAAATCTAAAACAACACATACCTAATTTTGGCTTGGGAAGGTCGAATATGAAGGAACTAAATTTTCTTCTTCTTCTTTAATGGTTTCGGTGATGAGAGAATAGAAAGATGAGTGGGCAATGGTGTTTCATATTTTTTTATGTTATTATTCCTTCCACTAATCTAAAAAAATAATTAAATAATTACATAGTGGAGCATGATGCCGTCCACTCTAATAACAAATTGTATAATTTCAATTTAAATCCTCACAATGAATAAGACAAGTCAATTTAGCCACCCAATTAAATAAAAGCTATCTTTATCACCTTTTTGCAATTTAATCCCTTACCTAAAATTAAGCATCCAAATAAACAAATTAACCTACCATATTTTAGGACATGCTCAAACACACATCATAGACATCAATTTAAATGTAAAAATATCTATCTAACCCAGATTCGTGGTCCCGAAATCACCGTTCCGATCAGGGTCGTAATTGGGCTGTTACATTCACATTTTTACAATTTAGTCCTTATTTCACAAAATCACAAATTAATGAAATTCACCATAGACCCGTGCTAGTCGAATTACCATAGTGCCACTAGCAGTCCATATTTTTCATTTATTTCACATTTCAACCACACATTTTCAACATTTCACAATTTAGCCCCTAATTTGCATTTTCACCAAAAATCACTTAACAAAACTTGTTTAACTAACACCAAATATTCATAATCTATCAAGAAACTTCAAAATAAACATGTATTAATCAATGGAATCATTCAAAATCTTTAACATTTTTTGCAAAATAGTCCCTGGGCTAACTAGTACTAGTTGCAACGATCACAAAAACATAAAAATCATTAAAAACCGAGCAAAAATGGACTTACATGCTTAAGGATTTATGGCCGAACCTTTGAAGCTCTTTTAGTTATGTTTTGTTTCCTAATTTCGTCTAGATGAAGAAGAAAACAATATGATATCTTGTTTTTCTTTAATTTAATTCATCATTTAATACCAAATTACATTATTAACCTTTGTTATAACTCATTAAAAATCATTTAATCATATCCAAGAATGTCCACTTACAATATTAATGGTATAATTACCACATAAGGACCTTTACTTTAATGTTCTATAGCTATTAGACACCTTTAGCTATTAGAACTCAAGTTTTACGATGTACGCGATTTAGTCCTTTTTATCAAATTGACCATTCAAACGATAAAATTCCTTAACAAAATTTTCACACAATCACTCAATCATAATGTAAACATTAAAATAATAATAATATTTTTGACTTTGGTTTTGTGGTCCCAAAACCATTGTTCCGATTTGACCAAAAACGGGCTGTTACATTCAGGCACTATTTACGTCACACATTCCTCTTTGTCATCAGTAACTTTTTGCATTATTTCATCTTGTTCCACAACTTTAATTGACTCCATGATCCTCTTGAGACGCTTATTGTAGACCCTATAAGCCTTGCTACTATATAAGAACCCAAGGAAGACCCCTTCATCACTATTTTCATCGAACTTCCTTTGGCATTCCATGTCACTGCCAAATAAATGGAAATAATTAACATTAGGTTTCGTACTACACTATAATTCATATGAAGTTGAACAGGTCTTTGGCCTCAAGTGGACTTTGTTGATGACATAGGCAATAATATGAACTCCTTCAACCCAAAACATATAAGTTATTCCCTTGCTTTTCTACATTACTCGAGCCATCTCTTTTATGAATCTATTTTTCCTTTCTACAACTCCACTCTGCTGAGGAGTCTTGGCAGCAAAAGATTTATGATCAAATTCCTTCATCATCACAAAACTCAACAAACTATTGATTTTCAATCCTTGCCATGATCACTCATAATCCCAACAATAACTTCAATGGTTCTCTCTTTCTCGATCATGAGCCTTTTACAAAGTTTCTTAAAAACTCTAAAGGTATCTAATCTCATCTAAGTGTAACGAGAGAAGTCATCCACACATACCAATACATACATGTTACCTCTCATACTTTCAGTTTGCATTGGACCAAAAAGGTATGTGTGAAGAAGCTGAAATGGAGTTGTGATTAGAACTTGTGCCTATAGTTTATGTGACTCCCTATGTTGCTTCCCTTTAAAGTAAGCCCCACAAACTTTAGGGATTATTCCTCCTAGCTTTGGCGAGCGTCGAACTGCATCATATCGAACTAGTCTTTACAGACATTGATAGTGAATGTGTCCCAACTTCTCTTGCCACAACTCTATATCGCACATTGTTTTTTTCCATCAAAGATCTTGTAACACCCCAAACCTGGCCTAGAAGTTAGGCCCGAATCTGGCGTGCCACATGGAAGTGTTTTTCAAAACCATCTTTGCAATTGTTAACAACTTGTTTGAGAATTACAGCCTCTTTGTTAAAACCCAAAACACTTAAACAATTGTGTCTACGTGAAAACATAATTATCTTTAATAAACCTTTTCGGTTGTGAAAGCATATTTGAAATAAACGATTTACGAAAATGTGACGTTTGAAATAGAGTTGCAAAAGCATTTTGAAACATTGCGGAAATGTAGATAAAATACAAGTATTTTTGAGAGATTGATTTATGAATCACAAATCAAGGAATTGAACTTTAAATCCGTGGCTTTTGAAAATGTCGTTAATAATTTGAAAGAAAGTTCGAGTTAAATCATATTTGTAAAAGTTTATTTTGAAATCCATTTGTTAATCAATTTTGGAAAACCTTTATTTACGTTTTTAGAAAAATTCTCGTTTTAAACAATTTAAGAAAAATAATAAAAACATCCTAACCATAAAGCAAAAATAAAAATAGTTCAGAGGCCTTATTACAACTTAAACCAAAATAGCAAAATAATAAAATAAACGGAAATAGAAATTTAAAATTTAATAACACCATTTCTGAAGTATGGCCTCCACCAAGTCATCCATGGCCCAAGTTCACCTCACGGAGCATCACCTACAGGGATAAAAAAAAAAGAGGGGGTGAGTTACAAGAACTCAGTGTATAAACCCCTTACCATCATCCACTGGGTCGGAACACACATAGCAATATTTTGGGCCTAAGCCCATTACAATCATAGCATAATATCATATATATATCATGCATGTGTTATGCAATTTCCCAACCAAACCCAGTTTTCCATCCGCTACACACCACCCGTACCAACCAACACACCTGTGGGTAGCTTTAGTCACCCACCCCGCCAACACACCAAACTGGGCATTAAGCCATATATTAACTGGGCACGAAGCTATATATCAAACTGGGCACGAAGCCATATATCAAACTGGGCACGAAGCCATCAGAATTTTGTAGCAAAGCTACCAGAACTTCTCTTCATCAAATAGCCCAACCCATGCAAATCATGTATATAATATGCACATTCAATTATTCATATCAAATCATAAAATTATTACAAACATACGACCCATTTTAAAAATTTACACAATCTGGCCCATATCACATTTTGGCCCATATAGCTCATATTACACTTGGCCCATATATCAAATATCACATTTGGCCCATATATCAAATATCACATTTGGCCCATATATCAAATATCACACGGCCCATATATCAAATATCAAACGACCCATATAGCAAATACCAAACGGCCCATATAACAACATATCACATTTGGCCCATAAAGGGTATTTTCATAATTCGGTCCATAGGGACATTTCGTAATTCGGCCCATTAGGGGCATTTTTGTAATTCGGCCCGTAAGGGCATTTTCATAATTTGGTAATCGTACCCACTAAGGGTAATTCGGTAATTTACCCTCTAAGGGTATGATGGTAATTTTCGCAGCCTAGGCTTAATTACTAATTTGGAGCATAAAATTGAAATTGTCCATCTGCATCATACTGACTAAATTGACCATAACTCGAGTTAGAAAACTCGAAATCTAAATCCATAAATTTTCCTTGAAACTAGACTCATATATCTTTCTCCTATAATTTTTCCAAAATTTTTAGCTTAACCATTTAGTACAGTTTATTCCTTAAAGTTTCCGTTGTTTCATTGTCTAATGATTCTGACCTCTCTTACCTTAATCTCAAATATCTTACTGTACGCTTTTCATATATTGCTCTCACTTGTTTCTGTTGAAAATAGATTCACTAAGGAATCCATAAATATTAATTATAACTCTTAATTCACTTTGTACAATTTTATACGATTTTTCCAAGACAGAACAGAATACCCCGAAGTCATTCAGAACCAGTCTCACTAAAATTAAAATATCTCAAAATATAATATTCCTTTTCCTTCTACATTTCTTCCATATTAAAATAGACACAGTAAGCTTTAAATTGATATCTTATTCAATTTCTAATTCATTTTCTCCTATTTTTAGTGATTTTTCAAAAACACTTCACTGCTTCTAACCGAAACTGTTTTATTACAAAATACGATTACCACTACGATCATACGCACGCCCGAGTGATCACAGATGCCGATTTTTGGTTTTCTTTGGTATTTCGACTGGTTCACAGAATATTTCATACAAACTTTCAGAGAAGTGTGAGATTACACACCATTTTAGATATGTATACGAAGGTACGAGATTACACACCTTATTTGGATTTCCCAAAGAACCACTCTTCGTTGACCCTAGAGCAATACAAACCAAAAGTTAGCCTCGGATTTCCAAAAGATTTCATACCCAACTTATTACTTACACTTGAGTCACTTACCACAACGTGATCTCCCTCTACGGAGTCCCGATATTCAACCCCGTCTTTTGACTACCACCACACGCTCCTAGAAGAGAGTAGTGCACACCCAAGTCATTAGTACCAAAGCAACATTCAGCCCTCCGATAACAAGGAAGGAGACCGAAGCTAACTCCCCAAAGAGGGTCACCCAAACACCTTAACAACACAATAAAGAGGTAATCAAAACTTCACTTACCACCAAACCAACTTTGACAGCCCAAGCCTAACGTTTGCTAAAGGAGAATCGGCCAACACCCCAGAAGAAAGCTCGGCTTAGATGTTGAAGAGATTCCACCACTTAAAGGAAAAGAAAAGAGGTAAGAGGATGATTCGACTACAAGTGTTTGGCGATTACCAAGGGAAGAAAGTGTCTAAAACGAAGGAGAAAAGAAAAGAGGAAGTCACTAGAATGGTTAAAGTTTTGGCAAGGAGAATGAAATTTTCCAAGGTGCTAATACTAAAAATACAAGAAGGCAAAGCTCATATTAAACACTCTTGAAACAAACGGCACACTCACAACTCAATGCCAAAATTGTTCTCAAGAAAACCCCTTATCATCTTTTTTTTTTTTACCAAATCCCCCTCCCCCAAGTACATTCAAATTTGGCCAACTACTTCCATAATTCACTCTCCATCCTTCCTTTTATCTCCCATTTCCTTTTTTCCCTTTTTTTCCCATAATTCACTCTCCATCCTTCCTTTTGTCTCCCATTTCCTTTTTTTTTTCCACAATTCACTCTCCATCCTTCCTTTTGTCTCCCATAATCACTCCCTCAAATTCTTTTATTACTAACAAAAAAAATTAATACCATAATTAATTCCATAATTAATTCCCTTTATCATAACAAAAATTAATTCCATAATTGCAATAGGTGGGATTCGAACTCCTCACCTTAAGCTCCTTCATGTGACACCACACCAGCTTGCTACGAGCTTCTCTTATGCTAGCAAAATACACACTTATTCTTAAGTCCTACTTCCATCACTCCTTTCCACTAAAAGGCCAAAGATGAGAATTCTTCCTATGGTCTAACTTGAACCCGAGACTTCGTAGAAATCCCGTAACTTTCCAAAGTCACCTTCCTAATGAATCCAAATTGTAATAATTCCATTCTCATATTCTCAAAAATTATATAACGCTTCTACGCTCAAGGTCCAATGGGCCCAATAAGTCCAATTCTACTAGGCCCAATTTTGGGATGTTACAGATCTTTGATGGATCTTTACACCATAATGTTCGCGATGTGTATTATTTCCAGTAATCTGTCTATGCACAGTCTAACCTAGGACCTCTCCCATCCTATGAAATGAACAATTATCTTATCGTCCTGGTAGGCCGTCGCTCATAAGACTGTCCTAGTCTGCCATCTTACTTGCTCGTTTCCTCTCTATGGCTATCATTATGGTGGTGTACCCGTAATAGACTTTCCACAAAGAGGAATAGTATTGACAAACATTCTGTTCCCTAGATAGAATCCTCATTTTAGGAGTGAAAATTCTCTCTATCTTTCGAGGGTTGCTTTTGCACATGACTTTCTTGAGCTCTCCCTAGTGGCTCTTTATAATTGATCATTGCTTACGATCCTCGGATAACTTTGCTTTCTTCATATCCATGAATAAGCCAGTTCTCACCTGTCCTATCTTCCTCTAATTCTCGTCGGTTCTTTGCCCATGCCTTGTTAGCTTTCATCATTTTGAAAAATTCCTCAAGATCTGTTTGCCACTACTTACACTTTCTTTTGCCTTTTCTTCCATCTGCATGGTTTCTCATACTTGGCGCACAGGCCTGTACTCCTCACTTGAGGTTCTGTCGGACTTACCGCATCTGTTTCATGGCGGACTCTAGGGGTTGTCGTAGTCGAGCTATGGTCTTATACCTGATGGGCTCAAAACTAACTAATATTTCGACAAAGGCAAGCGCACCTATCGAACAGTAGTATAGTTGTGGTGAGTCCGGAATATCGTATCCTTAAGGACTAAAATTACTAGTAATTACTATCTATCTATTATTTAGCCTAAGAATTGGGATGATTTCTTTTAAACTAAAACTTTATTAAAAATACGACAGAGAAAGAATGGAGAAAATACTTTAAGACAACTTTATGAGATAGGCAATACCTAAGGAAAAATCCACCTAGACTTCACTTATTACTTTTGATTCATATGATTTATTCAATTGACTTAATCCGTAGAAATCCCTGATTTATGTTAATATCTCTTTCAAGACTAAAAACAACTGACTCTAGGTTGATTAATTGAAATCTCTTTCTAATTAAAACCCCTATTGTCACATTAACTCGATCTATGGATCCCCTTATTAGATTTGACTCTAATCCGGTAGATTTATGTCGCCCCATTTTTAGGGTTGCAATCAACTCCGCTTAATTGTGTTGATCTACTCTTAAAAAGGGATTTTTGCTCCTCTGAATAAGCACATTCGACTTGAATCAATAACCTGAATTATCAAAACAATACTAAGAACTCACAATTAAGAATAAGAACAAGTATTTATCTTATAAATCAAATAATAATAAGATCTATCTTAGGTTTCATCCCCTTAGGTATTTGAGGGATTTAGTTCATAACAATAGAGGGAAACATCTTAAAATAGGGAAAACAACAAAACATAAGAAAACCCTAAAACTTCTAAAGAACTTGATGGGAGATCCTCAGGCTTGATGGAGATCCTTCTCCTAAGCTGTTCCCGACGGCTATCTTGGAGTATTTTATGCTTTCTACTCGACGTCCTCTTTAGGTTGCCCCCTAGGGTGTTTATATAGGCTTTTGGAACGCCTTTCTTGGCCCACAAGTAACCTTTTCCGAATAGAACTAAACTCGGGTCCGGTAGGGACACACCCGTGTGACACTCTCGTGGTCGATAGTCCAGGCCGTGTTTGATTCTTCTTAGCACACACGACCGTGTGGATTTGCCCGTGTGTGGTGGTCCAGGCCGTGTAGGCCCATTTTGTCCTTTTTTGGCCCGTTTTTCGTTCTTTTTGACTCCCTAATCTCTCCTGAGTGTAAAACATGAAATTAAAGGATTAGGAGCATCGAATTCATCAAATCTAATGAAAATTCATCCAAAAGTAAGCCAAGCATGGGGTTAAAATATGTGTAAATTATGGTTTATCAATACTCTTCTTCTTCGTTCTTTGCATCCCATTAGACTTACCTCGTGTTTACTGTCCAATGGACCTACCTATGTTTATTGTCCCGGTGAGCATTATATGTTATTTGTTTATGGTTCTAGCAAACTATATGTTCTGTGTTTACTGTCCCAATGGACTTTACCTGTTCTGTGTTTACTATCCCAACAGACTATCTGAAACACCCCACACCCGGCCCACGAGCTTGAACCGGATCTGGTATGTTCCTTAAATAAATCGGTTTTCAATGTTCTAAATGACTTAGAGAAAATTTGTGTAATTTTAAAAAATTATTTTGGGTTGGGCTTAATTTGAAACCTATTTAATAAATTCTGGAAATCCAACTTAAATAAGGTGACAAAATAATTTTTGGGTTTATTATTTTAAAAGAAATAAATTTACTTATCTTTAATCAAACATAATTTGTATCATATTCAAATAAAAATAAACAGGAATAAAGAAAATCCAACTGGGCCTTATGGCCTTATTACATCATTCAAACCCAAAATAAAGTACTAAAATTTCATAAAGTCCAAATTCCAAATAATTTCTTCAAGCGATGCATGGCCACCTTTAGCTCCTGCCGACCCGGTCCATTACTGCTCATCACCTGAAAAATAATTCCCCAACGGGGTGAGTCTACAGACTCAATGTGTACATAGTACTAATTTCCAACAAATCAGGCATACAAGTCATATCAATATCATGTTCATACAAAATAAAGGATGATGCAACCCAAACCCAAACCTATTTGTCCATCCGCTACGCACCACCCGTACCAACCTGTACACCGCGGGGACTACTAAGTCGACCCTCCATCCGCTACACACCATCGAAGGCAGTCGCTGCAGTCGACGTGCTCATCGCCCACTTATGTTGTGTCATTAGACACTGTATTCACTGGATGTAACCGAAGTTACCACTTTTCACTTTATGTGACCGTAGTCACCACTTTACGTTGGTGAGACCGTAGTCATCACCTTCACTTTCTTCCTCCACAAATATCCCGAATGCCCCAATTATTTCATAACATATTCCACATACTTAATTTTCATTCATGTTACTAATCACATGTTCAAAATATATCACATTCACAATCCTATCAAAAGTAGGAAACGTACCTGGGTACTCCTTACCACATTTGTGGTGCTTAGCCACATTCACATACTGTTACATATTTATATATTTAATGATTGCCATGCAATTTATTGAAAGTTAGTAAGAGTACACACCTTTTTCGCTTAATAGTTTCCGTGAATTCCCGTAGAGCGATCTACCGATCTAGATCTTTCACTCCTATATTCGGCCATTAATTAAAACATATAAATAAACCTATTTGGTCTTAAAACCAAATCCTACTAGAAGTAGAATTACTTACCTAGTTGCCGAATTGATTTAATCAAGTCCCAACAGTTGCTAGAATTCCTCTTCCTTGAAATCGGCTAATACTAGGTATGTAACCAAGTCAATTTTCGGTTTTTCAAATAATGGAAAACACTTAAACAATTTATGCATTGGCCGAATATCCCTTACCTTATGATGGGATTCCAAATCTGAAGAGGATTCCTTTATAAGCCTGTTGAAATCCTATAACTTCGTGTTAGATTAGATCTAACTTTGAAAACGTGAATCATAATCTTTAACCGCATATTTATATTTATAATCCTTACCTTAGATCCTTAGATTTCCCGAAAAATCCCCTTTTGATGTTGTGGATGATTGCCCTCTTTCTTAGAATCCACAAAGATTCAGCTTAACAGTAGAACGGAGAAGAAAATAGAAGAAAAAGAGAGGGATTTTTGCTTAATAAAAATTCGGCAGAGAGGGGTTTTGCCTAGGGAGAATTTCGGCAGAGAGGAAGAGGGAGCAAATGTTGATGAGTAGCCCTCCTGTCCTCCTTTTATAGCCAAAGTTATCAGCCTAGGAGTCCTTTACTTGGCCACCACTCCTCTTTTTGATAATATAATCTCTTTTATTTAAAAGATAAAAGCCTTTAATCCATCAATTATCTCCTCAATTATCTCATTAGAAAATAATCCTTTATTTATCTCTTATTATTCACATATTTATGTGAATAAAACTCTTTTATTTCTCTCTTATTATTCACATATTTATGTGAATAAAACTCCTTTATTTCTCTCTTATTATTCACATATTTATGTGAATAAAACTCTTTTATTTATCTCTTATTATTCACATATTTATGTGAATAAAACTCCTTTATTTCTCTCTTATTATTCACATATTTATGTAAATAAAATTCCTTTATTTATCTCTTATTATTCACATATTTATGTGAATAAAACTCCTTTATTTCTCTCTTATTATTCAAGTTTCCCAAAATGTTCAAGTTTCCATTTTTGGATCATTTCCAGAAAATGTCTAAGTTTCCAAAATGTCTAAGTTTCCAAAAATGTCCATTTCCATTTCCATTTTCATTTCCATCTCCATTTTCATTTCCATTTTCATTTATTTCTAGGTTTCCAAAAGTATCAAAAATTTATTCATAAAACTTAAGACTTGTCATTTCATACAATTGATCTAAAAAATGCATAGGCCCTTCCTAGGATGTTACAGTTCTACCCCCCTAAAAAAAATTTCGTCCTCGAAATTTCCTAACTAAACAATTGAGGGTATTGCTGTCGCATTATCTCTTCTGGCTCCCACGAAGCTTCTTCCGATCCATGATTGCGCCATAACACCTTGACTAAAGGCACCGACTTCTTTCGTAGTGCTTTCACGTCACGTTCCAAGATCTGAATCGGCTCCTCCTCGTAGGATAGATCTGGCCTTAACTCCACTTCTTCAACAGGTACCACATGAGACGGATCCGATCGATAGCGACGTAGCATGGACACATGAAATACGTCGTGCATTTGATGCAACTCTGGTGGTAACTCCAATTGGTATGCCACTGGCCCAACTCGCTTCAGTACTTGATAGGGCCCTATAAACCTTGGGCTTAGCTTCCCTTTGCGACCGAACCGCATAACCTTCTTCCAAGGTGAGACCTTTAGAAACACTTGGTCTCCTACTTCAAACTCAATTTCTTTCCTCTTAAGGTCTGTGTACGACTTCTGTCTATCAGAAGCTTCTTTCAACCGTGCCCGAATTAATTCCACCTTCTCCTCAGTTTCCGCCACTAACTCTGGACCCAAAACGCGGCGTTCTCCTAACTCGGTCCAACAAGTTGGTGTTCTACATTTCCTTCCATACAATGCTTCGTATGGTGCCATCCGAATGCTTGCCTGATAGCTGTTGTTGTAGGCGAACTCAGCTAGAGGCAAGTAATCTTCCCAACTTCCTCGGAAATCCATCACACAGCCTCTTAGCATATCTTCCAACACTTGTATAACCCGTTCAGACTGCCCGTCTGATTGTGGATGAAAAGCCGTAGTGAAGTCTAGCTTAGTGCCTAATGCTTGATGAAGTGCTTTCCAAAATCGAGACGTAAACCTTGGGTCTCTATCAGAGATGATCGACATCGGTACCCCGTGTAGTCTCACGATCTCCGCCACATATAACTTGGCTAACTTTTGAAGGGAATAGTCGATCCTCACAGGGATAATATGTGCGGACTTGGTCAAATGGTCCACTATCACCCATACCGAGTCCTTCTTAGTGGGCGTAAGGGGAAGCCCACTAACTAAGTCCATGGTAATTCTTTCCCACTTCCATTGGGGAATCTCAATTGGTTGAAGCAATCCTGATGGGACTTGGTGTTCAGCCTTTACTTGCTGACATGTCAAACATTTCCCCACAAATTCAGTCACCTCTCGTTTCAGGTCTGACCACCAAAATTGTTCCCTTAGATCTCTATACAGCTTGATGCCTCCGGGATGCATAGCATAAGGACTACCATGCGCTTCCCGAAGAATCCTTTGTCTCAACTCCTTATCCCTCGGCATACAAACCTTTTCCTTGTAGCACAGTACTCCTTCATCATTGACGCCATAATCCTTTAATCCTCCTTGCCGTACTTGCTGTAACTTAGTACTTAAGTCCTTATCCGCCAACTGTCCCTCTTTCACCTCCTTCAGCCAGGTTGGCTTGACTTGTAACTCTGCCAACAGGCTTCCGTCTTCATACAAACTTAAGTGAGCGAACGAAGCCCTTAAATCCAACACAACCTTCCTACTTAGGGCGTCAGCTACCACATTCGCCTTGCCCGGATGGTATTCTATCGAACAGTCATAATCTTTCAATAACTCCACCCACCTTCGTTGCCTCAAGTTCAACTCCTTCTGAGTCAACAAATACTTAAGGCTTTTGTGGTCCGTGTAAATTACTGACCTTTCTCCATAAAGGTAGTGCCTCCAAACTTTGAGGGCGAAAACCACTGCCGCGAGTTCCAAGTCATGAGTTGGGTAGTTCACCTCATGCGGCCTTAACTGTCGAGATGCATAAGCGACTACCTTTCTTTCTTGCATTAGCACACAGCCTAACCCTGTGTGCGAAGCATCACAATATACTACGAAGTCCTTACCTGCCTCCGGCTGAATTAACACCGGAGCTTCTGTCAGCACCTTTTTAAGCTTTTCAAAGCTCTCCTGTTGCTTATCCGTCCACACAAACGGTACTTCCTTCCTTAGTAACTTTGTCAAAGGTGCGGCTATTGACGAGAATCCTTCCACGAACCTTCTGTAATAGCCTGCCAAGCCTAAGAAACTTCTGATTTCAGCCACCGACCTAGGTGATTTCCAATCCAACACTGCTTCGATCTTCCTAGAATCCACTCTTATTCCTTCCGCGGATACCACATGTCCTAGGAACGCCACTTCCTTGAGCCAAAATTCGCACTTGCTGAATTTGGCATAAAGCTTCTTTTCCCTTAACACTTTTAACACAACTTGGAGATGCTCATCGTGCTCCTCATCCGTCTTGGAATACACCAAAATGTCGTCGATGAACACCACGACGAATCTATCCAAGTAGGGTTGGAAAACCCTATTCATCATATCCATGAACGCGGCCGGTGCGTTCGTCAACCCAAACGACATCACCACAAACTCAAAATGACCGTACCTTGTCCTAAAAGCGGTCTTATGAATATCAGCCTCCTTCACTTTCAGTTGATGATACCCCGACCTTAAGTCGATCTTTGAGAACACAGCTGCCCCTTTCAGTTGGTCGAACAAGTCATCTATCCTTGGCAAAGGATACTTGTTCTTGATGGTCAGTTTGTTCAACTGACGATAATCTATGCACATCCGCATAGTTCCATCATTCTTCTTCACAAAGAGAACCGGTGCTCCCCACGGAGACACACTGGGTCGAATGAACCCACGATCCAACAACTCTTGGATTTGAGCCTTGAGCTCCACTA
The DNA here is from genome assembly GCA_005393395.2 of Gossypium australe. Taxonomy (NCBI): domain Eukaryota; kingdom Viridiplantae; phylum Streptophyta; class Magnoliopsida; order Malvales; family Malvaceae; genus Gossypium; species Gossypium australe. The sequence goes on along the minus strand of CM016625.1, from coordinate 25,267,851 downwards.
ACTCCTTTGGTGCCATTCGGTAGGGAGCGATTGACACAGGAGCTGTTCCTGGTAGCAAATCTATTCCAAATTCCACTTCTCTATCTGGGGGTATTCCGGGCAACTCCTCCGGAAATACATCCTCAAAATCCCTTACTGTTCTAACTCCCTTGACACCTTCCTCTTCTCCTCTTAACGCACTCACGAAGGCTAAGAATGCCTTACATCCTTTCTTAACCATTTTCTCGGCCTTCAGTGTCGAAACTACGTTAGACAAGTAGTTCCTCCTTTCTCCGATCATCACTACTACCTCATCTTCCGGGGTTCTTAGTTCCATACGTTTAGCCGCACAATCCAACACGGCTCGATGCTCTACTAGCCAATCCATTCCAAGTATAAGCTCAAACTCTCCGAAGGGTAATTCCATTAAGTCAGCCCGAAAGTTCGCTCCCTGAATCTCTAGGGGTACATTCCGAAAGATCCTATCTATCCTTACCGTTTGGCCTAAAGGGCTTACTACAGTTATCTGCCTATCAGAAAGTTCAGAGTCTAGGCCTAGTGTTTCAACCACACTACATGCAACATAGGAATGAGTTGAGCCCACATCAATAAGAGCAAAATAGGGTTTGTCATGAATGAAGAACGTACCGGTTATAACATCCGGCGCGTCTCCCTCTTCCCTCCGGCGAACTGCGTAAACCAAACCCGGTTGCCTTGCTTCGGCGTTAGCTGCACCTCGGCCTTGAGCTCCACGGCCTCTGCCACTACCTCTGTTGGCCGACCCACGACCTCTTTGAGGCTGCTGTCCGCCTCTACCAGCCTGGTTAGCATTCTGAGCTGCTGGTTAGCTCTCATCTAATAGCTTGGGGCAATCCTTAATCATATGGTCCTTGGACCCACACTTGAGACATCGTCCCGCCTTTTTCCAACACTCTCCCCCGTGCTTCCTTCCACAATGTTCACAAGGGCGAAATTGCCAGCCCGTACCAACCTGTTGACTTTGTGACCTGTCAACTCTTGGCCTCTTGTGGCCTTTTCCAGATGGCCCAAAACCTCTTTTGGGCTTATTTTTGTCCACAGCCTGCTTGGTGGCGTCCTTAATTCCCTCAGCCACTTTAGCCTTTTCCACCAAGGCAGAGAATTCCCGCTCCTGATGCGGTGCTATCAAAAGTCTCAAATCGTCCCTAAGTTCATCCTCAAAACGAACACAGCGTTCATGCTCAGTCGCCACTACTCCTCGGGCATATCGGCTCAACCTCAAGAATTCCGCTTCATATTCGGTGACAGACTTACTTCCTTGTACCAACCCCAGAAAAGCCTTCCTTTGCTCGTCTATATACCTGGTTCCCACATACTTCTTCTGAAATGCTTCATTAGCATATTCCCAGGTCAGATCTTCCGCCGTGGCACCGTCCCGAACGGTTAACCACCATTGATACGCTTCATCGCGTAACAGTGCCGTCACCCCTTTCAACTTCTCCTCGGGGGTCAAGTCGAGCTCATCCATGATGCGCTCAGTTGCTTCCAACCAGTACTCAGCTGTACTGGGTGCCACTCCCGATACTCTTCTAAACATTTCAGCTCCATTAGCACGGAGCCGCTCAGGCACAGACTTACGATTTCCTGAATTGTTTTCTGCACCAGCCACCAATTCCAAAACTCGCAGCACAGCCTGCGACACGGCATCTTCCCCTGTCTGAGCCTGCTGCTCAACATTGACAGCTGGGGGTGATGGTGGTGGTGGTATCTCATTGTCAGAACCTTGTCCCGATCTAACAGTCATCCTTCCTCTACCTCTTCCACGACGACCATGTCCTCTTGAGCTCATTATCGACGAGATCTGATTAAGGAATTTTATGTATTAGTATTCTTGTTTCACTTATTACCCGCGATGATATCTTATGAAGAAGAGTTTAAGAGTGGTTCTTTCGTATTCATACATGCATACAGTCTTGCATTCATTCATTCATCCATCAACAAATATGAACTTTCGTTCATTCAAAGAAACGTTGTAATTCTTGTTGTTGTTTTCGTTATTTTGCTTTTCCACTACCCAGGGGCATTTTCGTAATTTTATCCTACAGGGTTATTTTCGTAATTTTTCAAAAAAAAGTTCCTTAGTGATTTTGTCAAAAAGTATTTTGGAAATTTTAAATTTCCGGGGGTATTTTGGAAAATTTTAAAATCCGGGGGCATTTTGGTAATTTTGAATCTCGGGGGTATTTTGGTAATAAACCAGGGTAAATTTGTAAATTTTAATAAGTTAGGGATATTTCAAAAGTTGTAAAACATTGAGGGTTCCTTTGAGAGTTACACTTTTCAAAGCAATGATATTGCAAAAAGTTTGGAAATCAAGGTCGTTTTGGTAATTTTGTAAGTTAGGGGCAATTTTGTAATTTTCCAAAATCAAGATATTTTTGATAGTTTGCAAGTTAGGGTTTTTGAACATTTATAAAATAATGAAATTTTGAGAAAACGGTTGGGCAGGTTCACATTTTCTAAATCAAGGGCATTTTGGTAATTTCACCACTAAGGGCTTTTTTGTAATTTTCGCAAATCAGGAGTTTTTCAGAAAATGTTGTAAGAAAAATAATTTTCTCAGATTTCAAAGAAGGTTTTTTTTTTCAAAACGGCTAGTTCCCTTTTTGGGTTTTAGTCATTACGTTTAGCCTATGACCGAGCCCTCCTTGGTCAGGGTGAACCAAAGCTACGCACCAGGCAGGATTCGAGTGGAGAGGAGGTGAGTCACGCGGACTGCTTAAATACCAAGCTCCCACCGAAACCATTCCTAGACATGCGCACAGAGGTTGCCACACCACTGAGCCCTCTGAGTTAGGGTGAACCGAAGCTACGCACCAGGTAGGATTCCTGCGAAGAGGAGGTGAGTCACTAGGACTGCTTAAATACCAGGCTCTTCCGGATCCAATCCTAGACATGCGTACAGGGGTTGCCACACCCTAGCTTAATAACTTAGTCATAGGTTTGTTAAGTTCATTAAGTCTTATGAGTTTCAAGTGTTTGAGTAGTCTAATCCTAGGGTTCAAGTTCCTATCACACTATTCTACGTTCCATGCCTTTTCTACCCTTTTACAATTCATAATTCACATAATCACACAGATGGTTAAAGGTACTTACCTGGTGGACTGCGGGTCGGAGACTTAGGTGCCATGCCATAAAACCTGCTTATTTCAAAGAAATTCATTTGGGCTCGAATTGAAAACGTTTTGGGCCTGAGCCCACAGGCCGAGAGTTTTAAAATTGGGCTCTGATACCAACTGTAACACCCCACACCCGGCCCACGAGCTTGAACCGGATCTGGTATGTTCCTTAAATAAATCGGTTTTCAATGTTCTAAATGACTTAGAGAAAATTTGTGTAATTTTAAAAAATTGTTTTGGGTTGGGCTTAATTTGAAACCTATTTAATAAATTCTGGAAGTCCAACTTAAATAAGGTGACAAAATAATTTTTGGGTTTATTATTTTAAAAGAAATAAATTTACTTATCTTTAATCAAACATAATTTGTATCATATTCAAATAAAAATAAACAGGAATAAAGAAAATCCAACTGGGCCTTATGGCCTTATTACATCATTCAAACCCAAAATAAAGTACTAAAATTTCATAAAGTCCAAATTCCAAATAATTTCTTCAAGCGATGCATGGCCACCTTTAGCTCCTGCCGACCCGGTCCATTACTGCTCATCACCTGAAAAATAATTCCCCAACGGGGTGAGTCTACAGACTCAATGTGTACATAGTACTAATTTCCAACAAATCAGGCATACAAGTCATATCAATATCATGTTCATACAAAATAAAGGATGATGCAACCCAAACCCAAACCTATTTGTCCATCCGCTACGCACCACCCGTACCAACCTGTACACCGCGGGGACTACTAAGTCGACCCTCCATCCGCTACACACCATCGAAGGCAGTCGCTGCAGTCGACGTGCTCATCGCCCACTTATGTTGTGTCATTAGACACTATATTCACTGGATGTAACCGAAGTTACCACTTTTCACTTTATGTGACCGTAGTCACCACTTTACGTTGGTGAGACCGTAGTCATCACCTTCACTTTCTTCCTCCACAAATATCCCGAATGCCCCAATTATTTCATAACATATTCCACATACTTAATTTTCATTCATGTTACTAATCACATGTTCAAAATATATCACATTCACAATCCTATCAAAAGTAGGAAACGTACCTGGGTACTCCTTACCACATTTGTGGTGCTTAGCCACATTCACATACTGTTACATATTTATATATTTAATGATTGCCATGTAATTTATTGAAAGTTAGTAAGAGTACACACCTTTTTCGCTTAATAGTTTCCATGAATTCCCGTAGAGCGATCTACCGATCTAGATCTTTCACTCCTATATTCGGCCATTAATTAAAACATATAAATAAACCTATTTGGGATGATGCAACCCAAACCCAAACCTATTTGTCCATCCGCTACGCACCACCCGTACCAACCTGTACACCGCGGGGACTACTAAGTCGACCCTCCATCCGCTACACACCATCGAAGGCAGTCGCTGCAGTCGACGTGCTCATCGCCCACTTATGTTGTGTCATTAGACACTGTATTCACTGGATGTAACCGAAGTTACCACTTTTCACTTTATGTGACCGTAGTCACCACTTTACGTTGGTGAGACCGTAGTCATCACCTTCACTTTCTTCCTCCACAAATATCCCGAATGCCCCAATTATTTCATAACATATTCCACATACTTAATTTTCATTCATGTTACTAATCACATGTTCAAAATATATCACATTCACAATCCTATCAAAAGTAGGAAACGTACATTGGTACTCCTTACCACATTTGTGGTGCTTAGCCACATTCACATACTGTTACATATTTATATATTTAATGATTGCCATGCAATTTATTGAAAGTTAGTAAGAGTACACACCTTTTTCGCTTAATAGTTTCCGTGAATTCCCGTAGAGCGATCTACCGATCTAGATCTTTCACTCCTATATTCGGCCATTAATTAAAACATATAAATAAACCTATTTGGTCTTAAAACCAAATCCTACTAGAAGTAGAATTACTTACCTAGTTGCCGAATTGATTTAATCAAGTCCCAACAGTTGCTAGAATTCCTCTTCCTTGAAATCGGCTAATACTAGGTATGTAACCAAGTCAGTTTTCAGTTTTTGAAATAATGGAAAACACTTAAACAATTTATGCCTTGGCCGAATATCCCTTACCTTATGATGGGATTCCAAATCTGAAGAGGATTCCTTTATAAGCCTGTTGAAATCCTATAACTTCGTGTTAGATTAGATCTAACTTTGAAAACGTGAATCATAATCTTTAACTGCATATTTATATTTATAATCCTTACCTTAGATCCTTAGATTTCCCGAAAAATCCCCTTTTGATGTTGTGGATGATTGCCCTCTTTCTTAGAATCCACAAAGATTCAGCTTAACAGTAGAACGGAGAAGAAAATAGAAGAAAAAGAGAGGGATTTTTGCTTAATAAAAATTCGGCAGAGAGGGGTTTTGCCTAGGGAGAATTTCGGCAGAGAGGAAGAGGGAGCAAATGTTGATGAGTAGCCCTCCTGTCCTCCTTTTATAGCCAAAGTTATCAGCCTAGGAGTCCTTTACTTGGCCACCACTCCTCTTTTTGATAATATTATCTCTTTTATTTAAAGATAAAAGCCTTTAATCCATCAATTATCTCCTCAATTATCTCATTAGAAAATAATCCTTTATTTATCTCTTATTATTCACATATTTATGTGAATAAAACTCTTTTATTTCTCTCTTATTATTCACATATTTATGTGAATAAAACTCCTTTATTTCTCTCTTATTATTCACATATTTATGTGAATAAAACTCCTTTATTTATCTCTTATTATTCACATATTTATGTGAATAAAACTCCTTTATTTCTCTCTTATTATTCACATATTTATGTGAATAAAATTCCTTTATTTATCTCTTATTATTCACATATTTATGTGAATAAAACTCCTTTATTTCTCTCTTATTATTCAAGTTTCCCAAAATGTTCAAGTTTCCATTTTTGGATCATTTCCAAAAATGTCTAAGTTTCCAAAAATGTCCATTTCCATTTCCATTTTCATTTCCATCCATTTTCATTTCCATTTTCATTTATTTCTAGGTTTCCAAAAGTATCAAAAATTTATTCATAAAACTTAAGACTTGTCATTTCATACAATTGATCTGAAAAATGCATAGGCCCTTCCTAGGATGTTACACTATCTCTGTGGATGTCATGAAGTCTTTCATCCGTGATCTTACACCTATTCACTATCTTGGTGTATTATCATATGATGTCGTTGAGTTTTTCATCATTGATCTTACTCATTATACCTGGTTGTCATAACATCTTTTATCTATGGTCTTACACCGTATACCTTATATCAGACTGTCATAGCCTTTTTCATCTGTGGTCTTACACCATATACATTTTACATTGTACCCTACTGTTATATCATATTTCATCCATGGTCTTACGCCATATACCGTCATCATATTAACTTAATGAATCATTTGTTCAGGATCATTTTGGACTTTTTTTTTTTACAATTTTTTAATAATTTTAAAACTTTTTTGTAATTCTTAATAGTTTTTAAATAATTCTCTATGATTTTATACTTTTTTGAAAAACCACATTGAGGATGAAATGAACTAGGACAACCATTTGTCTAGGTTAATCTTAGATGTGATTTTTAAACAATTATATATATTTTAGAATTTTCTAATTTTTTTTAAAAATATTGTCACGTTAGCATGAGATACACGTAGCACATCATATGTTAGTGTCTAGTTTTCTTTGTCAGCCACATCAGCATTTAACAATAAAAATGGATGGAATTTTTAACAGAATGATCCATTATTAATTCTCATTTGGGTAAAATACAACCCGACTCCTAATACAAGGGCCAACGTGGTATTTTTACCTAATCCTATTCATCATTTGTTTCCATGTGACTTATACAAAAGCAAAATAAATAAAAAAATCAAATCATTACTTAATTATAGTACATATTAAATGAAATTTTAATAGATAGGTGAACTTGTATTTTTTTTAACATACAATAAGTATTTCTTTATTTATTTAGGTTGAGTTTAATAGTACTTTTTAGAAGCACTTTTGATATAAAAAGCATATTTAAAGCAAAAGGAATATTAAATAAGCAACTTTTGAAGGAAATTTTTTATTTTTAAAAAGCACTTTGCCTAAATGGAAAAATTAAAATTTTTAGCTTTTCTCTTCTAAGAGCACTTTTGATAGCTTAATTATTTTTTCACCCCTTCAACACATTGTACTTTTCCTTCTCTGGTTAATTACTTAAAAAATATTTAAAATTTATTTTTCACATATTAAAATTTAACAAAAAATTAAATAAATTATTTTTATAGTATTATTAAATATTATAATATTAACTAATTGAATATTATTTAAATATTTATTTACTTTATAACACCATGTTTAAAATAAATATTTTATTTCTAAAAATATTTTTTAAAATCACTTTTTTGAGAATACTTTTTAAAAACATTTGTTAAAGCTATTTTTAAACTTACCATGAGTGAGCAAAGAAATAATACTTTTCTCCTAATAAATGTAACAAAATTTTGTGGTGAGTAGATGGTCCAAGGGATAGGTGTTGAATATACGTATTTCAATAAAATAATTTAGACTAAAGTCAAAACACCCCACTTTTGATGGGCATATAAAATGAAATTAATAGGCAGAATCTTTTGACTCACACTCCACAGCCTGGGACCATAGTTTGCCACCATGCTGATTTTCCCACCATTTTGACCGTTTTCAAATATAAATTATTGTATCCACACTGCTCAATACGCAACACTTTTGATTCAACATCTGAGGCTGACATAATCTTATACTGTACCCAATTTCCAACTTCTTGTCTTATTCTACAACAATCCCCATGCTAGGAGATAGCGACACCTGTCCTTTATTTTATTATTTTAAGCTATGGTTTTAATATTTTTATTGTGTTCAGTCCTTATTTGTTCCTAATATCAATAACTATTTTAATTAAAAATTAACATGAGCTTCTCTTAAAACATTATTTTAACACCAAAAAAAATCAACATGATAAGTTAAAATTTGTAGTTTTAAGAAAAATTCATATAAACATTTTAATTGAAATAATTAAGTATGTAAATCATTTATACTAACCGATAATATTATAAAAATAGAGAAATTAAATTATGTCAAAATTAAATTCCAAATTTACCATAACTATAATTTTATCTAAAGTAATTTATACATAAGACAACCCCAAGATACTTTAATTATATAAATATATATAGCCATTAAGTGGATAATTAAAAGTTATAAACCATTTGAAACTCTATTAATTTTTCTCTTTCTCTCATTTGATTTTTCTTTTTTATTTTGCTCAACGGCGGTGACAGGCTACTAACCTTTAAGTTGGTTACTGCCTACCTTTTTCTCCTTCCCACCAACACTCTATTTTTAGTTTGTGAATATATTTTGTTGATATATTTGTTATCTTCATAAATTGTGATAGACAGATGATGGTGTCTATCACCACTGAAATTCCACTGACCACTAACATTTTCTCTTGGAAAATGGGTAGCTCCTCTTTAGCTCTTAATCTATTTCTCTTTTAAGAGTATTTTAGAATAATAAATTATTTCACAAGTCAGTTTAGACCCATGTTGTCTTAACTTTTATATTTTTTTTGTTTTTTTTTCAATTGTTTAATAAATCTTCACTTTTAGAAGTTTTTGTTTGCTCTTGTAGCACATTTTTTTAGTCTTACTTATGCACGTAGTCTTACTTTTGCAAGTAATTTTAGGAATGGTTTTGTTACCATCCTCTTCTGTTTGGTGGATACTCGATTCTTTTGTTGATTTTTATCCGCCGCTTTAGACCATCTAGGGTTGATTTCCTTATCATATTAATTGTTGACTCCCTATGATATGTTTTTTTATTTTTTTCCCTAAATTGTATGATTATTACGTATTTGAATATTTGTTTATTGTTAGGTTTTGATATATAGTGCATACGAGTTATTGAAATTCATTTTGACTTTAATTCAAATATTTTTAGATATTTAAATTTGTTACTAAAATTTGAATTAACCATAATAATAATAATTGATATTCAAGGTATCCATTTTATATATAAAGCTATTGTTTAACTTAAATTTTTTTTTCAAAAAGTAATTTGAAAAATCATAATATTTTCAAGACATTAATTGATGAAGTATTTTATTTGAACTTGTATAAGCGTAACAAATTAGGGATACATTATGTGTTGGGGATAAACTTGATTAAGCAATAAACAAGTAAAATATCAAATATTTTACGTGGAAAAATCTTTTCGAAGAGGATAAAAAATCACAGGCAAATATAATTTCACCATAATGGAAAAAACAAAGAGTACAAAGATGGAAATAAAACTAAATCCCGAAACCCAAAATATGAACCATCAAAATGTAAACACAAAAATCTCTGAAAGCTTGTAAAAGCTAATACCTAAATGTGTAATGGGTTAAATCTTTCTAGGGTGGAAAAATGTCTATTTGTAGGCTAAATTCGTAGGTAAAATAAATTAAAAAAATCTACACCAATTAGAACTTGACTGAAACAAATATTCAAGGTTTAACTAGGGAAAGAAAACTGAGAAAACTGCATGACATGTCGTGACGTCTCCTTTCGTGTCGCCGCAACGTTGCTCTTTGTTTGTGCTTAAATTTAACCGCAATGCGAGGCATACTCCACATTATGATAATATTACTAAATGTAACATTTTATTTTATTTTTATCTATATATAACAAAATTGTAAGAATATATATTTGATAACATAAATAAAAAGTGAATGAATGATGTTTATTAAACCATTTTAAACTAGTAATGATTTAATAATTGATTTTGTAAAAATGAAAATTTGTATTTGTAATTTTACAAATAAAGAATTGATTATATAGATTTAATTATTAGTATTTTTATTAATAGCATTTTTGTTTATAATATTATTTTCTTTTTTTGTAATTTATAATTTACAAGTTGATTTAGGATTGATATCCACTAGAAGGAAAGTTTTTTATCATGTTATTGATTATTGATTTTTTTAAATTTTTCATATTCAATTTTATTATTTTATTTTTAAATGCTATTTAGATAATTGATATACATATCACATATTGAAATTTATATTGAAAATTTAAATATATATTATTAAATATTTTTATAATAATCAATCTTTTTTATTTGTATGATTTACAATTTATCTATTTTTAATTATTTATATTATGTTTAAATATTGAGCTCTCTTTTTTTTCACTAAATTGTTTGTTTCTTATATTTTGTTTTGCTCAGCGATGATGTTAGTCTACAGGCTGGCTATCGCCTACTTTTTTCCTCTCCTATCAACATTTTCTTTCTTTCTTTCTTCTTCTCATTTACTACACACGTCTTCTCTCTTTTCAGTTTGCAGATCTATTTTGTAGGTATCTTTGTTATATTTACAAGTTGTGATGGAGATAATGATGTTTGTCCTTCACTAAAACTCTACCAGCCACTAATAGTTTTTCTTGGAAAGTGGGTGGCCCTTCGTCAACTTCTTAATTTGTTTTCTGTTTTGAGAGTATTTCAGAATAATAAATGATTTCACATGTCGATTTGGACCCGTATTGTCTTAAGTTTTATATGTTTTTTGTTTGTTTTTTTCCATTGTTTAATAAGTCTTTAGTTTTAGAAGTTTTTATTAGCTCTTGTAGCACGTTTTTTAGACTTACTTATATATGTAATCTTAGTTTTACAAGTGATTTTAGAGATGATTTTGTTGCCGTCCTCTCTAGTTTGATGAATACTCGATTCTTTTGTCGATTTTTACTCGCCGCTTTGGACCATCTGGGGTTGATTTCCTTATCGTATTAAGTGCTTAAAATCACTCCAGATATGTCGTGCTTGAGTTGTGGCAAAGTCAATTGTCAGCGTGTTATAATGTTCTATCGATGTTGAAGCTTAAGCATTTGTTGTGTTGATGAGACTTGTCATTCACCATCTACGATAAATATTTGCTATTAATTTCTCTCTTAATTATATAATTCCATTGATTGATGCATTTAAAGTAGTTAATTTTACTTGATCTGCTCAAAAAAATGTATTTAATTTTTGTTTTTAAATGAGTTGTTTATTCCTTTACTAATAGTGTTGCCTTTTCAATTTATTGATTCTAAAAATAAAGTACAGAAATTTAATCTCTTAAGTTGAACTCATGTTTTCAATTGGAGAAGTATTGCAGTCTGCCTATACAGATATATAAATATATATATATATATATATATATATATATTTGTAAAAAAAAATAAAAATGAAACGTATATAAAATAAATTAAAAACAAACAGAATCTCTCTCCTCAGTGCTCAGATATTAATGAAGCTTTGGATCTCGCTTTCCCAAAGATATTGTTAGGTAAGTATAATGAATTATTTCAGCTTTCAATTTTATAAAATAAATAAATAAATCATTTACTCATTTCTTTACTTTAATTGTTAAATTTTTATTGTTTCTGAAATCACATTAATTTTGTTCACAGTTAGCAATTCATTAATTTTTCAAAAAGTTAAAAATATTTAAAAAATATTTTTATACATTTTTATTTTTAAATAAATTTTTTATTATTTTTGAATGCTTTAAATTTTAAAAATTTAATTAATTATTGATGTGACATTTCAATATCAATTCACGATACGTCACATCGACAAAGTTAACAGGTATTAATTTTTTCATCCGTTTCGGGGTAATTTAACAAATAACACAAATGTAAGGATTAAAAAGAGACAAAAAAATTTAAATGGAATGCTAAAATATTTTTTTTTAAAAAAAATTGGAGGCTAAATAAGTTATTATGTTTTTTATACAAGATTACCATGTGTCAAATGGGTGTTTGATAACAACTTTTAAGTACCACTCCATATAAGTGAGTTCTGGAAAGATACTTAAATGCAATAATGTGCGTATTTATGTTTTGTTGTCTTGTTTAAAATGTTTTAAAATTTGCAGAACCATCAGAAGTGGCGTTCGGGTGATGTGGAGTGGTAAAGTCTTTTTGGGGTTATAACGTGGTGACTTTGGAAGAACCGCAATTCTTTCATTTTTCAAAACGATACCGGAAATGTGAATGAAATTATTAAGGTTTCATATAGTTGGACAAAGCAGTACACCTCTCTAAATAGTAAATTTGCAACTACCTCCCAAGGGACAAACTCATGGCTGAAAATAAATGGTAATTGGGCATGTTTGAATACGGATGGGTCTGTACGGAATGAAGGTAGATTTGCTACGACTAGGGGAATAATGAAAACACGTGATTGGAAGTGGATTTTGGGCTTCAACAGATATTTGGGAAATTTCTCTATTTTTTATGTCGAGTTATAGAGCATTTTAGATGGCTTGACTCTCTTAATAGATTGTAGCTATGATAGAGTTTTGATCCAAACTAACAATCTTGAGAGCTTACAAGTTATTTAAGAGAAGACGTCAAGTGACTCTAATTCTGCTTTTCGGAGAATTCATAAGTTATTAACACATTTCAATCATTGGCATATTGGTCACATCCCTAGAGAAGATAACCAGGATGTAGATAGATTGGTTAAACTAGCTCATCATAGAACATTTAATTTATGCTTGTATGAGGTCTCACCGTTAGGGGGGATAAGTTAGTTTTGTAACTTGATAAGTATCAATTCTTTTTACCAATTTTTTTTTTAAAAATTAATAATTTATACTAGAAATCCTATCATACACATATGAGTGTGGAAACCACAAATTTAGAACACAAATGTTTGTTCAAAAATAACATACAATAAACAATGAAATGTATGGTTTGAAACGAATTAATAATAACATGTGAATTTGTAACTTTTTAAAATGAAAAAATTTAGATTAAATAGTTTATCATAGTGTTGTCATCAATCTTGAGTCAGTGTCGAGTTAACTTATGACAACAACTCAATCAAATATATTATTATATATACTTAACTAACGAAGATAATAAAGTGTGCATAATAAAATTAAAATGTATAAATATATCAAAATAAAGCTTTACTAATGCAATTGATGTGGGTTCAAATTCCACCATAAGCATTTTTTTAAGTGAAAGGACTGAAATGCCCTCAAATAATATTACTTATTTTAATAATAGAATGGCATTCTCGTAACTTCCTAACCGAGTTGGTGACTCGGTTAAGGGTGACACCTACTCAGTCAAGAGATTTATTAATAGTATAGATATACAACTAATGGATATAATAAAGTGTGCATAATAAAATTAAAATGTATAAAAATAACAATTGGTGTGAGTTTGAATTCTATCATATGCATATTTTTTGATATTTTTAAAGTAAAACTGTTAACATATCCTCAAATAATATTACTTCTTTTAATTACGGAAAAGCATTCTCGTAACTTCTTAACCAAGTTAAGGACCTGGTTGAGGGTGACACCAACTCTGTCAGAGGTATTATTAATAGTATAGATTAGATAAAGTTACATATATTTATATACTAGTTTATATACATGTATTAATTATGTGTGTTAGTTTTATAATATTTTTTTATAATTTCAATTTTTGTTTAAATTCATTTGAAAAATAATTTAATTACAAAATATTTTTAAAAATATTTTAACTAATTTAAAATAAATTATATCAATATTATTTGATTTAACTCATAAAGTGGTACCTTAGTTATATCCTTTTTCCTATATTGGTACCTAAAATTTTTTTTTGTCGCAAGTAGTACCTAAACTACTTTTTTCTCAAGTTGATACCTCTGTTAGTCAAACTACTAGTCAAACCATTAATTTTATTTTTAAAAACTCTTAACTCACAAATACCTGAACTATATTATTTTTCCCATTTTGGCACCTAAACATTTTTTTTGGTAAATAAGTGGTACATAAACTACTTTTTTTCCCCAAGTTGATATCCCTGTTAGTTCAATAGTTTGTCAAATTGTTAAGTTTATTTTTTAAAAAAAAGATAATCAATTAAAAATAACTATACAGTGAAAGAAACAAAAGTTGTTGGTTTCTTTATATATTTTAAAAATATTAAAAATTCATAAAAATAAAAAAATAGAGAAAACAATTCAATTGGTTCAACCATTTTTTTAAAGCTCTGTTCAACTTATCTGTATCAATTTGCGAGTTAATCGATTCAACTATTATCTCTGGAATGGTACCTTGACTGATTCCTAGTCCAACCAAACAATCCAATCCGATTCTGAATACACTAGTTTTGATCGATGAAAAAACTCTTTCAATTTCATCAAGTTGATCAAGTGCGCGATGAAGTTCAAAAATAGATTAATTGCTAGCGTCTTGACCTTGGGAGAGCCAATTTCAAGCACTACTGGCATTCCTAAACATTATAATGGAAGAAGAAAGAAAGAAAAAGGAGGAGGGGGAAATAGAAAAACAACAAAGAGAGAAATAATGTAAAAATTAAATAAAATAATTAAAAAATATTTGTTAAAGTTTATATGACATGGCAACCTATTATTGATTAGAATTTTTTTAACAGATATGTCATTTTGGTGTAAAATAGGTAACAAAATAGTTTAGGTACCACTTTTAACCAAAAAAAAAAAAGATTATATTCCAACTTGGGAAAAAATGTATAGTTTATGTACTAATTTGTGGGTTAAGCCTTTCTTTTTTGAAATAGACTTAACAGTTTGATTAACTGTTGGACTAATAGAGGTATTAACTTGGGAGAAAAAAAATAGTTCAAGTACCACTTGTGACCCCCAAAAAAAGTTTAGGTGCCAATGTGGGAAAAAACATAGTTTAGTACCAATTTATGGATTAAGTCATATTATTTAATCTACAAAATATTTAACATTAAAACAATACAAAAATATTTTTGTTTAATGCTCACTTCTCTTTGGTGGGTAAATAGTGGTAGAGTTTTTTTTTTATATAAATACTGATAGTTTTATTAGAGTAAAGAACAAGCAATTACAGAGTGAGGGCAAAACAGGAAAGTAAATGTCCACCCTTAGTTGTAACACACCAAAAAAAACATTAAGCTAAACCATAACTCTCAGCAGCTTTGTGGGTAAATGAAAAGACATAAAGTAAACCCACTATCAAGCCAAACACTAAACAGCAACAAAGAAAGAATTTGTTTTTCTCTAAATTAAATCTCAACTCCTCCAATCCCTCAAGTCAAAGAAATTAGTCCCGAGATATCTCTAGCCAAATAAACCTCTGCCGCAGCTAGTAAATCCTCCACCCAAAACCTATCTTCTGGTAATGACATCCTCTCTTTTGCTACCATATGAGCCACCATATTTGCTCGTCTATCAACATGGTGAAAGGAGATGTGCTGAAAATAACTCGCATTTATCTTTATCTCTTCAATGTAAGTACATGTATCTGAAAAATCTGGTAGCATTTGATTTATTTTGAAAATCGTTGTCTGAGAATCACCCTCCATTTGAACATGAGTAAAACCCATTTCCCGTGAGAAATTCAAAGCCTGGAAACAAGCTATGGCTTCTGCTGTAAAAGAGTCTGAGACAAATTTATTAAGTACAGCACCGCTGCCCATAACCAAACCTCTGCTATTCCTAATGACAAAATTGGAATAGGAATGGTGGAGGGTTGATTTGAACGCAGCATCGAAGTTCACCTTAACAAAATGTTCTTGAGGGGGCTTCCATATCGGGTTTATTGTATTCACCTAAGCAGGTATTTTATCTCTCAACTCCCTCATCTCCCTTATAAGACTGAAAATAATAGAGCATATATCTTCGACTAATTGTCTCTTTCCTTCCATTATTGGCTTATTTCAGGCTTGCCAGAGTGCCCAAGCCTTGATTGCAGCAATCTCACCAAAATCATGCCATTTATTTTGAAAAACAACATTAAGCCAGGTGTAGAAATTCATATTTTCATTAAATTTTGACCAGTCAACATCGATTGATCGCCAAACATTTTTTGCAGGGCCACACATCAGAAGAGTATGCATAAAATTCTTAGGAGCCTCTCCACAGCTAGGATAAATTGGGGATGAACTTATTCTTCTGTTGTAGAGATTAGCTGCAGTAGGAATATATTCATATGTAAATCGCCAAATGGTGATTCTGATTTTTGTGGGGAGATTTAACTCCCAAATCTTCTTGTAAATTCCTGTATAATCTGTATTTATAGTGTCGTTAATGTTTGATTCGACTAGACAACGGTATCCACTACGTATCGTATACATACTGGAATTATCAGCGTACCACATAATTTTATCTTCAAATGTGTAAATTGAAAGAGGAATACAACAAATTGCATGAGCTTCTATTGGGGTAAATAGACTTTTAATAAAATCTACTTTCCAAGTCTTTGTTGATTGATCAATAAGTTCTGACTCTTTGTCAATCCCACTGTTTACAGAAGTAGCTTAAATTTCCCCCCGCCCAACGGGGAAACCAACGAGCTTGCAAAATAGAAATTTGAGATCTCGATCCCACCCTCCAGCCAATCCCATCTTCTAATAATTTTCGGGCCGCATATATACTTTTCCAAGCATACGATAGGTTGTTACCTAAAGTGGCATTCCAAAACAAGGTATGATGGTAGTACTTTGCTTTATAAATAGGTCCAAGTAAAGAATCCAGATTAGTGACTAATCTCCAACCTTGTTTAGCCAAAAGCGCAATATTGAACTTACCTAGGTCCCTAAAACCCATTCCTCCACAATTTTTAGAAAGATTAAGACTAGCCCAATTACACCAATGTATACCTCTACGAGTCGAGCTTTTTTGCCATAAAAAATGACTCATAATACTCTCAAGATTCATACAAAACATCTTTGGAAGCAAGAAACAAGACATCGAATAAATAGGAATCGCTTGGAGGACCACCTTAATGAAAATATTTTTTCCTCCTTGAAACAGTAATCTGGCCCCCCAACTCTGCACTTTCATTCTCATTCTATCACAAATATATTGAAAGGCATCTTTCTTTCTTCTCCTAACCATCCTAGGAAGACCCAAATATCTTTCCATGCACAACGAACGGCGAACCCCTAACATTTGCACTAATTGATTACAAGAATTATCAGAGGCATTGAAGCTAAAGAAAATTTGTGACTTGTCAAGATTTAGTTTTTGCCCTGAAGCAGATTCATACTGTCTCAAAATATCCAACAAAACCCGTCATCCTATCTCATTCGCTTCACAAAAATAATACTATCATCAGCAAAAAACAGATGAGTGACAACTGAACTTCCCTTACATACCTTCACCCCTCTTAAATTACCCATCTGAACAGCAGAGTCTAGTAAAGATGAAAAACCCTCAGTACAAATTAGAAAAAGGTAGGGGCTTAAAGGATCACTTTGACGCAGTCCCCATTGAGGGAAAAATCTTTCACTTGAAAACCCATTAAAATTGACTGTGTATGAAACCGATGATATACAATGCATAACCAAACTAATCCACTCAGTTGCAAAACCCATATGTGTCATCATGCCTTCTAAAAAGCCCCATTCCATTCTATCATAAGCTTTGCTCATATCGAGCTTAAGAGCAAACGAGCTTTTTTTCCCTTTACTCCTCCTTTGCAACACATGTAAAACTTCATATGCCACTAAAATGTTATCCGAAATGA
The DNA here is from genome assembly GCA_005393395.2 of Gossypium australe. Classification (NCBI taxonomy): domain Eukaryota; kingdom Viridiplantae; phylum Streptophyta; class Magnoliopsida; order Malvales; family Malvaceae; genus Gossypium; species Gossypium australe. The sequence continues at coordinate 25,250,178 of CM016625.1, read as the reverse complement.
GTCTTCCAGGCACAAACGCTCATTAGGCATGATTAATACACTGATCCAAAACCATTTTCAACCTATTAGCAATGGTCTTAGAAATTTTTTTTGTAAAACCGAACAAAGACTGATAGGACGAAACAAACACATCATATTCGCATCATTTACTTTGGGAATAAGAATAATATTGGTAAAATTTACCTCATTTAGCGATATCTCCCTATTAAGGACTTTTAAACAATACTTCGCCACATCCTGCCCAATTATATGCCAGAATTTTTGGAAGAAAACAACATGGAAACCATCATATCCTGGTGCTTTAGTCAGACCCATCTCCCTAAGAGCATCATTAATTTCCTCCACCGTGAAATCACGCAATAGATGCTCATTCATTGAGGAGGAGATCCTGAAAGGTACCCCTTCATACACAGTATCATCATCACTTTGTCGAGAGCTAGTAAATAAATCCTTAAAATAATTGACTGCAGTCTTCATCATTTAATTCTCATCCGCACCCTTAATTCTCATAATCTTATTCATTCGGCGTTTAGTGGAAGCAAGACTATGGAAAAAACTCATATTACGATCACCATACTTGAGCCAATTTGAGCTAGCCCTTTGTTCCCAATAAAATTCTGTTTTATCGATTTCCAAATTGAGATCAAGCTTTGCTTCAATAATTTTTCCAAATTCTCATCATTCGGCGGAACATTGTAAAGAGCATTCAATCTACACTTTAGAGAATTAATTTTACGATTTTTCTCCCTTCTAATCATTAAAGCCCAATTACGTAGTCCTTCACCAACTTCATGGAGATGATCCGGGATCTTTAAATGCTTATTTGTTTCCCAAAAGGATTGAACTTCATTTTCACATGACTCTTCTAATAGCCACATTCTCTCAAAACGAAAACCCCAATCTTTAACTGCATTTCTATTACCCTCTAAAAAATCTGTATTAAGAAAAATAGGGAAATGGTCCGATGTAGAATTATTTAAATGAAGGAGTTTGTAATTAGAGAAAAGATTGTACCATAGGAGATTTGCCACCTCTCTATCCAATCTTTCTCGAATGTTGGTTGACTTAAAATTCCCCCTTTTTCAAGTATACTAGCGTACCTGATAGCCTAGATCCGAGAGAGCACAGTAATCCAAAGCCTCTCTGAATACATCTATTTTCTTTTCCTCTCTATACATCCCTCTACATTTTTCTTGATTTGAAAGAATTTCATTAAAGTCACCCAAAACTACCCAAGCTTCAGAGAAATTATGACTGAGATTTCTTAACAGATTCTAGGAAACAACTCTGTCTCTAATATCAGGAGCTCTGTAAAAACCCGTGAGACGCCATTCGGGTTTATTACCATCATTAGTGACCATAACGTCAATGCAATTATCATTGTAACCCATAAGTCTAATATTCACCTCATTTGTCCATCCAAGAGAAAGACCTCCCTTAGTACTATTAGCCGAGACTTCAATCCCATTTTGAAACCCGAATTTTTTCCTTATTCTCTCCATTCTGTACACATCAAATTTAGTTTCCATAGAGAAAAAGATACGGGGACGATATTCCTTCAGCATATGCTGAACACGTCGAACCGATCGTGGATTTCAGTAGAATCCCTTTTTAAGGAAACTTTCGGAATCATATTAAACCTCAATATTTTTTTTTCTTTCATTGATTAGAATGGGTCGTTCCTCATTAATTCCTCCTTCCTCCATAATATCCACCTCATTAATGCTATTATCTTTAGGGGAAAGAGACTTGCCCATCAAGTTTAGCCCCAAATTAGCTCCATAATTGCGCATCAAATTAAGAATCTGCTGATTCCTAAAATCACTCCCTTGATTAGATCCTGATGCTCATGAAATTATTCCCTAATCAGAACCGAATTCCCGTAGACAAGGACTACCATTCGCCGCCGCTCGTCGTGGAAAAGCTTTCAGAGAAATATCCCATCCCATTGGCAACTCCTTGCTTCCTTTGTACATACGAATTGGACAGAAACTTTCCCCATGTCCTAATCGACCACACAAAAAATAGAACGTCGTTAACTTTTCATATTTGAAATTGACAGACCATTCCTTCGATTTGGCAATCAGCAATTTTTTTAGCCTCTTCAAAGGTTTTCGGACATCCATCTGCACTTTAATTCTCATAAAATTTCATAGCCCTGCCGTAATAGCTTTTGTATCGTAATCCAGAAAAGAGCCTATAAAATCACCAAACTGTTTTGCAATATCCTCCGAATACAACCCTGAAGGAAGATTATTGATCTGAACCCAGAAATTTGCATGATTAAGAGGCACTTCTAAAGGGTCATCCTCCTCCTTTAGTATTGAGATAATAAGCAAATGATTGTTAAAGGTCTATGGTGACCCTTTAACCACCCTATCTCTGTCAACTTCACAGTAAAATTGAAAAAAAATTCTTTTTTTCTCCAATATCAGTAATATAAATCCCTCCAAGAAGATGCCAGAGATTAGCCATTACCGTACACATCGATTGAAAGTTGATAACCGTTGCTGTAAGAAAACAACCGACTAAACAAAAGTTAGAAGATTGCTCCATTGGATTTTCTTCTTGTTCAATCTCCCACAACTCAACCTCCCCACTCTCTTCTTCTTCTTCGATTCTCAAGTCTGCCAGGATTTCTTCCATATTTCAAAAACAAACAAAAAAAACTCAAAAACCAGATCTACAAAAGCACCAAAAGGAAAGAAAGCCACACGATGGACATACAGAGAAAAGCCACGAGTGGTAGAGTTTTAATCGTATTGATTGTTCTGCCAAATATTTTAGACAATGGTGTGGTCGAATTTATTTACCTCCATGTTTTGGTTAATCTGGAAGCGGTAGAATGGCTAACTCTTCTTGAATAAAGATTTACCACTTGACTTGAAAGTTAGTATGACCAGTCAAAGTTTGAATGAGAGTTATCTATATGTTGAAAATGGTATCACTATTAGTAAATGTAAGACATAGGTTTTGTTAAGTTGGAAAAGACCCGCTGAGGGATGAATGAAGTTGAATACATATAGGAGTTGGGATCGTGGTCCAAGGACTGCTGGAGCTAGTGGGGTCGCCGTGATGGCCATGAAGCTGGGAATTTTAGGTACCCCATCCATATTGGTAATTGTAGCATAGACATGGCAAGATTTTAGGCTACTTTTCATGGAGTCAGTCTCGATTCGGATAAAGGTATAAGGAAGGTTCTTATTGAGTCAGATTTAATTTCTTTAGTAAAGATGATATTGAATGATGTTAATAAGTTTTATCTTCATATTTGCCTCATAGACAGAATAAGGGGATCTCTGAAATAAAGTATAACCCCAAGGAAATAAACTCTATAGTTGATTGGCTAATGAAAAAGAGTTTATTAGATTCTTGTGAAGGGATTCGAGTTTTTAGTCATCCTTCACAGGGTATTGTTGACCTCCTAATGGCGGTTGCAGTGAGTATTGCATTTCCAAGATTAGTTTATAGTTGATTTGTTTAGTGATCTTCCCTCCTATTATTAACAAAAGAAAAAAAAGTTTATTGTTAATTGTTCTTAGAAAACGAATTATTTATGTTAAAAATTAATTCAATTAAGCAAATAGCTTAAAATAAAGAGATCATTAAGCGATAAGTAGTTATCTAATTATCCATTTTATTCAATATGTTTTTGTTTGAAATTTTTGTATTAAGTGAAATTTAATAAGATTAACAAACTCAACCATCAAGAAAAATATCACAATATTCTAATTTTTAAAAAGAACAAAAAAAAATTTTTGAATTTAAAAAAAAATAGTTTGGTTCAAATTCTGGAGTCCAAAAATTTTCCACTTCTTCAAAAGATCTTTGAAAGCTTTTAAAACTCAATTTGTTTTTAAAACCTTCAAGCATTGAACTTCTTTGTCTTCTTTTAGAACATTGGGTAGAGCGTTTTAGATATTTTCTTCAAGCTTTTTCATTGACTCTAGAATTAGGAATCATTGCATCCATGCTTTTATTGTTTCTTTTACGCTTTTTAACACTTTATTTCTTAAACTTTAAAGGCACACGTCATTTATTCCTTCATGTAGCCTCTGCTACTAATTGCACTATGGAGTTCATTGGCCTTTTAGATCCATTAAAAAGGAAAAGTTTTTTTCTTATACATCTCAACAATTAAAATCACATGAATTGAATTATCCTACACAAGATTTCAAGCTTACAACTGTTATAATAAATGTAGATAATGGTAATAGAACGATCACAAAGCAATAAGAAAAACAAAAAAAAACACACACAGATTTTACGTGAAAAACTCTTTCGGGAAAAACCACAGGCAGAGGAGGAGAAATTCACTAATGTTGAAAATCGAATGATACAAGAGGAGTTTCGACTATATCTATTTAAAGATTGAAAAACCCTATTCTAATAAATGTTAAATAGAATAAGTGTAATTCCATACGGATTCTACTTGTGCGAAATAGTCCGTACCACGGGCCTGAGGCCGTAACCCACCATAGATCCCTTTATTTTTTCGCTGTATTTTATTTCTTTAACAAGTAATGGGATTCGGGTCACACGACTCTAACATCAACGATAGTGTTTGCCTTAAAATTTTGGCAACACTACCTATATAGGGAGAAGTGTTACATATAAACAAATCATAAAAGTTTGAAATACTCACTTACTCAGAATAAACTGAAGTTTAGACAAAAGAGATGAATGGAGTTGTTGAAAGATCATGATTCTCCCAGTGGCTACCATCCATGAAAAGCATTTATGGTAGTAAATGCATTAAGTAGGAAGACCCTAGTAGCTTTAAAGATAATAAATGTTCACTTGAGTTTAACTTTAGATGGTGCTATTATAGAGAAATTTGAGCTTAAATTGAACTTACTTCAACAAATGCAAGATGCACAAGAGCTAGATGAGAATTTGATGTCAATTATTAAGTAAAATTGAGAAGGGAAGGAACTTGAATATCACGTGTAGGAATATGGTAGTTTGTACTATTAAGGTAGAATTTATGTTCCTAACATTGATGATTTGAGGAGAGATATCTTAAAGGAAGCACATAATGCATCTTATACCATGGACTCGAAGGGGTAATATGATGTACCAAGACTTAAAATGAAAAACGACATCGCTAAATATGTTTCAAAGTGTTTGACATGTTAGCAAATGAAAGTAGAATACCAAGTCCTATCAGGACTATTATAGTCAATTTCAATACTTGAGTGGAAATGGGATCGAGTCATGATGGATTTTGTATCTAGTCTTCTGAGAACACAAAGGAAACATGATGTCATTTAAGTGATTCTTGATCAACTCACTAAGTCAACACATTTTCCACCTGTTACATCAAACTACTTACTTGATAAGTTTGCATTAGTGAGATAGTTTGATTACATGGTGTGCCACTTTCTCCTATATATAATAGAGATCTGAGGTGGAACTCAAGATATTGGGGTAGTTTAGAAGTAGTCTTAGGTACACGACCTAATTTTAGCACAACATTCCATCCTTAGACCGATGGATAGTCGAAAAGAATAATAATGGTACTTAAAGACATGTTAAGGAGTTGTATGATTGAATTTGAAGAAGGTTGGGATGAGAATATTTTATAATAATAGTTATAGGTGCGGAAAACTTCCTTTTGGTAAACATAAATAGATGAAAATAAATTAGTGAGACTTGAAATGATTAAGTAGACAGAGTAGGCAACCATTGATAAATAGAAGCCATATACTAATTTGAAAAGAATAAACATTGAATATGAATCGGGAGACAGTATTTTTCAAATTTTTTTCATGGAAGATTATAAAATTTGGTATAAATAAATAAATAAATAAGCCTTAAGTTTATTGGTCCATATAAAATCCTTGAATGTGTGGGTTGGTTGCTTCCAAATTAGCTTCATATTTTATATCAACAAGGTCAATTGATTTATAACTTGATTTGACATATGAGAAAAAGCCAATGGTAATATTAGCTTGAGAAGTAAAAGACTTAAGGAATAAGCACATTTCATTGGTCAAAGTACCATGGAGAAACCATAGAATAGAAGAAGCTAGGTGGGAAAGTGAAGAAACAATGAGATAACAATATCTCCAATTGTTTCAAAAAGGTACATTTTTCAATTTTGAGGATGAAATTTCTTAAAAGGAGGAAAATTATAAAGCCTTAAATTTCTAAGTGTAATCTCTGGATGAATTTAAGAGCTAGAATAAAATATATATAATTCAAAGTTGAAAAATGACTTGTGGACTAATTTGTTGAAAAATATATATAATTGAATGTTGGATGCTACTGATGCATGTAAAGTAAAGTGGCTGTTAATTTTGTTTTCTATAGTTGGACCAAACGCCTACATGTATTCCCCCATTTTTATTACTTTACTAGACCTTGAAATTGGAGAGAAAATCTTGAATTAGTCTGCGAATCAAGTTGAAATTTTGGAGTGTTATTTCTCCTTCTTTGTTTTCTGTTAGAATAATTTCGCTTATTATTGACTTGAATAAATGTATTAAATTTATAGCGGTTTAATGTGTAACATTATATTTTGTTTAAATTTATATTTGAAATATTAAAATTATATGTATTTATTTATGTGTATAATTGAATTAAAATTAATATTTCATGTATATAATTGAATCATAATTAAAGTTTCATATGTATAATTACACCAAATCAAAGTTACGTATGGAATTATTAAAATTTATGTAGTTTTGTTATATAAGTGTATGTTTGTTTGATATGATATGGAAGGAAAACAAGACAATGTAATGTTTGAATTATTTTAAATGGTGGTATATTGATGGCACATTATGAGTAAATAGCTTATTTGTAATGATAGTGGAAGGTAAGCCTAGTTAAACTTAAATTATATTCTCATGTCCTAAAGCCTTAAACACGGTGTCTACATTGATAGTTTAAACTTTAAATCTGGGTAAATTTGGGCATTTGTTTGAAATGAATTAAAAATAGTAATTAATTGTGAAATAAATGTCGGTTACATATATTAAAAATGTTCATGTTAAAAGTTAATTACGTCGTTGGTATTAGTATTATTGTCGGTATAAGAGGACGTGGGTTCGAGTGCACTAAAGCACATTATCCTCCTATTTAAGAGTTATGAGTAGTTCTAGGTATTGTATCAACAAAATGATAAAAACCTATAATGATATTAATGTTAAAAAAGAAGCAAATTAATTATGCCAATGAATAAATAATGTATGTAATAACTAAAATTTATTTATTTGTTGTGCTACTATTTTTGTTAGACTTATATTTACAAAAGCATACATTTTATTATTTATTATATATTAATTTGAAATATATTCTTACATTCTCAATACTTGATTTTCTACATTCCTATCAAATAATAATTTATTTCTATAAATTATGATAATATATTTGATGACTTCAAATTAGAGTGTTAGGTAAAATCAATTATTGATATTTTGAAATAATCAATTCTCTCACATCTCTCCTTTTGCTATTTCAAGCATAAATTATATTATACATAATTTGGGTAAATCAATTTCGGAATGTCTTTTCTATTTCTTTTCTAGAATGTCCAATATTTGTTTTACATCTTCTATGCAAAAGTGTTCAATTTTCGTAAGGTCTTCTCAACCGTTATTCAAAAGGTCCAATAATGTATGTATATTGGACTTTTTGAGACAATTACAGATCTTGGGAGGCAATTCTGATTGGTCAATAAAAACATATTTCAATGCTTTTTTTTTTCTTTTTTTGTTAGTTTAACTAATCTATCATGAAACAGAAAAAAATGTAAAGTAACATCGTGTTGATTGTTTTCTAAATGTAAGTTTTCTTCTTCCCCATGTAGAAAATGAATAAATAAATAAATCAAATTGTGAGAGGCTTCATGAAGTGCTTCTTTCGGAGTTAAACTTCCATTTATCCATATTTCTAGAAAAAGTATCTCCTGTTTTTCATTATCATTCCCATAACAATAAATACTATGATTCATATTTCGAATAGGCATGAATACATCATCTATAGGATAACTTCCGTCGTGAGAGTTCTTTAGCGTTTTTATACCGTATCCTCTATTTCTCTCTATTTGTAATCTAATACACAAATCAATCGGTTCGGTTAGGCGGGCTACATGCTGTGTATTATCAACGATTTCCATGGAAGGTGGTAAGATGTCTTGGGCAGTTACATATTCGGGACCCTTGGCACAAATAAAGGTGTTACGAGTTCCATACGAATTCCTTCTCAATACAATTTCTTTCAAATTCGTTAAAATTTTAGGGATTGATTCTTAAATACCTACTATGGTAGAATATTTGTGTGGTATTTTCTCAAAAAGCGTGCTGAAGAGCATTATTCTCCTATTTATGAATTAGGAAAGAGCTATGAGTAATTTTAAACATAATGTCAAAAATAACAAATATAATAAAAAACCTATAATGAGACTCTTAAAAAAATAATAGATAGAGATGGCACTTAATAATATCTTATTTAAAACTTCTGAAAAACATTTTTCATTTCCTTCCAAAAAAAAAAAATTCACAACTATCCTTTCCTATTATAAATTTTTTTGGTAATTTTTTTCATCAAAATTCAACAAAAAGGTAATAATTTAATGATGGTTTTATTTCAAATTTGATACCTAAAATTGACACTTTTTTTGTAATACGATACATGTGTTCTTTTTAGTCTAATTTGGCACTTACATTTGACAAATATTTTAGTATTCAAGGGCAATAATATTAATTTTTTAGTGTTTAATTCGAATTTTAGAGTTGTTTCGATGATAGTTCACAATTATAATTAACTTTCATCAAATCAACTTTAAAATGTAAATTAAATCAAATTTATTGGACTATATTTGACAAATCAAATGCAAAATTAAACAAATTTAAATTGATACTAAATTTATTCAATTAACATAATCATTAAAAATTCAAATATAATAATATTAGCAATTAGCTTTCACGAATCAACTTTAAAACTTGAATTAAACACAAAAAAGTCAACACCATTACATTTAAATACTAAAATAAATAGTTTTAATCAAGTATAAATATTAAATTAAACAATAAAAATAATATAAATAGTGTATTAAAAAATATAAAATTCAGATTCTGAATGATATATTAAAGATACATGGAAAAGTAGAAACAAGTTGAAAAGCAAAAAAGAGGTTGAATTTTGACAAATTCCTACCACTCAATGGTCAAACCAAACATTCCATTAAGGCATTAACCATACCTTTCACATCCATTTTTTAATTTTAATTATGTCATTCATGATTTATTTATAATGTACCATCACATCTAGTTTTTACTTTTATATTGTAATTCATGATTTATTTATAATTTTTTCTTCAACTTGCACATAGGTAATATGATGTACGATTTTGATTAGTGTAACTATAGGTGTAAAATTTTAATTTTAATTTAATTAAAAATATTTTTTTTATAAATAAACAAGTTTTTTTTGTTAAAAAAATATTACTCAAAAATCCTTAGTTCATTGAATCAAGATAAAATGTTTAAATATTAAATATTTTATATTACATTAATTTTTGTAAAATTAAATAAACTCAAATATATCTAATTAAAATAAAATAGTCTACATGATAATAATAAAATTTTAAAATTTAATCTGAGAAATGCTATTAATATTTATCTTTTTTTAATACTATATTTTAAGCTTAATAATTTAATAATTATTAATTTTAATATGATAGTATTAAAAGTTAATTCAGTTAAATAAAATATTAAAATAAAAGAGATAATTAAAATCGATTTTATATTTAACATATAAAAAATATGAATACAAATAAATAAAAGGCATGGAATAAAAATAAAAAAGAATTAAAAGGTAATGCCTTCAAATATAAAATATGATGTGCCAAAAACTATAATATGCATCCGACTATTATATATTTTGTTTTTGGTTCCACCAATTCAACTTGTGAATTAAAAAAGCAACCAACTTGAATGGACCAAAACCAGATTATGAAAAGACAAGGATAGCCTCCCTCCCACATGATCAAAATAAAATATCCCATACTTCTATGGTTCATAAATTGTTTTGGTATGCTCACTCTAATTCACTATACTATCGGTGAATTTTTATTTTTATTAAACAAATATCTAAAAATATAATCCATTAAATTTGTTTAAAACTACAAATTTTTTTTAAAAAAAGTGTATATTTAAAATTAATTAATAATAACATATACCATTTAAACACGTAAATATATTGTATTAAAAATATTAAATGCACTACAATTATTTATTATAAATTTATTTTTTAAAAAGTATATATTTTAATAGTTTCTCAATTCAATTGTGGATAACAAGGTTTATAAATAATATAAATGATGATTAATTATAATTATAATTATAATTATTTGAATATATTATTTATATGATTAATTGAGTTGGTGTCACGAGTAATTTAATTATGAATTTATTAAAATATGGCTAATATTATTATAATTCATATTTTTTTATAATATTTAAAATAACTTTAAAATGATAAAAATAACTTTTATACTTGTCTTCCATTCATAAATAAATAATGTTTTTTTCTTCATTTTTCATTTGCTAAGATGGGCTTTCTATTTGAACGTAATAAAATAATATAAAATTCGTAAGCGGTGACGCAGTTTCCTCGTCGCCAGGAACGACATTTTGCCAAAATTTCGTAAATATATATTTTGATGAGATAAATGACTTCAAGACTAACGACGTTGTTTCTCCCTCAAAGTTGATAACGAATCCAATTCTCTTCTCACCAAGTGAGCCAAGAGAGAGAGAGTGAGAGAGGGAACAAAAAGGGGTAAGTGCTCCAGAATCCTTCCGGAAAACTTTTAAGATCTTTTTTGTTGGAAAACGAAAATAATTTTTTCTTCGCTTTAGAAATACTAGCAGACAATATTGAATTATTAATGCCTTTTTTAGTTTTTCTCTCTCTCCCTTTCTCTGATCCAAAAACTTGTCTTCTGTATTTTCTGAAGCCTTCTTTTAACTGAAACCTTGAATCACAGGTATACTTTTCTCACTCTCATTCACACCTTTGGGTTTTATGTAGAAAATGCTTTTTTAGTCCTTTACATCGGTAGAAATGAACAATACTTGTTGTTGGGGTTGGGCACTTGTTTTTGTTTGGATGCTGAGAAAACTTTAATATTTCAATGTCAACGCCACTCAAATTCAGCTGAGAGCAGACAAATAGGATGAGAAATGGTCTTTGCGCTTTATATTTCGGTTTTATTTATTGATTTAAGTCTAAATTTACTTCAAATCGGTTGCAGGCAAAACGATGAGTCATCTGTAAGAGGGTGGACGATTTCGTACATTTTAAGTGAAGAGAATTGTGTAAAGCATCAACAAGAACATAATGGCTTTTGAGCCATTGGTTTGGTTCTGTAGACCAGTGGCTGACGGGGTATGGAAAAGGTCCGTGTCTAATGCCTTTGGTGCTTACACACCCTGTGCAACTGATTCGCTGGTTGTCACCCTATCTCATCTGGTGTTGTTGGGTCTTTGTGTTTATCGTATATGGCTGATCAAGAGAGATTTCAAAGCTCAGCGCTTCTGTCTTCGGTCCAAATATTATAATTATATGCTCGGTCTGTTGGCTCTTTATGCTACTGCTGAGCCTTTGTTCAGGTTGATCATGGGGATTTCAGTTCTAAATTTGGATGGACAGTCTGGTCTTTCTCCATTTGAGGTAGGACTTCACCCTGTGTTGCCTGATTATCTTTTTTTTTTTTTTTTTTGTTTTTGTTTTTGTAGGTTTTGCTGATATTTTGGATGTGTAAATCTTTTGTTGTACATTACTCTTTAGATGAGTAGTTGACCTTAATCTGTAATAGCTTCTATTTTTATGTGAAATTGGGTTATATCTTTGTTCAAATGCTTTTGTCCCTATTGGAGGATGGAGTAAATGGCAGCCAATAAGCTGCATTTCATGAGTTTGCGATCTTTTGCCCGTTGAGAAAGCGAGGAAATTCCAGATGCAAAGATGGTTTAGCATTTTCTTTATAGCCCAGCATTAAACACACTTTATTGTATAGCTTCTTCCACGCTGGCTGCTGTATCTCACTGTCAGGTTTTCCTGGTTGAAGATGCTTTCAGTAATTGACGTCTTATGGTGGTTTATGATGTTTCAAATATTTAACTTCTTCTATATATATGGCTTTGTAGCAACTAGCATACTATGTTATGTGTTGTATACATGCTGGAAGAAGGATGTGTGTGGTCTGAATTGTTTTATTGACTATTTATATGAATATTTCTAGATTCTAGTGCTATTCTTTATTCGTCTAAGTTAGTTTGGTATATAATGAGCCTGCAATCAAGATTAGTTCAAGAAGGCTCGAGCAATCTATCTGTTATGATATTTTATTTAGTCCTGGGGGCTAATGTAAATCATATCTGAAGCTTTTTGTTTTCATTCTTTGTGCAGATTGTTTCTTTGGTCGTGGAAGCTCTCACATGGTGCTCTATTTTTGTCATGATTGGGGTGGAAACTAAAGTCTATATTCGTGAATTTCGATGGTTTGTCAGGTTTGGCCTCCTTTATACGTTGATAGGGGATGCAGTGATGCTCGATCTCATTCTTTCTGTAAGGGAGTTTTATGATAGGTATTTTCTCTTGGTTGCTTAGGTTGGCTTTGTTTTGAACATGATACTTTTCTTCGTCTTTAACTTTACTAATGTGTTCAAATTTGCATATTTGATTAAGAAGGTTAGCTGAGACTCATATTCTGTTATACTTGTGCAGCTCCATCCTGTATCTTTACTTAAGTGAGGTCCTAGTTCAGGTGTGTTATCTTTCATTTCTTTTCTATCCTCAAAAGGCTATTGTTAGGGGTAATGATGAGTTTGCCTTAAAAACCCGAGGACAATAATGACATGGCCAGTGATGCAATTATTAAATTGCATCAATTTTACTTATTTCTTTCCCTTTCTGATTGCACTCTTAAGATCGGTTGCTGTTCTTGTTTAGGGTTTATTTGGGATACTCTTGCTGGTGTATCTTCCTGATTTGGATCCATATCCTGGTTATACTCCAATGCGGACTGAATTTGTAGATGATGCTGGATATGAAGAACTTCCTGGAGGAGAGGAAATATGTCCTGAGAGGCATGTTAATATCTTTTCCAGTATGTATATCTTGCTCTACTTATCTTTGATGCCTAGTTGAGCCCTGAATTAACATTATATGTTGATTGAGATGTAGATCCTTATTCTCAAAATTGACGATAGTGTAAATCCTTATATCTTTGATGCCTAGTATGCTGCCATGGTCCGCCCATATATGACATTTCAGCTGGTATTGCACACTCATGCTGAGTAATTTAGCTTTTAATTTACAATGATATGGCATGTTTAATTGCAATGGGAATTTTATATGCTCATTGCTTTTTAACTATGAAATTACTCTGATGGAATAATGGATATAAGGATTATAGTTTAGCAGTCCTCCCTATTTCATTTCTTCTTAGCCCTAATTATATCATGATGCAAATGATAACCGTAGATATGTCTTGAGGATCAATGAATAAATTTGTACTTGTAATTCACTTCTGATGCTCTTTTGCTCATTTCCCTTTTGCTAGAAATATTTTTTTCATGGATGAGTCCCCTTATGGAGCAAGGTTATAAAAAACCTATAACAGATAAGGATGTCTGGAAGTTAGATACTTGGGATCGGACAGAAACACTAAACAACAAGTATGTGCTGTTTTTTTTTTTTTTAATTGTATTTTGGTTCTTAAATATTTTATGCATTGCGGTAATGTGTGATATCTGTTTCTGACTTTGTAGGTTTCAGAAATGTTGGGCTGAGGAATCACGAAGGCCTAAACCATGGCTCTTAAGAGCACTGAATAGTAGCCTTGGGGGAAGGTAGTGAAATATGGACTTACTTATGTCTGTTTTCATATTTGGTTATATGTCTTAAGATATTTTGCTCCATTCCTTTTCATATTATTGCATTAGTTGTTTGAAGAAAAAAATGAAACAAGTAATTAGACAAATGACAATGAAAATTATGGCACCATTGTTTCTAGTGGAGGTTGACTGTATTGTTTATACCTTTATGGAGACAATCAAATTTTAAAGTTGTTCAATCTTGAGCTTGGTCCTTTAGCATGTACTTGGATGAGACATGTATTCTTCTGGTGAAGTAGTTAATACTAGATATTGCCTGTGAAAGTTCATCCCTGTCTTCGTCTTTTTCTAATTCATCCCCTTCTTTGTCTTTAGGTTTTGGTGGGGAGGCTTCTGGAAGGTAATAATCTCATCTTAAAATGTTGCACCATTATTTGGAAAGCTAATTTGATTCTTATAGAGACATAGTATTATAACATCTTTCGTGTTATTGAAAATTGTTTACCAACCTGTGTTCCTGGAAATTTCTGATTCCTTTTATTTAGGGAACTTTTACAATAAAGTCATAGATTTTCTGGAGTATTTTAAATGAATCCAATTCATGTTCTACGTCTGGAAAGAGTTGGCTTTGATCCTAAAAGCTTTCTGCATGTACATGAACATCGAAGAGGCTTGTCTATCTTAAAGGCCATATCATTGTGTTTCATAACATCCTTTCTTAAAATGTATGATCAAATGTTTCACTTTAGCATATTGGGAAAGAATCTGCTCAAAATTTCCTCATTTAACATTTTCCACCTTTCTACCATGTGGCTTGGCCTAATATTTAACTACCCCACTGTAATTCGAAGTAGTGACCTGAGGCTGTGTAAACTGAAGTCCTACCTCTCAGGGGGCTTATCCCTCCAAATAAATTGCATAGGAGCATAACGGCCTTTCATTATAGAACTTTTGATGGCTTTTGAAGGTTGTTTTTCTATATTTTAGAGTTTACAGGTCACATTTTTGAATATCATCATTTTCTTAGGCTACAAAAGGTTTCTCAATTGATTAATGCTATTCTCTGTTTTGCACAATTGATTTACCCTAATATTTGTCCCTTAAACTTTCTGGCTTGTTCTTTAAACCTGCAGATTTTTAACGATCTGTCTCAATTTGTGGGGCCGCTTATACTGAACCGCCTTTTACAGGTTTGCTACTTGTTTATATGCTTTCTTCTGTATTTGGCTATTTGCCTGTCATTGAGTTCTTTTTTAGTGTATGGGACTCAACTTCTCATTCCTTTAATTAGGGGAACCTCTACTTAATCTCTCATGGCAAACATTAAAGAAAAATTAAATCTGTGTATAGGAGTCCTTTGTTCATCTTGCATGTCTCTATTTTAGATTTATGATTCATGATTGTAATGTTCTCTTATGCCTATTAGTGGTTATTTTGATTTGTTCTTCTAAATTTAGTAGTACTTTTACATATATGTTATGCTCTTAATGGTAATACGCTTGCATGAGTCATTCTAAGTACTTCAAAAGTTTAAGTAACTTATGATGGAGAGTCCATGTTATTCAGACACAAAGGCATAAATAAATCTGTCACTACAAGATCTTCAGTTTTTTATTGTTATTGGGCAAATAACACACTGTAAAACATGTATCTGTAGTTGACTCGTACATATCAAGTTTAGATATAAAAACTCTGCACAATGGTACTGTATCTTTGTAGTTATCTAGTTTCTTTATTGTCTTTTTTACTTTATCATCATGTTTCTTCACTTATGTGATAAATGAACTTCCTGCAGTCCATGCAACAAGGTGATCCAGCGTGGATTGGTTACATCTATGCCTTCTCAATTTTCGTTGGAGTGGTATGAATTTAATCCTTCTATTGGAGGTTCTAGCTACTTTCTTAATGAGAATATGCATTTAATTTTATTGTTGAAACTTGATCCAGGCCCTTGGGGTGTTATGTGAAGCTCAATATTTCCAGAATGTCATGCGTGTTGGATTTCGGCTGAGATCTACTTTGGTAAACTTGTTTTTATCTTGGAAACAATTTATTTCATTCAGTTTTTCTGGAGTATCAACAAGCTTATTTCTTTTCTTCATGTGTTGAAGGCAGGCTGAGAGTGCCTTTTGTCTCATTGATAATTGCCTTACATTCTCTTCTAATTTTTCATTATCTAGGTTATGTTGGCTTGGTTTTAGCTTCCTACATTTGGATTTTGTTTTTCTGGAAGAATTGTTTATCCAGAAGAATGATTTTACATTCTTAGTACCTGTCTGGATGCATGTGATTAGTTGGCATTACTAGTTATAGATCATATTACTTAAATTATTGGTTACAAGCGTAAATCTTATTGAGGCTTGAGTTGCATATTACTTTGGTGTAATTGTAAGCTCTGAGCTCTTCTACCTCTTGTTTTCTATTTAACTTTCATTTTGCTTTGTAATGTATTAGAGTTGTCTGTGTTAGAGCCTTGTATGGATATTTTTCTAGATGTTGCTGAAATGTTTGTGCTTTTCTTCACCATTTCCTGACGATATTCTTATTTTCTGTAGGTTGCTGCTGTGTTCCGTAAATCTCTTAGGCTTACTCATGAGGGGCGCAAGAAGTTTGCATCAGGGAAAATAACCAACTTGATGACAACAGATGCTGAAGCACTGCAGGCATGATCGTTTATTACTTTATCTTAT